>CM075769.1:7352500-7952500 GCA_037974665.1 Ehretia macrophylla
AAGTTCTCAAATTCCCTACCATGATCATTTTTTATTCTAACAACATTTCCTATGTTACAACTTTTCTTTGTTTTTAACCTTAAGCACAAATTTTTGGATGCATCCAATGTGATAGATTTTCTTACCCAGATTTGTTTCACATTCTGTTGCGACAAATCAACCGTTACTTTTGGTGATTTCCTAGGCTTATCATAAAAGAAGGGATTGACAAACATACCTCTTTTCAGATCATCAATATACTTATAGCATCGTGGTCTGATGTGTGCAGGAACGCCGCAGTAGTGACAGATTGGAACAAATCTCCTTTGCTTTTCTTCTGAAATTTTTGTCTTTGTCGCAGGAGATGTTGCAACATGCAGTTCCAGCTTCGACTCCTTTGGTTCTTTGACAAAGATAGTTTTTCCTGTTGAAAGACCTTCTTGGAACCCAAGTCCAGTGTGATCTCCATTTGGCTTTTGAATTGACAACATATGATCAAGTTTCAAAGTTCCTGAATTCAGCATCTTCACATTCTGCTGATTTTGTTTCAGCTCACGTTGAAACTCTTCAATCTTCAGATGACTTTCAGTTGCTTGGATCTGATGGTTTCTCACAGATTTTGTCAAGTCAGCCTTTGTTCCTCTAGTTCATTGATCCTTTCTTCTAACTCTTGATTCTTCTTGCATACAATCAGTCATTTTTCATACATCTCCTTGTATGCTTTCATGATTCCTTCTTCATCCAGATCAGCGTCACTCTTTGTTTCAAAATTTGTGTTGCTGTCATCTGATAACACATGTTCTGTTGTGGACGTTGTTGCAACAGATGGTGCGATATTAGCTGAAACAGTCTTTCCGCCATTCTGTCCTGTTACAACAGCGAATGCAACATAATTGCACATTCTATCATTCATCACTTTCAGAAACATCATTTGAATCTTCATCACTCCAAGTGGTGTTCATTGCCTTGTTCTTTTTCTTCAAGGTATTTGCACATTCAGCCTGTATATGACCAAATCATTCGCACTCCCTGCACTGAATGCTTTTATTTTTCTTTTTCTCCTCGAATGATTTTCCATTTTTCCTTCTGAATGTCTCAGGATTTGTTATAACAGTCTGCTTCTTTTCAAAAGTTGCTGGCCTATATCCACTTCTCTACTTCTTCCATTTTTTCAGCACTTTGTTGAAATTCTTCGTGAGCAATGCTAAAGATTCAGTAATTTCTGCATCTTCATCATGGTAAGAGCTTTGATCATTTTGACTTTGAACTTCAGCTTGGAATGCAATATTTTTCTCTTTTCTTTTCTGTTTAAATTTTATCTCAAATGTCTGAAGTGAACCCATTAATTCATCTAGGTTCATGTCATCAACAACTTTTGCTTCTTCGATGGCAGCAACCTTAATGGAAAATCTTTCGGGAAGTGATCGTAACACCTTCCTCACAAGCTTTGAATTTGAATATTTTTCACCTAGTGCAAACGCCTCATTTGCAATGTCACACAACCTGCCATTGAAATCAGCAATAGTCTCATCCTCTTGCATATTCAATTCCTCAAATCTTGTTGCAAAAATTTGAAGCTTGGATACTTTGACAGCTGTTGTTCCTTCATATGCAGTCTATAAAATAGTCCAAGCATCTTTAGCAGTTTCACAAGTTGAAATCAGTTTATATTGATTTAGATCTACAGCATTAAAAATTGCATTTAAAGCCTTAGAATTATTGTTAGCCAAACGATCTTCATTTGCAGTCCATTGATCCTCATTTTTTGGCACATCAATTCCTTCATCATTCTTCATTGTAGGATGCGCCCATCCTACGACAACTGCCCTCCAAACTTTTTCATCAATGGATTTGATAAATGTTCTCATTCGAGCTTTCCAATATGAGTAGTTTGATCCATCCAATAGTGGAGGTTTGGTAATTGAACTTCCATCCCGAAATGTGTCCATATCTACAAAATAGCCAGAAAAAAAAAACTTTTCCAAAGATCTAACTGAGTTAGTTCAGTAACCTGCTCTTGATGCCACTTGTTAAGTTTCTGGCTCTTTAATCACTTTGATAATTAAACAAATCAACAAAGTAAATTTGCAGGAAAGTAAATTTGTTGTAACAAAAGTAAGGACACGGAAATTTTAACGTGGTTCAACTAACTTGGTCTACGTCCACGCGACCATCCCCTGGCCAACAAACCAATCCACTAAGTTTCAAGAGATTGCAGACATCAATGGAAACTTACACAATTGAAGACTCCCTCTTAACCCTTGTCGCCTAGGTGTAAGACTCCCTTAGTAGATTCTCTAGTTTGGCGAGCTCCCCTCGACTTACAAAGTTCTCTCGCGAGAACACACCTTCTTCTCCCGAAGAATGAATACAAAATACATAAAAAGAGTCTTGAAGCTCTAGATGGATTGGTCAATACATATGATACAAAACAGACTGTGTTGCAACACTAATTAAAACATCCAACGAACTCTGTTACACAGCATGTTGCAACACGACCAGACACAAACTGCCTACAACTTCTCATGATTCTGCTACTTTCTTTTTTGCTCACTATCTCCTCTATCTTTTAACTGGGAATCATCACGCCTATTTGAAGGATTTGCTGAGGAAGTTGAGTACAAGCAAAAGAGTCTTCAAGGTAATCCAATTTAGCACAAGAGTTCTTGATAACCTTGACCTCTTTCACATTATCACATTAGCTCCAAGATATTGTTCACAGTAACATGGACTCCTCAAGAATACTCCTAGCATTAGAACTCTTCTGAACTTGAATCCCTCCTGATCGTGATTCCTTCAAAGATTCCTGCAAGCTTAATCTACCACACGCAATATCCATAATTTTTGCTTAAAACATAGCCAATAAAACATTAGCTAAAATCAGATCCTAACATTTATGATATTAAAAACTTTCATATTTATGGCTAAATTACTTTGAGAAGTACGAATTAAATTAATAAATGATTTTCAAATCCATGTTATTCTCCCCTTACTTTCTTCGCATATGTATATATATTTTCAATCTATCCTAAATCATATATAGTTAATAGTATATTAGTAAAGATTTAGAAAAAAGAAAAAAAAAGTTTTCCCGTCACTGCAATCAGTGACCAAAGGTCACTTTGTTCATTTTCCTTAATCTTTTACCTTAGTTCTTTTTTTTTTGGTTTGGTTTGTTTCTATTATTTTATTGTTTTAAAAGTTTCTTTTATAATCTAAATATTTTGTTTACAATAGACTTTATTCTTTCACGACTTTCTTTTAATGCAATTTTTCTTTTAACGTTATGATAAAGTTGGTAATTTTATTATTCGTGAAAGATTCCTACATTATTTGGCTTATGTAAATGTGATTGAGTCTGTATTTTAATGAACATATATTTACTCAAAAATATATTATCTTAGTAGAAATTTACTCGTGATCACTTGTTTTAATTGTTAATGCGGCATCCTTGTTTAGTTTCAATCTGGAGTGTATTGTCTTTCAAAGAATTAAACACTTTAATTTTTGGAAAACTAAATTTAACTTTGGGACAAAAGATTTTAATGTTATTGCATCATATACATTCACAAGGAGGTTTTACTCTGTTTTATATATCATAATGGATGTGAACCGGAGTGCCATATATTTTGCGGCCGTACCTTTGTGCCCTTGTTGGTGGGGATCGTACACCAACATATCGTGGGGTAGTGCACTATCATTTCGAAAGGGATTCCCGCTTGCTTTTAGTGGTTTGTGCGACAACAAACCACTTTTTGAATTGTGCTACCAGGAATGTAGCTTCGGCTATCACATTGTTAGATCCTCTATTGGCACCTTTGAGTTTAGTTCGTTATGGCACTATCAGTATTTTGTTTAATTTCGTTATTCGAACCATGGTCTTGTATATTGATTTCGGTTTCCCTTCATACTCCACTATGCTTTGAAAAACTTATGGAAATTGATTTTTTTTTCCAAGGGTTTTGCATTATCTATTATGTTTTGCCTAACTTAATTTTGGACAACAATGTCATGTGCTACCTATAGGAGGTCTACTATTTACTGAGCTCATTGTTTCATTCCGTATTTTGTTTTCTTGAATTTATATTTTCGCAGATGGTGAGAATTAGTTCACTTCACTCGGGGATTAAGGGCTAAATGACCTCATATGTTGCAAGATCTTTTGTAACCTCGGAGTAAAGAGACGTTTTATTAATGTTAGACGTAATTGATTTCGATTTTTCGTATGATAGCGGACCTTTTCTTTTGGAGTTATGTAAACCTTAGAGTTCTTTTAAACTTTTATTTGGAGGCGTGGACCATTTGAATTGAGTCTCCGAATTAGATGTTATGGTCTTATTACCGTGCTTGTGGATTTTAGTCTAACTGTGTTTAGTGCCTTGCGGATTTAGGAATGATGTTCATTCTTAGATGCGCGGCAATCATCTTTCCGATATTTGCTTTAGGTGAATTTGGGGGCTTGACAAAAACCAAACAGCAACCCAACTAAAGAATTTTGCAGCCCGTCACCTACAACTAAAAAAAAAAAACAACAACTACGACGCAAACGAAGCTTCACGACCCGACTTGCACCCAAACCAAGATCCGGCCGTTGGATCAATGCACCGACAACACCAACGAGATCACCGGCCTTTGACAAGCACAATCACGTCTCCCACGCGCCGAACAAACTACTGCAACGATGTCAACCACCACTTCGTCATTCACCAACTTCAAGTTGCGATTTCGGCTACCAGCGACCTCTGATTTCGACGAAACCACCACCAACAGACTCCTCTTGCGATGAGGAAGCTTTTGATATGCTTCATACCTCACGAGACAGCTCCGAAAAAATGGCTCTGACGAGACCCAATTCGGTTTTTCCTTTTCTGGCGAGTTTCCGGCTGCGCGAACACTACCGTTAGAACCCTTGCGTCGAGACGATTCTAATGATATATATGCCTTGTGTTATCACCATATATATATATTGCGTTATGTATGAACATTATTTTTTGTTTTCTCTCTCATATGATATATTACTTATTATTTTCTGTCAATAATTATATGTGCTACTAATTGTAGAAGGTTATGAGCTTCAATTGGTATTTCTCTCGTTACAATTATTCACTCTACGTTTTTGTTGTGAAATAGGTTCTCTTACAGAATTTTTGTTTATTCACTGTTTGCATTTTCGCTTGCTTTTCTTTTTGTAGATAGAACAGAGTAAGCACTTCAACTTTGGATGGGATAGTGACACCCGGACATGATGATTTGGTTATATAAACTTCTTTGTTAAGTTCCTTTGGTGTAACGATTGAATAATTTAAAAAAAAAAAAAAAACTTCTCCAAATTCTAAATATATAAAAAAAAAATCTCAAAATTCCTATGTTTTTGCTATAATTCCGAATTTGCTACAACTGGTACTGTATTGGATAACTTGTTAATTCAATTTTTCATTTTTGGTATGAAAATATTAGAGCTACTAATTAAACTGTTGAATATCCAAATGATTGAACAACTAGTGTTGTACCTTTCGTTCTCGTTCTTCATTCTCTGTGAGCATTTCAATTTTCATGTATATATATATATATATTTTTAGTCTAGTTCATAAACCACGGACGATATGCACCCTTCGAGTCATAATGCTTTTATGCCCTTATATATTTTGATTGCTTTCATTTCATATAAGGGCAAATTCTATTTACTGATTTTGTTTAACTCACCCTTTCCTGTTGTTTATTTTGTCGTCGGAGAGGAATACATTTGGATTAAGCAATTGTGTTGTTTTCATAGGTATGCAGTGGTTGTAACTAACCTAGTCTTCACCGGTTTTACGGCGTGCATGACCATAATTAAATGCAACAAAGTAAAGACTGTAAAAGTAGAAAGGGAGAAATTACTTGACTAGTAACATGTAGCCGTTGGCAGAGGGTCAAGGTGTCCACCTGGAAAAAAAAAAGAATTTATTATTATTTTTTAGTATTAAAACAATGATAAGTGATGAAAAATAAAAGTTATGGGAGGTGAACAAGTAATCGGAGTTGTCTTGTTTTTACTTTTTTATTAAGGATTCTTATGTTTTGTACTTTTGCTTAGTGGAGAGATAGAGTTAAGAAACGGGAAAAAACAAAGAAAAAATGAGAGAAAAAGATAGTAAAAAAATGGGCAGCCTTTATCTAACATAAGAAGAAACAGTTATTTCTAATTCGATTGATTATAGACATAAAAAATACAACTTTTTTTACAATTTGCATAAAAAAATTATGCATAAAAAACACTGTAGTGCCTTCTTCTTCCACCCTTACCTCTGGCACCACCCCTTTCTCTGAACAACCACCCCCCGGCCCCCACGCCACCAAACCCAAACCAAAAAATCACTGAAGGCTCCGAAAAGCAGCACACCAAAAGACTATCCTCTTTCAATTGCCCTTCTTGCGAAGACTTGTGTGTTGCGGTCTCACCCAATTCACAATGTACACCACCATCACATCGGTACACCATTAGCCCCAAGTCAAGTACCTCATTGACGCCATCACCATATTCACAGGAGGTCAAGATCTTTCCTTTCATTTTATATGAGTGAATCGATCAAAGATTAATTTTACTTAAAATATACTATGAATTCCTCTTCGAACTAACCTATCTAAACTGACTTTTTATCCCACTAGAACTCAATCAATCGAAGATTGATTTCAACAAATATAAAATACTATAAAATACAACTTGTTTGATGAAATTGAGGTTTAGGCGTACTGTAGTTGGTGGGTTGCCCCGACAGCAGAAATACCGGGTACGAACCTCGTATGGGAGGGGAGGGGAGAAAAAGAAAATAACACTTGTTTGACTAAATCAGGAAAATAATGTAAGTCAAACGAATCCAAAGACTTTTTTTTTTTTTTTTGGTAACGAATCCAGAGACTTGACTTATATATATGATTTGTGTAAAGTTAAATGCATTATTAGGATATCTCCAATGGTAAGAAAAATAGTGTATTATTCACAAAAATTTATTATTTTTGGTAATATTTAGAGACTCAGGTCTCTATTTTAACTCAAATCTTTAATGGGATCCACCACTTTTTAGAGATTTATACCAAAATAGAGACTTAATCACTTTTTGGGTCTCTAAATTTGTTGTCAAAAAAGTAAATTGAGTCTCTATTTTAACTCAAATCTCTAAAAAGTGGTGGGCCTATTGGAAATTTGAGTTAAAATAGAGACCCAGATCTCTAAAAATTACCAAAAATAAAAAGTTTTTGTGAATAGTACACCATTTTTCTTGCCATTAGAGATACCCTTAGCTGCATCATTCGAAGGCTTTGTATTATTAGAAACATCCTATGGTAAAAAAAAAAAGGATTTATTATTATTTAATCATCTCTTCACTCATCTAGACTTCAATTATTTTGCATATTTGATGATAAAATAGATTGCACCTTCATAGGGGCAATCATGGTCATCTCAATAAACTCTCAAGTTTTTCCATCCCCATAACCACAAATATTAAGGGAAAGCCCCTGACTAGATTCCATGTACTACCAGGCAGCTACTTGAACGTGAGAATGTCACTTATCCATGAATACCATAGAAGTTGTCATGGAGATTGGGAAATGAGGTTGTAATTAAGGACCCTAGATATTTAGTTATGTATTTTTATTAAAAGCTCAAAAAAACTTGGATTGATTTCTATTTTGAATACGATTTTGATGAAGAAAATATAGACTAAGTTTTGTGATACATTTATGGAAATCAGTTTAGAAGATTGAGTAGTTATTGGGTTTGACTCTAAGGCCTTACATGGCCTTTGGTATGAAGACGGGGAGAAAATGAAATGGTATTCCCAATTCTATTATAATTCTCATATTTGGCATAAATGAAGAAATTTAATAATCTCATTCTTACGAATTTGAAAAGACCCATATTTGACAAAACATATGAGAATAACTCATTGTCATGTGCTTTGGAATGAACTTATTACACAAGTAGTGAAAATATCCTTAAAAATATATATTACATAATGTACAAAGAATATTTTTCTTAGTATAATTATTATTGAAATAAAGATAAACATACAATAATGAGTATAAATAAATATAATAATAAAAATAAAGTAAATATAATAATACAATATATATAATAACAATAATGATGTTGATGATGATGATGTTGATAATAATAATAATAATAATAATATATGTCATAATAACATATAACTATACGAGATAATAATATTAATAATAGTAATAGTAATAAAAAATAATATAACAAAAATATAAATTTGATAAAAAAATATTAAATAACAATAATATAAATACATAATACTAAAATAAAAAATAAATAAAAATAATAATAATTATATGTCTATAACTAACCATTATTATTAATATAATACTTATTTTTATCCTTAACATCATAATATGTATATATAGAGCAACAAAGAGGATTCTCATTATCTCATCTTGAGTCAGTCTCATTACTATTCTATTGACTATTAAATATAAGCTTGGAATCAATATATCCATCCTTATTTTTATTTATGGAGTGTACCAAGCATTACATGTAAGATGAAAATCGAATTTTTAGCTAATGTCTTATAACATCATAAAATAATCAAATATAAAATATACTGCAATAACCTTGAATCGCTTTGAAGATATATAAAATAGTATATAAACTTAATATAGACAACTTTTAATAGTGTATAACTTGAATTACACACCCTACGACTAATTTGATCTTCTCTCCCCTTACTCTATACACTTTTATGTTTGCCAATTGATGGGAATAACAAACTTAAGGATGGTTGAGTGGAGAGAGGGACCAAGAATCCTTTATATAGCAATGTTCCAATTAATTCCACCCATCATGAACTTAATTAAAATTAACTGTTCATGAACCTACTAATCCCACTAACCTCACCATAAGTACACCATAACGTAGGATATAACCCACTAAGATATACCGTGATGTAGGGATATAAATAGTACACTAAGGTAGCGATTGGTATATTGGAATAGATTTGAGTAGGAATGGAATGAGCCAAAGAATGGAATGAACTTAGGAATGAGAATAACATGTTTGGTATGCTCTAAGAATTAAGAGTAGTAATGTGAATGACTTATATAATATAACAAGATTGTCATTTTATTATTATAGTATTAAAAATAATAATAAATATAAACCGAACCATAAATAATATAAATAATAACAACAATAAATAATAATAATAACAAAATAATAAATAATAATAAAATAATAATAATAATAACAACAACAACAACAATAAATAATAATAATAATAATAATAATATATTATTATTATCATTATTTATTGGTATTATTATTATTATTTTTTTGTTTTTATTTTTGTCATTATTATTTTACTTTTTTATTATTAGTAGTATTTATTATTGTTATTATTTTAATCAATATTATTATTTTAAATTATTTATTTATTTATTTTTTATTATTATCATTTTATTATTATTATTATTATTATTATTATTTTAATAATATTATTATTATACTTTTTTAATTATTAATATTATTATTTAATCACTATTTTTTTGTTTTTATTATTATTTTATTATTTTATTTTTATTTTTATTTTCATAATAATAATTATTTTTATTTTTATAATAATAATTATTATATTTTTTCGTTATTATTATTATTATTATAAAATAAATTATTTATAAAAGTTATGTTATATAAATGTATGGTAGTAAAATTTATTCCCAAACACATGTGAATGAGTCATTCCTATGTATTTGGTCTGGAATGACTATTTCCATGTATATAGGAATGAGATTCCTTTGGGAATGATATTCTCAAGTTCATTCCCTTATACCAAACATGGGAATTAAAATAAAATTAGGAATGTCATTTCATTCCCAACTCATTCCCACATACCAATCACTGCCTAAGTGTATCATAATGTAGGGTCATAATATAGGTGAATTCAATATTGCATTAGATATATGGGCTCTTCATATTCCTCTTGTCCTTTCATAAAACCACTAAATATTTCATTATGTAGAAGGTTAAATATTAGTTAATGACTTTGGTCATTGAACGATCACAATTTATTTTGTATTTTATGCGGTCATGAAGGTTACCTTAAGCAAAAACTTCTTACATTCTCCCACTTGGCCTAATGATCACATTACACTTGTGAACCATTATTGGATTCATTTAGTGGCCACCTCAATAACAACATAATATTTATCTAAACAAATAACTAATATGGATCATGGCGGTTTTATATCTAATTTGTCGATATAATTCCTTCCAAGTATCATAATACTAGCCATTTACTTAGATAAATCTTAATGAGGAATAAAAACAATAATAGGATGCATGCATATCCTTAAAATTAAAACTATAAGGTTCCACTTTCTTGTCAATAATTTGACAATTTCAGTAAATTTTTATTCCATACAAAATGTGCACAATAGAAACTGAAAAAATATTGCTTTGATGTGTCCAACTATTATACATTATTAGGATCCCTAATAATTTCCATATTTTATTCATGTGCTAGCACTTTCATGAGGATCTATAGTTATCATTTCAAGTGATGTACGTAATGGACACCTCCATAAAACTTTAATATGCTTAGACTAAAAATGATTAGTCTTATACCTTACATCAAAATATATCAATGAAATCTTTGACAAATACCTTTAGTATGACACAAATAGTTTCCACAAGAATATCTTTCTCTAAAATAACCAACCCAAATCACTTTAATGGATCGATCATTGTAAGTATTTCTTTAAGCGTGACATGAAAACAAATAATTTTAATATATCACTTCTTGAAAATCTTCAACGATCCTTTCCAAAATATAGAAAACATGCACTTATTAGTGTTTCAACAAAAAATATACCACATGGATAATACCAAAACATGTATTCAATATACCTTATTGACATTGATGCGACTTCTTGCCTTTATTGACAAAATATCACTTTCATTTTGAATAATATAAGATATAGTTCTATAATCGTTCAGTTAAAAAAAGAAATAGGGGTAAAACAAAAATGAACTTACTCCCACTATTCTCTAGATTTTTTGAATAAAATCACATTATAAGAGACTAAGAGTTCATTTCATAAATTCCATAAAATTTTTAAGAAGTCAACTTTACTATCAATATCAAATAAATCTATTTTATACCTTTAATGGTTGAAAAACTTTGAGCAAGTTATAGTACAATATATCCAAATATCATGATAATCATAACGAGTGCATACTTAAAATAAAAGTTCATTTTAAGAAGAGCACTCATCTTTAAAATATTGGATGTATACTTTCATTAAAAGCTATCAATAATTTCAATAGTGCTAAGAAATATATTACTATAATAATGAGTAATTTATTGCTTCATCACATTTTACCTTTGGGTAAAGAGTGTGACAAGCTAGTGATTCACTCGATAAATAAATTTTGAATAATTCACTTTGAACTTTTACAAAATTGAGACGACATATACATTTGGGTATAATACAATTTAACTTTACTATTCATCATAGAAATAATAAATCACCTTTGGGCAATTTACATCTCTATAATCTCCATAGGCTTACAAAACCTTGAATAATCAATAATCAAATGATGTGACTAAACCACTTTGACGACAACCAATCCACCATTAGATTTAGAATCCAAATGATGGTTACTAATGATTTAGTCACTTTGGCGACTAACAATCAACCATCTATATTCGATAACGGTTAGTAAGCATTTTACAAAAGAATGGCTGCAAAACTTTAAGAAGCCAAGTATCAGTCATATGCCAAGTTGGCAATAATCTTGATATGAAAATAAATTATAGAGTTCTTATATAACTTTAAAAATAGTCACCTTCATTCCAAAGTCAACAATTCCAAAAAACTTAATAAACAACAAATGAGAGGGAAAAAAAATGTTAGTCCAAATTGGGATATACTTTAGAATATATTGTTACTCCATATGCTTAAATATATTTAGAAACTATCAATAATGAATTATCTAATGTGACAAAATAAAGTCACCATAAAATTAAACATTATTTCCACAAATATTTCATAATATGGAACTCAAACCATGATTGAGTTATAAGACAAAAGCTTCAACCTTGCTCTGATATCACATGTAAGACGAAAATCCGGTCTTTAGCTCATGTCTTATAACATCATAAAATAATCAAATATAAAACATACCTCAATAACCTTGAATCGCTTTGAAGATATATAAAATAGTATATAAACGTAATATAGACAACTTTTAATGGTGTATAATTTGAATTACATACCCTACGACTAATTTGATCTTCTCTCCCCTTACTCTATACACTTTTATACTTGTCAATTGATAGGAATAACAAACTTATGGATGGATGAGTGGAGAGAGGGACCAAGAGTCCTTTATATAATAATCTTTCAATTAATTTCACTCATCATGGACTTAATTAAAATTAACCCTTCATGAACCCACTAACCCCACTAACCTCACCATAAGTACACCATAATATAGGATATAACCCACTAACCCACTTAGATATACCATGATGTAGGGATATAAATAGCACACTAAGTGTATCATAATATAGGGTCATAATATAGGTGAATTCAATATTGCATTAGATATATGGACTCTTCATATTCCTCTTATTCCTTTATGAATCTACTTAATATTTCATTACGTAGGAGATTACATATTGGTTCATGATTTTGGTCATTGAACCATCACAATTTATTTTGTACTATTATATGGTCATAAAGGCCACTTTAAGCAAAAACTTCTTGCATTACATACCCTTTTTGAAGTTTATTCTATTTTCAGGATCATTCCATTCACTAACTCATTCTATTCACGTCCAAAAACATCCCAAGATATCATTCTCCACCTTATAAAATTAGTATTTAACCTCTGTAGAAAGCAACCTATAAGACCTTAGACTTTGACAATTTCTGAAGACAAACAGAAATCCAGGAGAGGATTTTATCGAGGTCTACAGGTTTTGAAGGCTTTAATTATTGGTTTTCATTTTGAAATTTTTTAAGTAAGTAGGATTTACCATTCTGTTTTTACCTTTTTGGCGGTCAAAAAAATTTGTTCAATTCTTTGTCTACTCTGATATTCGTATGCATTTTGTTGATCTTGTTGGTTGATCCTCTTGATCATAAGATTAAACGCATAACACACTGTTGAGTCCATGAACCATACAAGTTATGTATTGAATCCTAAATGGTTAAGAGTTAATAATTTGACGTTTTGCTTTGAAATCTGAGCTAAAAATTGTGAATCGTGTAGCCTAGCAGTCACAGTATAATATTATTTTGTTAGTACTCGATATTAGATATCAAGGCATTTGAAGCTGAAAGGTTCAGCTTATTAGTGGAGCGCTTGAGTGCAGAAGAAAGGTTTATTCAGATCTCGAGTTCGAATCAGTTGAGCGCTTGAGTGCAGAAGAAAGGTTTATTCAGATCTCGAGTTCGAATCAGTTAACAATCTAATCTATTTGAAATCATTGTTGGTAAGTCTTGTGGTCAACTAATTTCGACCATACTTCATCTAAGCAAAATTATATGCCTAAGAATTTAACATTCTTAATGTGAATGTAAGAAAACTTTTCAACAAGTTTCCTGTAATAAAAAAATAAAACAGAAAAAAGGTTCACATATTTGCTTCGGCAAATGATGCAGTCCCCCTTGGAGGGCAATCAAGAAGTTGCATGTGGTGTAATTATTTTATTTTAACCACTGTCCCAACAATAGCAGGCCAATCTGGAAGCGAGGAAATTTTGATAGATGATCACGCCAACAATTTTTGACAGAGAGCCCCAGTAGGCTGGGATGCACAGCCAGTGATCTGCTATAAAAGGATCTCTCTGTCAAGCGATTAGAGGCCCAAAGTAAAGTGAAAAATATAGTGAGAGTTTTTTTGGTGTAGTAGCGTGAGAGTTCCGATCAGAAACATATATATATACAAACACTTATCATCAAGGCTGGTGTGATATATTGTCAATCCAACTCCAGGAAGCTGACGAAATTACCGCCAATCAAATTCCGTGAGTTCTTTCCACATGTTTGTTATCCATACTCGAATAATTTTCACGAACCCATGTTATTATACTTGGGGGCTTGTTTGGATTACGAATGAAAAAAATAAATAAATAAATAAAGGAAGGAAAGGGTTTAACAATAAAGGAAAGAAAATGGAAGATTAAATATTGTTTGGATTTGATCAAATTATAAAGAAAGGTTTGGAAGCAACTATAATGAATTCTTTATTTATTCTTTGTATCATTCTCTCTTAATCTACACTAGTATTATACCGTACCGTACCGTTGATATATGCGGTGCAATCAATCTGTTGTCAAAACGAAAATCAAACTTTAATCTTCGAAATGCAAAGCAAAGACTACAAGAAAAGAAAAAAAAAAGAAAGGAGAGTACTAGACTAAAACAATGTGTAGCAAACAAAGCAATATTAATCTTCGAAAAAATCACACCCTAGAAAACTCATCCGCTTGTCAATTCTTGGTGTAGCCAAGGGATGTAAGGTTGAGCTCAATGAAAGTGTAGATCACGTAACAACGTTTTCGTTTCTTTTGCATGATTATGTGGTGGAAACTAATAAATCTGAAAGGGAAAAAACCATTTTGGTTCCTAATAAATATGATAAATCTCAAAAAGGTCTTAAAATTTGAAAATGGCTCTACAAATCCCTGCATTTTAATTTCTTTTGTGATTTTGTAAGGAAAAAATAATAATGCACTAAAATGCTATGTTTACCCTTGAAGTGTTACATGGATTAGCAAATTTGTTAGGCTTGCAGCTTTTCATTGCTTCATGCAATTATGATTGAAGGAGTTTTGGCTATAAAAATATATTAGTGTCACCTTTTGCTTCTTGGTATTTTTATTTTTTATTTTTAAAGAATTGTGTTAGTGCAATCACATTCCAAAGAGCAAGTAGGATAATAATTAAAAGAAATGGTACGTTCCTACAGATAGTTGGACAATGGTCAAATATCAAGGATAAAAATGGTATTTTAGTGCATTAGTTATTTTTCATAAAGAAATTACAAAAGAAATTAAAGTGCATGGACTTGTGGAGAGATTTTCAAATCACAAGAATCTGTTTGACACTTGATATTTCTCATGGACTATAATGGCTTTTTCCGTAATGAAATCTGAAATCTTGTCTCAATATTCTCCAAGTCTATTATAGAAGATTGTGTGAAAGATCTTTGTAAGATTATGATGTTTACCCTGTGGTAGTTCCTTTTTATTGAACGATGTATGCAATTGAGTTTGATAGACTTTATTATCATGGTGCTACATAATGAAAACGAATATTACTACCCTATTACAGAGCAGACACACATGTAAGAGACGACACTGCTATATATCTTCAGACGTTGAGTTCCATGATGTTCCTCTCAGTTTCTGTTACACTGCTATGTCTCAGCTACTAGTGCTTCTTATCACAATGATAAAGATTATGCTGCTTTAATGGACTTGAAGTCTAAGATTAAGGATGATCCTTATGGCATCATGAAATCATGGAATGGTTCTGTCCATTTTTGTACATGGTCAGGTGTCACGTGTGGTCGGCGCCATAGGAGAGTTACCAGTATAAAACTAGCCCACAGTGGCTTAGTTGGTTGGCTGTCACCTTTCCTTGGGAATATAAGTTTTCTTCGAGAATTGAATCTAACGAACAACACTTTCCAAGGGATAATCCCCCCTGAATATGGTCAGCTCTTCAGGTTAAAAACATTAGACCTCAGCAGCAATTCTCTTGAGGGGAAAATTCCAACAAACTTATCCCAATGCTCCAATCTTATACATCTTCTCATAAGTTGGAACAGTTTAACAGGGAAAATTCCAAAGGAGACTAGTTCCTTGTCAAAGCTGGAGAATCTGTTCATTCACTCCAACAATTTAACAGGAGAAATGCCTCATTCTATTGGAAATCTTACCTCATTACTTCGTTTCTTGGCATCAACGAATTATCTAGTGGGAGATATACCGGAAAGTTTCGGTCAGTTGAAAAGTTTAACATTCCTAGGATGTGGTGATAACAAACTATCTGGTATAATACCTCTATCAATATATAATATTTCCTCCCTCTCTATGTGGTCATTGGCTGCAAATAAAATACATGGAAGCCTTGCCCCAAGCTTAGGCACCATGCTTCCTCATCTTCAGAAACTTCAGTTAAGAGGTAACTATTTAACAGGACCACTTCCAGCCTCGCTATCAAATGCCTAAAAACTGCAACTTTTTGAAATGAGTGACAATAGATTCAGTGGAAAAATAGCAATTGATTTTGGGGCCATGCAGAATCTCAATAGAGTAATATTGGGGGGAAATAATCTTGGAAGTGGGGAACCAGATGAAATGTTTTTCCTCAGTTCTATGACAAACTGTAGCAATTTGAACCTGATAGGATTAGAGGAGAACCAATTAACGGGAGTATTACCTAAAGACATTGGCAATTTCTCATCCCAACTCTTATATCTATCCCTTGCTGAAAATCATATATATGGAGGCATACCTTCAACCATAGGTAATCTCATCAGCTTAAATACTTTGTATCTTAATGGAAATCAATTAAGAGGAACAATTCCTAGTAGCGTAGGCCGTCTTCAAAAGTTACAAATGTTGGCATTCAGAAAGAACAAATTGTCAGGAGAAATACCAGAATCTCTAGGGAACCTAACTCTTCTAAATAAATTCTATCTTGATCAAAACCTTTTAGAAGGAGCCATACCACCTAATCTTGGAAATTGTAAAAACTTGTTGCTATTGAGTCTTTCCTCAAACAAACTCAATAATACCATTCCAAAAGAGATTTTCATGATTTCTAGTTTAAGTTGGTATGTCGATTTATCACAAAACCATTTATCTGGAACATTACCTGTAGAGATCGGCGAATTGGTAAATTTATCGATTTTTGATGTGTCTGAGAATAACTTATCTGGTGAAATTCCTGAAAGCATTGGCAAATGTACAAGTCTTATGGACTTATATCTTGCAAGAAACTTATTTTCTGGATCTATTCCTTCATCCTTTAGTTCGTTGAGAGGTATTCAAATTATTAATGTTTCTCATAACAACTTGTCTGGCCAAATTCCCCTGTTTTTCAAAAACTTCGCCTTAGGGATCCTAGATTTGTCTTTCAATGATCTTGAGGGTGAGATGCCAATGCAAGGCATCTTTGTGAATGCAAGCATAGTATTTGTTGTTGGAAACAGAGGGTTGTGCGGGGGCATACCGGAGCTTCAGCTTCCAAACTGCCACATTAGTGAGTCAAAGAAACACAAGATCTCCTCTTCGATAATTATATCGATAGTGGTAGCAGCTTGTTTGTTCACTGGGGTAATCTGGCTTTCGTACTTCTTCATATGCTCATCCAAGAGAAGAAGTGATCTACTTCCTGCATTGTTGTCCATGAGATCATATTTGGATGTAACTTATGGGAAGCTCTTCAAAGCAACCAATGGTTTCTCAGTGGAGAATTTGATTGGCTCGGGTAGTTTTGGCTCAGTTTATAAAGGGATCTTTGATGATGATAATGGAGTCATTTTGGCAGTCAAAGTAATCAACCTTGTTCAGCGAGGAGCTTCCAAGAGTTTTATGCATGAATGTGAAGCACTAAGAGAGATTCGGCATCGAAACCTAATGAAGATTATAACTTGTTGCTCAACTATTGATTTTCAAGGTAATGATTTTAAAGCTTTAGTGTATGAGTTCATGCCAAACGGAAGTCTTGAAAATTGGTTGCACGCACAAGCAGAGGAACCAAATACACACCGCAAACTTGACCTTCTTCAAAGAATCAGCATCGCTGTGGATGTGGCTTGTGCATTGGAGTATCTTCATCACCGTTGCCAAAGACAAATTGTTCATTGTGATATAAAGCCAAGCAATATCCTTCTTGATAGTGACCTGACTGCACATGTTGGAGATTTTGGCCTCGCGAAATTCCTTCCTATACACACAATGGTAAATGAAAGCACATCAATTGGTATAAGGGGATCCATTGGATATGTCGCTCCAGGTAAGACCATTGATTTTGAATTAGAATTATTGTCTTGCTATTCACATGTAAAAGATTTCAATAACTTAGTACTATCTGTTTTCAATTTTGGTTGAAAAATGCAGAGTACGGTCTTGGAACTGAGGTGTCGCCACATGGAGATGTTTACAGTTATGGAATCTTATTGCTGGAAATGATGACAGGGAAGAGACCCACTGATCCTATGTTTGTTGAAGGCCTTAACCTTCACAAGTTTATGAACAGGGCAATGCCACATCATGTCATAGATGTTGTTGACCCAATGCTTCTCAAGGCAGATGGAGCTGCAACGACCAATCCATTAGAAGCAATAAAGGGCAGTAAAACGGAGGAGTGTTTGATTTCAATTGTTCAGGTAGGCTTGGCATGCTCCATGGACTCGCCAGAAGATCGAATGGACATGAACGACGTGGTCATTAAGCTGCAATCTATCAGAAATAACATTTTACGTTATGGAGGTACGTACACTCTAAAGAAAATCTTTAGTCCTTATCTCCGATATTTGTTGCGCATTCACATTAAAGGTTGTGCTAATCAACATGAAGGAACATGTGTTCTGGAAATGTGCATTGGTGGCTTGGAAATTTGTCATAAATTTACCATATGGAATATGGGCATCTGAATCTGATATTCACAAATAAGGTGTACTTAAGAACCATTTTCTGCTGTGTGATATGGGCTCAATCTTCATGAATAATTGCTTTTTCATCTAATAATAGAAGAAGCCATTAGTTTGGGCTTAAAGAGAGCACAAGTTTCAAATTGCATATATTAGAAGATCAAAGAGGGGTTTATAGGAAAAGAATTTTGATGAAGTTTGTATTATCTCGCTACATCTATTGGCTCTACTTTTCTGTTATGGGATAAGTTCCCTCATTGAGTTTTTGTTTGCTCACCTGTTTGTATTTTTAATTTTCCTGCTTTTTTTTTCTTTTCTTTTTCTCTTTATTTATTTATTTATTTTTGTGCAGCTAGAGCAGGTTAAGCACTTAAGATTTGGACAAGATAGTCATATCTTGGTATGAGAATTTGGCTAGAGAGACCTTTTCGTTAAGTTCCATTGGTGTTAGGATAGAATATTTATTTGAAGTATTTGGATTTGGATGTAATAATTGAGGCATATGACCTCACTTGTGACTATTTTGGAGATTTTTCCTTGATTGATGTTTTGTGTTTGTCATGAGACTTATTATTTTTTGGTTTTTGGTGACTGAATAATTTTTTTGTAGTTGTAATTGCTTAGCAAATCTGAGGGTTGTACCTTTGGGCATGCGGCATATTACGTGCAGGGAATCGCCTCAACAGTGGGACTTGGGGCATTAACATTCCTCGTTTAGATTCATAATTCCTTATGCCACAACTTTGGGTTGATGAATTTCTCCAAATTCCTATGTGATTCCTATAATTTTCCATAGTATGTGGACATTGTATCTACTTGTTGAATAAAATTGAAAAACTGCTGTTATATCTATCATTCTATAGGATTTAGCAACTCAATGTATGCTTTTGATACTTTTTATTTTCTGTAGTATGTGAACACTAGATCTATTTGTGTCGAAAATAAGTTGACTATCTGTTGAAATAAGACTTGGTTTGACTAAGTTTTGTGTTAAAAAAACTTCCCTGCGAAACCTACTTACCACATTGGATACAAGCAAGTTTGATTTTTCACTTCCATACCGGTTAAAATGGTTGTTTGAATGTTGCTGGTACCATTGGCATCAATTGTCAGTTTGAGATGAAAAACTTAAATTAATTGAAGTCTTCTAGGCCTTTTAGTCTAAAAGTAAACAAAAGCAGATTATTTCAATAATCCGCTGAGCAATTACATTGTTTGGTAGGTACAAGGCACAAGCTTGTTGAAGAACATTATTCCTGATAAAATTGCGCACACGCAAAGTTTGCTCTATTTAGAAGTGTTCTTGTTTTTTCTTTTTTCTTTTTTTTGTTAGAATAGCTTTTTATAACAGTTTTCAAAATCAATTTTTAAGAACAAAAAAACAAGAAAATTTGTTTGAGTAAAATTGTTTTCTAAACAAGTTTTTGAAATACAGATATACTTAGAAATATATGAATATTTTTTTTATCAAACTAAAATTTTTATTAAATTAATTAAATTATTAATTTTAGTACATAAGTAAATTAATATTTATTAAGTTTAGCGATTCAATGATTGATTAATTTAAAAAAAATAAAAATAAAGAATGGTAATGTAATTTATGCAAGAATGCAAGAGAAATCGTATCCATGTAGGTGCTCAAACTTGATAGTTATAACTTATGAAGATTTAGTAGCAAGGCAATGCTATTGTAGGCTGAAAAGTACCTTAAGCAATAAAAGGGAAATATTGGAGCAAGTTAAGGCAAACAATGAGCAATCCAACTCAAATCTCAACCAACTCCTTATGAATCATAATCGTCAATTAGTGAGACTAGTAGTACAAAAAGACTTGTAAATCATCCATGTAGTTTTATCGGCACAAACAAATTTTCAGTTTAGGAAAATGAAACCTCATAATGTTCATGGCCAAACAAAATTTCCACATTCTATGCTTGATGAGGAAAAATGAGAAACTAACATTGGGGTAGAAAGTGCACTTAGGCATTTTGACGAACACCTTCAAGGCATAACATGAGAAATATATTTGTATAAGTTTTTCAACGCAGATTGCACCTTGGCATTTTATCAAACACGTTTGGGTCATATTTATAGGATGTATATTTGTCTAAAATAATTCACAAGTGTCTGCTAGAATTTATGCCTCAATAAGTATATTTGTACTTAAAATGAGCTTAGATTATGTACCAGCTCATCTTGCTGCTGGAACCCTGCGCCCACAAGCAAAAATCACAACGATATTCTTACTAATGTATATCATATATGCATGCTAAGCCGCTGACAGTTATGTAGACTTTTTGCCATGCAAATAGCAAATGGTAAATGGCTTGTTACCTATATTTTAATCAAGCTTGAGCTATGCCATGCAAATGGCTAGATGATTCCACTGCCTCCTTGGCAGAACGCATATACCAAGCAATTGCCATGATGTATAGCAGCAGATATAAGAATGAAGACATAGTAATATAGGCGCGTAAATTCTTCGGGATGATGCTATTATACTATATGCATATAAATGTTGGCGCAATATAAACACTACCGCAAAACGGACATATTGGGTGCTGTAGTACAACTTATCTTGCGTTAATGGTGGTTTCTCAGTGGGATAATCCTCGATTCCCGCATGTGGCGCCAAATTGTTTTGGTCGAAATCTAGTTTTAGGTTTGATGGGTTCGTCGCTCCGTTTTGGAAGTGATTAGCCTACAAAACAAGGCCCACTAAGAGTGTGCCACGGAGACCCCTCCGACCATAAGTCAATTACGGAGTTTAAGATTGCATATGAACAAGAGAGAATAAAAGAAAAAGAGAGAGTGTGTATCTCTCATATTACTTACCTTTCTTGAAATTGATACCCTTATATTTATATTAATTCACAAGTTACTAGATTGTGTCATGTGTCTCAATACTAAGTATTCTATAGGCCTCACAGGCATATTATTCCTCGAGATGGGTCGGCTCCTAGCCTATGATCCCGACCCCGGTCCTATTCAAGTTGGGTTTGGTGGTTCGTCATTGAGCGAGGTTGGGTCGACCAATCTCGGGTTGGAGGTTCAGGTGTGGTTTTATCGGACTCTGGAATTACTTTCGTCTATTCTTATAGGGTCGAATTTCTAACCACATCAAGTTTGAAGCTATTAGTTTAAGCTTAATCGAGCATAAGCTTCAAGGTAAGTCTCTCGGTACAGTTATCAACTCTACTTTTTTGTAGTGAGATAGGTTTCCTTATTGAGATTTTATTTGCTCACTAATTGTGTTTTTGTCTACTTTGTTTACAAATATAGCAGGGTAAGCGATTCACCTTTGGGCACGTATGTGACATCCGGGCATGACTCCTTGGCTAGAGAGACCTCTTGGTTAAGTTCCTTATGTGTTTCGGATTGAAAAACTATATAAATTATTTGGATTTGGATGTAACAATTGAGGAATTTGACCTAATTCTGTGATTATTTTGGAGATTTTTCCTTTATTTAATGTTTATGTTCATATGGAGACTTATTGTTTTAGTGGCTTCGATTATTTTGTGGTTGTGCATCTAGTAGATTTGAGAAATTGTATCTTTTGGGCACGTGGCATTTCACGTGCTGGGAATCGCCTAATCTGCTAGACTAGCTTGGTGCATGAAAATTCCTTTCTTGACATCGTATTTCTTCATGCTGCAACTTTGCTTGATGAGTTTCTCCAAATTCCAAGTGATTCCTATAATTTCTGATTTTCTGCAATTGAGATTGTATTTTGAACTCTTGCTATTCATTTGAACTTCATGTTTTTTTATGGTATGCGAACATTAGAACTACCTATTAAACTGTTGAAAATTATAAATGATTGAAACACTGGCATTGTATCTATAATCTATAGTTCAAATTTTGCAGTTCAATCAATTAACAATTCTGGGTGATTCAAAATTTCCAAACTCTTTAAACTGCTACTTTATTTTTTTTTAATGAAACCTACTTGCCAATTAAATTGGTTGAAACAGGTACCATTGGCATGAATTTGTTAGTTCTCTTGCACTTGTTAACCTCCAGCTCTCCCCCGTCGCAATGCTCTTGATGTGATGTCTACATTGACGTAAGACGTGATAAGTGTGTGCTTTATTAGGTTGTTTTGTGAATTAATAACTCGTACTAACCATTTGGATTAATGGATTTGACCCCAAGATAATTGGCTCACAACATAAAGAATGCTTTATTCTCCAAAAACCTGTGTAGGGCGTTGTGAATCTCTTATAAGCAAAACTGACTAATCCTTTTATATTTCATTCCTACAAATAAATCCTATTTTTGTAAGTTGTGTTTTATATATTTATATTCATGAAAAATTCACTAAGCAGTGATTTTCATATCCGTTTGTAGTAATTTTCTTCTACCTTTCAATTTTTTTTTTTTTTTGCGAAATCTCAATCACCTGAAAACAATATGACTTTATTTAGTTTGAATTTTTTTAATTGATCACAGTGATTATTCAACTACCTTTCTCATTCCTAAACATACCCTCGATCCGCAACAACCAAACATGTATTATCTTTTGAATAACTTTTAGGGAGCGTTTTGTTCACGAAATCTTACAAGATTCTCGAAAAAGCAAAATCAAGAGTTTGATATTCTCATCTTTAGTTCGTAGAATATTAAAAATAAATAAAAAATCACAGGCATTCTCAGATTTCTGAGAATACAATTATTTCCATGATTTCTTAATTTTTATTTCCATGTAAGTGAGGGACATACTACTAGTCTGCCGATTCTCTTCCGATAAAAAATAGCACTTATTCTCTCTTTTATGACACAATCCAAATTAGCAAGTGTAGTAGAATCCACCATTATTGGTATTACGGATTTAATATTGCTTTCTTTTAAGTCATGTTATGTAATTAAAGTGTTTATTTGCTTTATCGAGGTATAATATTTCAATCTATTGTAATAGAGATTTTGCGCCTCATAGGCCAAGGAAAACTTGTTTTTTTTGGAGATGCGATAATTGTGAACTAGGCTCGCTTGACGGGTTAGAGAGCTTGACATAAATTGAAGTCAACAAAGCAAAGACCATAGATAAAAAATAAAATAAATAAAAAAACCAAAAAACAAAAAAACAAAATCACTTGACTAATAACATTTAACAAACAAACAAAAAGTTCTGAAAAATTCCAGCCCCTAAATTACGCAACATACTTCTCCATCTATTTATCCTCCAAAGTCTATTAAAGGCAACAAAGTGAAGACAAATAGAAGAAATCAAGATATTACTTGACTAATAGCATGGTGCAAACAAACAATCAACCTAGAAAATTCCAGTCATGCATTAGGTAAGGCAACCATACTTTTTGGTTTCTGTGAAATGTGGACTGGAAACTAGAGGTAGAATAATTAATGCCTCCTATTTGTTTATGTACCCTCCAATGTCTATTATAGAAGATGACTGGGTCAAGGTGATTTTCTAAAAGATTATGATGAAAGTGTATGTCTCTACTCACCAGTCTTTTAACACGCTTTTTTTTAGAGCATTTGATTGAGATTTGAAATGACCCTCAATTACTTTAGAACTTTATAATAAGAAAGTTAAATGTGGAAAACGTACCTATTGGGCGTTTACTTATCTCCTTTTGCTCCCCCTAAATCCAGAGCTAATTATTACAAACTCATCTCTCTTACAACTTGAAATCAAGGAAGACGAAATCCTTACTATACATGATGATTGAGATCGCGTGTAATATCTTGATTGGATAAGTTTTCTTGGGACTAAAGATTGTTATTGAAAGTGGAGTTATAGATGCCAAAAATAGTGTCAGTCCAAACAAGAATCATGAATGGATGCCCAATGAATAATTCGGGTAAGATTAAACAAAGCCCAGACAAGGAGAGGCCTACTAGACCTCTATGCCCAATTGAGAAGACATGTGGTAGTGGCCGTTAAGAGGTCTAAACTAACAACAGAACCAATGACAAACGAGGTAACAACGTGTGCATCAGAAACCTTGGGTAAAACACCCAAGGGAGGATCATCATGATAGGTCCACTAGAAAGCCGTCAATTTTCGAGACCAAGTAATGATCCAACGAATCTGAGTGAACCCCAAAGATCGTAAAGACGTGAAGGCCCCCAATTGGGCAACAGAGAGCGAAGCACGAGGTTGGCTACATTGAATGAGCCTGACACGCGTGAGGTTAGACTGCGCATCAAGATATCATAGGGAAGACCATGGACGCCCCAAGCATCCAATCAAGAGCCATAGAGATTAACCATTTGATGACTAGGATTTCCAAGTAACTACAATCAACTAATCAAGATCTCGTAGAGGCTTTCACATGCCTCGACACGACTGCATCTCGATCAATCAAAAGACTGAAGAAGATCCAGCAAGGACATGCTTGGACCCATTCAACATTTAGAAATAATGACCAAGAAATTGCAGGAAATGCCTTGAGCCCAGGGCAAAGAGCTCACCAAGGCCCCGCATGTGAAAAATCAGAAATAGGAGTAATACTAGTTTTATGTAGAATTTAGTTCCTGAGTTTAAAGGCATAGGGAATTCTTCTCTCTTGAATGTTGTTGTTGTTGTTTTTTTTGTCGTTTTTTTTTTTAAATGTCTAAATAGATCATAAAATATTTTGCTAGTGTTGGCTAAATCCTTCGGACGAGGGGGATCCCAAGCTGAGGAAAAATACCCACACTGAGCTGAGTCAGACTAATCCAAGCCAAGCCCAGCGCGCTCAGCTAGTGCCCAACCTGGATGATAATCTAACCTTACCCCGACCTCAGGAAAACCCCGACCTCAGTGTCAGCTGTTCTGATGGGACATAAAGCTGCACTGCATTAAATGCTGTCAGGTCCGAATTTAGTATAAATAGAGTTCCACCCCTTCATTTCAAAGGTAACTCGTTATTGAATGCTTTTAACTACTCCGCCAGCTCGGACATACTAATCATTCGCACGCCCGAGGGAAAAATCTGGGTCATCACCCCACATTTTCCTTTCCTTTCCTTGTGCAGGTTAAGTGGCCGACCTGAAAGTTCAACTCGGAGGCCAACCTGACAGTTCAGCTCGGTAAAACTAGTCACCTGATCTCAATTGCGAGATTCCCAACCTCGACAGTTTGGCGCCGTCTGTGGAAAATGAGTTCTTTCTATCACTCTTCTCCTCACTCATTGAGAAACCATCATGGTATTAACTAGAAGCCACAGCGCACTGGCAGAGGACTCACCCAACCCGGACGAGGACCTCAAAACCGCGTAGGTACCCAGTCAAGACCTAACCTAAGCCGACGTTGGAACGAGCCAACGTATACACTTAGCCTCAGAAAACAACCCCTCTACAGATGGAGACCTCAACTCTAGCCTGTCACCAGAGATGAGGATGATGCTCGGGATGTTCAAAGAGCTAAAGGAGTAGGTAGCCCGTCTAGATACGGATCCCCCGACCTCCCAAACAGCTACGCCGCGGCCCTTGCGTCCACAGTTCCATATTTTAGCCCCGGGGCGAACCCGAGCACAAGGCAGAGAGGGCTCCCCGGAGCCGGAGCTGAGACCTACGAAGGCGAGAGGCAAAAGGGCGGCCCATGCCGACCCGGGCAAGCCAAGACCGTGGCTGCCATAGCCAAGATCATTAACCAGCTTGGCGTAAGCCCACTCTTACCCGAGGTACTGGCGACACCATTGCCCACCGGCAACCGGATGCCCAACTTGGCAATCTATAATGGGGATGGAGACCCAGCCAGCCACCTGGTCAACTTCGATCACCATATGACTCTGCATGATATGATCGACCTCATGAAGATGAAGACATTCCCGACCACCCTGGTTGGCAATGCCTTGGACTGGTTCCAAAAACTTCATCCCGGCTCTATCATAAGTTTTCATCAACTGGCTGAGGCTTTCCTGTCCCGCTTCGCGGGAAGTCGACGTGCAACCCGCCACACTTCATCGTTGCTGTCGGTGAAGTAGCATAAAAGGAAAAGTTTGAGGGCTTACACCGCCCGGTTCAATGAAGAGACTCTCAGGATACCCAACCTGGAGGATTCCATGACATTAATGGCCTACCAAAGTAGACTCAGGTCAGGCCCCCTTACATCTTCATTGGCCATCGACCTTGTGGATACCGTAGCCGAGCTGATGGTGCAAGCAGAAGGGTACATATTGTGATAACCCAAACCCAACATGCATTTAAAGGCATTTAATTTCATTTAATTAAGTGTTATCTTAAATGTTAGCATTGAATTATGTGTTTATCTTTGGTTAAAAATTTAATTGTAGCTTTATTTTCATATTTATTTTGGAAGTAATTAAAATAACACTTGAGTTAATTATTTTAACGGAATATCACCTACATCTCATATTTATGTCAATCGGTTTTAGTTTTCTTGCACTTAAAGGCTCGGTTTTCAATTAAATGAAAAGTAGCTCTGAGCCGGAGTAAATTTTAAACTATAATGCTTTTCAAAATGATATATTTCTTAGATTCTTCGAGATTTAATTGCTATTCTTTTGTTGTCGCAACGTGCATTGCATATCGAGGGCGTTAGCTAGGAAACGGTTTCCAGTCCTCAGCAAATAGTGAAACTAGTATTTAGATGACTTAAATTTTATATTTTAATTATTGCTAGCTTTAATTAATATTTCCTTAGCTAAAATGGCTTTAAAATGCACAAAATAAGGGCCTTTGACCAAGTTTTAAGTGGTTTGACCTAGGCCTTTGACCATTTGACCAATTTAGCACTTAAATAAGCTTTTAACTTAACAAAAAAAAATAGCAGCTGAATAGAGTAGCCAGGCCGTGAGCTTCCAAGAAGAAAAAAAAAAGATTTCAACCTTTCAATCATTCAATTTTTCGCGTGAGCTCGTGCGGGGTGGTTTCCGAGGTGACTAGCGTTGTTTTCCTAGCGACTAGGAGTACCTGAGGTAAGGGAATCATGTTATTTGCGCATTTAAATGTTTAGCGTATCAACTTTGCAATTTTTAGATTTTATCCGTAGATTGTTGTTTAAAGCATTTTGATGCTTCTAGAATGTTCCTTGGCTATTGTAGAACGTGTATTTATAGCTTTTTAACATTTTCTGCGGTTAAATATTGAGATTGCAATTAAATTTGGATGTTGAATAGTGTTTAATGAATAGTAAACCCTTGAAATGATAAAGTTGCTCCGTTATGCTGTCCGTTGATGTAGAAATGTGCTAGGTATGCTAGAATGCCTAAATGTGTGGTTTAATTGGAATGTGTAATAGGAAAACGGAGAAAAAAGGCTTAGTGAAAGTCAGGGTCGTTTAGGTCGACTTTAGCATTTTCTCATTTTGCGTGAGGGCATTGTTTCGGGAGCCCATGGAAGCACTTTTGGTGCGGTCGTGGTGTTGGTTGGGTGTTTGGTTGGTATAGTTGTAGTTCAAATGAGCAAAGGGGAAAAACCGGGCTTTGTGTGAATTCTAGGGTTAAGTAAGGTTTCGGAGTCTCTAGACGTGCTTTATAGTGACCTAGGAAGATTGGCGAAGTCGGTTTCTGGAACTCGTGGCTCGTTTGGAGATGGTAGTGTTTTGATAGTTGGGGCCGATTTGTGATTTTGCTTGTTATCTTGATATTATGCCTATAGAATGCTTAGGGTTACTTGACATACTTGTTTAATTGGTGTTATTGTTGCTTATTATTGCTTGTTATGCTTGAAAAGTTAGTTGAATGTTAGTATTGATTGTGATTGCTTGTTATCTCGTTTGTTGTCACTAGTTTGTATTGTTGTGCTATCGCTCGTTTATTGCCTTGTATCGAGTCTTGCATTGCATAGTGTCTCGCGCGTGAGTGATGGGCCTCTCTGGGTAGCCTCGGGTTGCCAGTGTTGGTTGCTCTAGCTCCGCTGCTATTCCCTTTTCTCGCTTGGGTTGCCTCCCAGGGAGATTTGGGTCGTAGATTGATGGATACTTCCGGGGTATTCCAAACTGGTGTTATAAGGTGGATGCGCGCTTATTGTCATCGTTGTCAACATCAAGCTCGAGATTGATGTATCGCTCGTGAAATGGTATATTGCTCGTAAGAGTGAACCATAGCCTTCAGAGTGTGGTATAGCTTTGAATGGTTGTGTTAATGCTTTCAGTAATTGGTTATTGTATTGATTGTTTGTCTCGTTTGCTTACTTATCAGTTAAATTGCTTAACTGTCTTATTTGCATTGCACGAATTTCTTTCTCTCCAACTCGATATCTGTCTCGCCCTCACTGAGTATACGTGTTGTGTATACTCACTCCTCACCACCACATTTCAGGAAATGTCATGTTAGTTGGAAAGTTCGTGATTTCGTGAAAGTTCGTGCCTGAAGAGTTGTCTTGCGTGCCTATGTGGCTTGAGTGTCAAAGTTTGTAAAGATATATGCTTTCATATGTTGTATGTATTTATTGTTAAAAGAAATGTAATTTAAACCTAGCTAAGTAGTTGAGGTGAATTGATAAGCTAGTTTATGTAATCAGTTAGCATAGCTTAACTTCAAAGCATGTTTGTAATGTCTAAAGGAAAAGACTTAGAATGGCATGATAGTTTATTTTATGCAGTAGCTTAGTATGGTTTAATTGTCTAGTTTGAATGTACTTGTCAAAAATAAAAAGAGATAGGATAGCTTTTAAATTGGAAATGTATGTATACTTGTTGAGTTTAAATTGTTGAGAACCGAGGCTCGGATGGCCTTGAGGAAGTTTTGTATGGTTGGACACGGTGTTGGTCCATTTATATGCTATTACAGGATTTGCAATTTGCCTAGAAACAAGGGAGACTCTGTCCGTCTTTCCCTAAAATTTATGCCCGGGTTTGGATTTGGGTTGTGATTAGATTGATTGATAGAACTCCCGGTCTCGAGAGGGATCGGGGTGTTACACATACACTCGAAAGAAATCCATCAGGCGAAGAGGGATGATGACAAGGAGAAGGAAGCCGGAATGAAGGGATAGACCTCCCGAGCCCAACCTGGGAGTAAGGCCCAAAACGACCGAGGTAAGCAGCCTTAACAACAGAAGCAGAACCCCCGGTTCATTATGTTCACTCCCTTTAACACCTCAAGGGAGCAGATCCTGATGGAGATCTAACACCAGAACCACTTACCCCCAGCACCGAGAATGAAAGGCCGACCTGAGAAGCGCAATAAGACCAAGTATTGCCACTATCATATGGATTACGGCCACACTATTGAGGAGTGCAGAGATCTGAAACAGGAGATCGAGGCACTGATAGCCCGAGGTCACCTCTGGAGGTACGTAGATCAACAGCCAACCCGGAGCCAAGATCAGAGGGACAGAGAGAGAAGTCCACCTAGGCGCCAAGCTAGAGGTGGACGTTTGGTTGTGATTGAGACCATTGCAGGAGGATTGGCGTCGGGTGAGGAGACCTCGGCTGGCAGGAAGGGTTATGTTCAGGCTGGAAGTGAGTACGGGCCAGCGCGGGGTCCGGTCCCGGAGATGGAGGAGCTCACTTTCTCCTCATAAGACTTGGAGGGTGTGATATTGCCCCATGACGACCCACTGGTGATCAGCGCTGAAATAGTCAACTTTACCGTGAAGAGGTTGATGGTGGACACTGGGAGCTCAGCAGAAGTCTTATTCTTGAAGGCATTTGAGCAAATGGGGTTAGACAGGAGCCGGCTCAGACCATTGAGGGGCACCTTGGCCGGTTTCACCGGACATGCCCACCGAGCCGAAGAAGTTATCAACCTCCATTGAAGCTGGAAGACAGAGATAAGCGGGTTTCGATGTAGGCCAACTTCATTGTAATAGATTACAACTCCACTTACAATAGGATCTTGGGTTGGGTGACACTCAATCATTTCAGGGTCGTTCCTTCAACTTACCACCAGGCCCTGAAATTCCCAACCCCAGGTGGCACGGCCACTATCCACGGAGCCCAGCTCTCAGCTTAGGAATGCTATGAAAATTCTCTCCGACCCAAATATCAGGTTGATTGGGGACCAGATTTGCCCGAGAAAAAGAGGGATGCTAAGAGGGGAAGCCCGGCTGAAGACCTTCAAGAGGTGGAGCTCTCCGATGAAACAAAGAGAGCAAAGGTCGGGAGTGAACTCTCTGACAACCTCAAGAAAGGTATAAGCCAATTTCTCCTAAAAAATGAACACATATTTGCATGGTCTGCTTCTGACATGATCACTATCCGGTAAAGCAAAAGCACAAGCACTTCTATTTTGATAAGCAACAGATCATAGCAGAAGAGGTGGACAAGTTGGTAGACGCCGGCCACATAAAGGAAATCCAATACCCAACTTGGTTATCCAACGTGGTACTAGTGACCAAGTCCTCAGGTGGATGGAGACTGTGTATTGACTTTACCGACCTCAATAAAGCCTGCCCTAAGGACTGCTTTCCCCTACCTCGGATTGATCAGATGGTGGATGCCATCTCCGAATTCGAGCTACTGTCTTTCATGGATGCCTTCAAAGGCTATAACCAGATCAAGATGGCTCTCGAAAACAAAGAGAAGATTGCCTTCACCACCGATCAAGGTCTCTACTACTATGAGGTCATGCCTTTTGGCCTCAAGAATGCTGGAGCTACCTACACTCGGATGGTGAACAAGGCTTTCAAAAATCAGAATAGCCGAAATATGAAGATTTATGTAGATGACATATTGGTCAAGAGCAGAAGGGCGGAAGACCATGTAGCCGACCTGGCTGAAGCCTTCGCTGTAATGGAGCACTTTGGGATAAAGCTGAACCCGAAAAAGTGCGCATTCGGCGTCAAGGAAGGAAAGTTTTTGGGCTTCATGGTCACAGCCCGCGGAATAGAAGCCAACCCGGAGAAGGTTTAGGTGATACTTGACCTAGCGCCGCCGACCTGCGTAAAGAACGTCCAGGTGCTTGCGGGCAGGGTCGCGGCACTGAGCAGATTCATGTCCAAGTCGGCCGACAAATGTGATCCTCTGTTCAAAATATTGAGGAATCCTAAGAAATTTGAATGGAGTAGAGAATGCCAGGATGCCTTTCAATAGCTGAAAACGTACCTAGCTTCGCCACCCTTACTATCCCGACCTGAGGTGGGGGAGGAGTTGGTACTATACTTGGCATGTTCAGGGACAGCAGTGGCGGCAGCGCTACTCCGCGAAGAAGGGAAAGAGCAGAAGCCAGTCTATTATGTTAGCAAAACCTTGCAAGGGGCCGAGGTGAGGTACTCATCCTTGGAAAAACTAGCCCTCGCGCTTATCACGGCGACAAGAAAGCTGAAGCCGTACTTTGATGATCATCTAATTAAGGTCATAACGGATGCCTCGCTCAAGTCCATCATGCACAGGCCGGAGGCATCGGGTAGGCTGCTGAAATGGACAGTTGAGTTGAGTCAATTTGACATCACTTACCAACCCAGAACAGCCATCAAAGCCCAAGCCATTGCAGACTTTATGGTAGAATATACTGGCCGAGCCGAGCATGACCCGGAGGATGTATGGAAAGTCCATGTAGACAAGGCATGGGGAAAGTCTGGAAGCAGAGCCGGGTGGTCATCCTCGACCCGACCCGGCATGAGCACCAATACTCCCTCAAGTTCTCTTTCCCAACGTCCAACAATGAGGCTGAGTACGAAACGGTGATCGTGGGGCTGAAAATTGCAGCTCAGTTAAGGACAGAAATAGTCGACCTGAGCACCGACTCTCAATTGATTGCCAGTCAGGTATCGGGAGAGTTCGAAGCCAAGGATAACGCTATGCTAGCCTACCTCAACGGAGTCAAGGAGTTGACCTCAGGGCTCAAGAGGTTCACGATACAGCAAATTCCGAGGGAGGAGAATATGAAAGCTGACGCTCTGTCCAGGTTGGCCTTGGACGAGAGCCGACTTGCACTGATCCATGTGGAAGAAGTCTCTGAACCAAGTATCCAGTTGGGGATGCAAGTTGTAGCCGAGCTCAACCTAAGCCCAGATTAGACCAAACCAATCGTGGACTACTTAGAGGGGGGTATGATCCCGGAAGATGAAAAAGTAGCTCGAAAACTCATGAAACAGGCCTCGAGGTTCGTCATAATAGCCGGGCAACTCTACAAGAGAGCCTACACTTGGCCTCTCTTGAAATGTATTGGGCCCGAGGAGGGAACTATGTACTCAGAGAAATTTATGAAGGGGTATGTGGAAACCACTTGGGTGGCAAGGCTCTGGCTAGGAAGGCATTGAGGCAAGGCTATTTCTGGCCAACTTTAGAACAAGATGCCAAATAGTATGTAAAAAAATGTGACATCTGCCAAAGGTTCGCCAATGTACAGAGGAAGCCGGCAGTTGACCTCACAGTGATGATAAGCCCGTAGCCATTCTATCAGTGGGGTCTAGATATCATCGGCCCATTGCCAACCAGTGTTGGCCAAAAGAAGCACGCCTTCGTAGCTATAGACTACTTCACCAAATGGCCCGAGGCTGAAGGTGTTGTTAGAATAACAGAAAAGACAGCTTGCGATTTAGTATGAAAAAATATCATTTGCCGATTTGGGGTGCCAAAGGTCATCGTCACCGACCACGACAAACAATTCGACAGCGCATACTTTAGAGGCAAATGTGCTGAGATTGGGATCGACCTCAGATTCTCATCTATTGCTCACCCTCAAAGTAATGGCCAAGTTGAAAGGACTAACCAAATTATTTTGTAAGGCCTGAAAACCAAGCTGGAGGAAGCAGAGGGCCAGTGGGCATCGATTCTTCCCGGGGTACTGTAGGCTCAGTGGACCACCACCAACTCAACAACGGGAGAATCGCCCTTCGAGCTAACCTTCAATACTCAAGCGGTGCTGCCAGTGGAGATCGGATCTCCGACCAGTAGAACCTTCCACCATGATCCGAGAATAAACGGAGCCTTGATCTGTGAAGAGCTCGACCTCGCTGAAGAGCTCCGAGCTAAAGCTCAAATTAGAATGCTGGCCAACAAGGCTGCCATGCAAAGAGCCTTTGCCAAGCAGGTCAAGCCTAAGCCTATTAAGATTGGTGACCTCGTACTCAGAAAGGCCATCTTTTTGCCGCGCCCAAGTAACAAGCTCTCCCCTACCTGGGAGGGACCGTACGAAGTCGTGAAAGAAATCTGACCTAGAACCTTCTACCTCCGCGACAAGTACGGTAAACTACTGAAGAATGCATGATACTTAGAACACCTGAAGCGGTCTTTTATCTAAGGCCCCCGAGCCAAAATCTCTTGTAAAGGCCCCCGAGCCGGATATTTTGTAACAGCTCCCGAGCTGAAATCTTTGTCAAGGCCCCGAGCCAAAACATTGCTTGTAATCGGCTCTTGAGCCCAAGCACTTCATGTGCAACTTCAACACAATGTATTTTGTAAACCAGTGCAAAGCTCGACCCGGGCCCAAGCGCCTCAGCTACTAAGCTGCTGCCAACTCGGATTAACGCGGTGGCCACGCTTAATTACGAGCTAATGATTAAGTAAACCAACTCAGACTAGGTTCCAACTTGGGTATAATCAATAATAATATGGTTAGCTTTGCCAGTTCGGATTAAGGTCCAACTCGGTATGATTCGGCTTCAGGTCGGGATGTTAGTTTGGGTCGAAACTCGAACTCAACATTTGTCAAAATTAGTTGAACTAATTTTAAATCGGACTGACGAGTCCAGGTCGGCAAAGATAATAGTTGTCCAATTAACCAGCTCGGATTAGGATGAAAATTCATTAATCGCGTCCGGCTCGGTTCCTTACATTTAAATTAAGTTTGAAAGGTCCATTGTATTGGTCTAACCCCACTTACTTAAGAAAATTTGCGAAGGGAAAAGTACATTTGTACCAACTCGAATAAAACGCAAAACAACCATTTCATTAATTGAAAATTCAAAATTACAATAGCCCGACCTGGGCAAGATTATAAGAGCCCAGCCCGGGCAAGTCTACAAAATTCACTTAGGCGCAGCGGTGGAGGTGGTAGCATCGGCTTCATCCCCGACCTGGTCCATGCCCTTTTTCACAAACTCGATCACCTCTTGAGCTTGGGACGTCAGGTCGGCCGGAAGCTCAGGAATGTCCCAGAACTCCGGCGGTGGAGCCTCCAAGATTTAGATATAATCATTCTTAGAGGCAGGAAAAAAGGTCTTCGCTCGCTCCCGAGCTACAACTTGGCCTTGGAAGTAGTACTCCAGCTCGGCGTACTTGGCTATCGCTCCACCTTCTGTGGCCAACCAGTCCACAGCCGCGTCACTGGATTTGAAGGCTTCCACCGCTTTTTCCCCTTAGAGGCCGACCCGATATACCAGCTCCCGAAGTTTCGTCTCGGCTTCGCGCCCCTCCAACTTATAGCGCTCAACGTCCTTGGCCACAGCTTAGCGCCAGGACTTCTCTGCTTCGAGCTCCTTCTTCAGCCGGTCAATCTCCGACGCGTCCGCTTTGCGCCTTTGGGCAGCCTCCTCCCTTAGGGCCTTAAACTCGGCTATGGCATCGATCTATCGCTGCTCGAGCTTGACGTAATAAGACTGGGCCCTAGCAAGGAAGTTGGGTGCTGAAAGAATGTAGGATTCGGCCTGCGCAAAAGAGCAAAATGATCAACCAAGCCAAAAGACAACCATATCAACACGCTCAAAGATGTCTCATCGTGACTATGGCCGTCCTCAGGTCGAGCCAGAGCTGCTCCGTAGGGACCATTGCCAGCTTAGGGTTGTGAGCGACCTGGGTTGCCTCCACGAAATCTTTGCTGGAAGGGCTCACCTCCGTGGCCTTGCCCTTCCCGGAGTACTCGGCCCGAGGCCGTTTCTTATTGTCAGGGCAGGACGTTGAGCGCTCCGGGATTGCCACCCCCGAGCTCGATCTTTTAGGCATGAGAGACCCCGATGTCCCCTTGGAAGAAACCTCGGCGCCGACTTCCCGCACTTGGCCACCGGGCCGCTGCCTCTGCCCTTGAGCGACGGTGGAGCCCAAGCCGAACTGAGTTGAGACTTCGCCGCTGGGCTCGGTCTTTCTCTTCATCTGGGGCATACGTGAGCTTTCTCGTATCTGCCATATCTGTAAAAGAGTAGAGGAAAGAAGTGAGAGATAGCCGAAAGCCGATTTAAGAAGGCAATCGCAAGTCAGGATAATGGGGAGATCGGGCGCTGATCTCGCGAACTGACCCTCTGCTGAGTTGGACTCCTCTTCCTCTGCGAGCTCGGGAAGAATGTGAAGATGGTCCTTCGAGAGGTCGGGTTCTCTCCTAAATAACTTGGACTCCCAGATCCTGTCCCACCTAAGCACGCTATCAATGTCGATCAACATCCCCGGTTCAGGTCTCAGTACCCTGACCTCGGCAAGTTCCGCGTTTGAAAGCTTGGGGTCGTCGTTTACATTCTTCTTCAAAGTGGAATTCCAATCCACTCTACACCCTGAGTTCACAGCCAGCTTCACCCAGTAGTAGTAGTTGTGCCAACCCTTGTTGAAAGAATGCCACTTGGTGAATATGGAGTTGCCGACCAGAGCTGCGAAATGGAACCACCCTGGCTGTTTCGGATTGGGCTTGCATACGAAGAACTGCCTAAACCGACGCAGGGTCGGCTCCACTTCCTTCTCGAGGCAGAACACATAGAACGCCACCACGATGGCCCAACCATTGGGTGACATCTGACCCGGGCTAAGCTCGAAATGATTGAGGATTCTAGTGACGAAGTCGAGGAGCGGGAGCCGAATGACATCAAAGGCGAGGTCAAAAATGGCAAAATGGTCGGCTGGGGCAAAGCAAGTTGGTTTGTGCCGACCTGGCACCTTTAACTTGTGGTGGCGGTCCACCGACCAGCTCCTTAGCTTGGCGTTAGCCATATGAATGGTAGAATAACACTCGCGCTTGCAATAGGCGAACATCTGCTCTATCCTCTTTCCCCGAGCCCACGAACTACTGGCTGTAGCTGAGCTGCGAGGTCGGACTGCCCTAACTGGGAATGCTTCAATCGGCTTCGCCGTGAAGGCTCCAACTAAGTACTCTTGTGGTGTCTCGACCCCCTCCAACTGATTCAATGGCTCCTCGTCTTCTCGATCTCCCAAGTTTCCCAGGTCGGCCAAGGATCTACCTTGGCTTCCTCTTGCACTCGCCTTACCCCGATGACTTGGCAGTCATTATCACTCTCCCTGGGCTCGGATCGCCGAACTGACCCTTGAGACCCATTGGTGCTGTCGCCACTTTGGCCTCTGTCCGAGGTGGATCCCGAGCTCGACGGACTCTCATCCCCACCGTGGGACCTCGTCTACATCGCTTGGGAATCTTCCGACTCCGACCTCTCCATCCTGTTTACAAATTAAAATATGTGCAGGAATAGCTAAAGGGAGTCGGGACGTACCTACTACTCTAAGCTGCGGAAGATGACCCGACCTAGTTGGCTCCGAGCTAATAGATTCTGAGATGAATACACCGAGAAGATTTTTTCCAAGTTAAAAATGTCCGACCACTCTGGTTGCCGACCTGAAAGCTCCAAATTTCGTAAGCAAAGTGTGAAATGAATCTCGGATGTCAAGGCCCTATTTATAGGCAACTTCTGTAATAGCCTCGGGAATCCCAAACGTCGCGTCTTGTCATAACCGCCAGGTGACTTGTCAGCCATTTACAGGGCATACATAGCTGATGTGGCCATCCCTTCTCTCGGGGTCGGGCACCTCCAGCTCGGGAACAACTCCCAAATCTAGATCTCACCTTCTCAATCTTGACTTGGGGGGAGGGATTGACGAGAGGGATCCCGAGCTGAGGAAAAATACCCACACCGAGCTGAGGCGGACTAATCCGAGCCAAGCCCAGCGCGCTCAGCTAGTGCCCAACCTGGATGATGATCTAACCTTACCCCGACCTCAAGAAAACCCCGACCTCAGCGTCAACTGTTCTGATGGGACATAAAGCTGCACCGCATTAAATGCTGTCAGGTCCGAATTTAGTATAAATAGAGTTCCACCCCTTCATTTCAAAGGTAACTCGTCATTGAATGCTCTCAACTACTCCGCCAGCTCGGACATACTAATCATTCGCACGCCCGTGGGGAAAATTCGGGTCATCACCCCGCCTTTTCCTTTCCTTTCCTTGTGCAGGTTAAGTGGCCGACCTGAAAGTTCAACTCGGAGGCCAACCTGAAAGTTCAACTCGGAGGCCAACCTGGAAGTTCAGCTCGGTAGGAGTAGCCACCCGATCTCAACTGCGAGATTCCCAACCTCGACACCTTCTATCTTACAGCATCTGATTAATTCTTTTGCATATCCTAATGGGTGCTTGGCTTTCTTTACCTTGCTACTGTTGAGTTATAATGACTAAGAAATTAAAACTGCCTCAAACATATTAATGGTCATGAATTTAAGTCAACAAAGCAAAAACTACAAAAAGAAAAAGGTAATTGATTGACTAATAACATGTACCAAACAAACAATCAACCTTAAAAAATTCCATATGATTACTCAACATACTTTTCCATTTCTGTGGAATTTGTAGTGGAAACCAGAACTAATATAAGGCCAACTCTAACAATTTTCTTTATTTTTAAATACATTTAAAGGATTTGGAGTATTTTTCTGTATTTAGGAGTCCTATTTCAATTTCACTCTAACAGTTCCTCTACTTTTAGTTAATCCATTATTTTAGAACTCTAACAATTTTCTTTAATTTTCCATACATTTAGAGGATTTGGAGTATTTTCCTGTATTTAGGAAACCCTATTTCAGTTTCACTCTAACAGTTCTTCTACTTTTAATTAATCCTTTATTTGAGAGAATCTTTATTCCTGTTTCACTCCAACATTGATTTTCAAGGTAATGATTTTAAAGTTTTAGTGTATGAGTTCATGCCAAACGGAAGTCTTGAAAATTGGCTACACGCAAACATACAAGTTGATTAAACAAATACAGATCATAGTCTGGACCTTTTTCATCACCATAGCCAATATATTCACGTATATTGGTATTTGTATATGTATGCATATATCTTTGTATATTGGTGTATATATAATATATTCAAAATATACACTTATCACAAAAAGAAATGGGTCGGCCCGACCTAGCTCATGACCCATGGTAATTGGCTCGCGGGTCAAGTTGGGTTCTGTATTTTGATAATTGAGCCGCTAAACACCTGTGCCGAACCGGACTCAATTTTTTTGTCCAATGACTCGTACAGGCTCGGCTGAGTTGGCCCCAAATGCTAGCTCCAGTAAAACATATTATATTGAATTCACTCAGAAATCATAAATCGTATTGTGCAACGTTACACCCCGTGAACCCAAATTGCGGAAGTAACATAATGATTCCATACTAAAATTATCCTACAAATTTCGTCACCTGACCAAAGTTGAACTTTATGAATTCTTTGAACAAACCAAACCAAACCAATTCAATTCAAACCTACTTTTTTATCCTACTAGAATTCGAGCAATAAAAGATTAATTTCTATAAACATAAAATCAAATGAAATACGCCGTGATTCATTAAATTAAGGTAAAAAATGTAAATCAAACGAATCCAGAGACTTGACCTATATGACTTTTGTGAAGTTAAATGCATGATTAGCTTGATCATTCGAAGGCATTTTGGCTTTTACCCCAATTTTTTCTGCACTAGTCTTATGTTGTGCTGTTGATATCTGCCATGCAATCAATCAGTATTCAAAATCTTCGTCCATCTACCGAACGTCCGACTGTATGGAATGTGTCTCACAAAAAAATGAAACTATACAGGTCAAGTCATATTCGGCTCCACTAACATGAATCTTTTGGAGGGGAAAATATTTTATCCCTTTAGTGGACGCCCCGACTGTGAAATATACGCAGTAAGTCATATCCAATATGTTAGTTTGTGATTTTCTATCAATAATTATCTATAATGCGCACTCTAAAATGTTATCATGAACTTTAGTTAGTATTTATGTTGTTACAGTTCCCTTACTGAATTTTTTTTTCTCGGTAAGTAAGGATATTGTATTACTCAAAAATATTTACAAAACGACCCTTACTTTTGTATACTCACTATTTGCATTTCTGCTTGCATTTCTTTTTGTAGAAGAGCAGAGTAAGTACTTCAACTTTGAATGGAATAATGACACCTGGACATGAAAATTTGGCTAGAGAGACCTCTTTGTTAAGTTCCTTTGATGTTAAGATTGAACAATTATTTTAAAATATTTAGATTGTGGTGTAATAATTGGGGAATTCAATATGACCTTGTGATTGTTTTGGAGATCTTTTCTTGATAAAATATTTGTGTTTATTTGGAGACTTAAGATATTATACATGAGAATGATCATCTCGAAACTTTTTGCATGTAAAGCAAGATTCACACCACTAGACTAGACCAGACTGCCAGTGGTACATGCCATGATTTTCATATCCCATTATAGTACATCCCGTTTTTCTTCTCTTTTTGCAAAATCTCAATCTCTAAGATACATGCGAGAAAATTATTAAAAGGAAAGTCCTCAATCTTTGTGAGCATTTCAATTTTCATATTTTCTTCCCAGTCTAGGCCATAACCCGCAGACGATATCCTTCGAGTCCATTTCAATTATAACCTAAATACAGAAACATTTCATCTATGAAATCAGAAAAATAGTAATTTTATCGATCTAAACTTAGCATAGGTTCATAATTTCTTTTGAATAGTACTAATGAAGAGAGAAACAATAGTACAAGTCAAGTCTATCATCCATATAATATTTCCCCATGCAATTTTTTTCTCAAGGGACCACCACTAACCTTTTTGAAAATACAAAGTGTAATATCCCTAAAAGTTGGGGTCAATTTGGAATATTGAAATAAGTATGGGGTCATTTTTTAATTATAGTTTTTTTTTTATTTTACATAAAAGGTCTATCTAGGACAAGATATTTTCTTGGCTTTTTCTTTACCTTTCAACCGTGAGGTAGAGAGAGAGAGTGGAGAAAAAGAAAGAAACAAAAAGAAGAAGATGGAAGAAATTTTTGTAAGTAGCAAGCTTTCTTTCGATTAAAGAATAATTTTGTTGAGCTTTGTCTTGATTTTGGGTACATGTGTGTGTATATATATATATATATAGAGAGAGAGAGCTTATATATATGTAAGTATGGTATACATGTATATATAAGTTTGTGATAATAGTACATATTCTGTGTGTATTATGCATATATAAATAGAAGATGGTTATAGTATGTAGATATGTGTGTCGTGCGTGTGTGTATATTTCTATTTGTACGTGTGTGAACGTTTCTATTTGTGTATGTGTGGCCTGTCCGTGTATGTGTGTGTGTGTTCTGTGGAGTTTGTGTGTGGTAGCATAATGTATGTGAGAGAGAAAGCTTAAAGATTGAGATGCATGTGTATGTAAAGGTGGTGACATAAACCTAAATTAATTCTAACTCGAAATTGTGGATGAATTTGGGATTAGTGAAATAAGTTGAAGAATTCACATTGGTCATGGAATTTGGGGCTGTTGGGGGTCCTTAAAGGTAGTTGGGGGTTTGGTCAATGATGATTTGAAAGGTGGGTCTTGGCATATGATGTGTATGTTTATGTACAATGCAAGAGTTTGTGTCTTTAAATTCATGAGTAAGATTGGAAGGAAACTTAGATTAGTTGGTTTTGTTGATTGGATGTATTGCACTACAAGAAAACAACCTTGAGGCTACCAAAAACGGCAACGAAAAAAGTTTGGTAGCCATTTGCAATGAATGGCGACGAAAGGGAGACGAAATAAAATATTTCGTCACCGTTTGGTGGTTAAAATGAGCGAAAAAATATGTTAATAGGAAAATTACAAATGGTCGCCATTTGGTAGCCAAACGGCGACGAAATAGCGACAAACAAAGATAATTTTTGGTTAATTAGTTTTTGGTCGCCATTAGGTCGCCAAATGGCGACCACATGGCCACCGTTATCATTAATTTTTCTTCGTATCTTAATTACCAAAAATAAATTATAAAAAATAATTATAAAATAGAAAAAATATAAATATGGTATCCATTTGGTCGCTATTTAGCGACCAAATGATGACCAAAAAAATAAAAATTTATAAAAGTAAAAATTATAAAAAAAATAATTTAGCCACCAAACGGCGACCAAAAGTAAAAGTTTGGTCGCCCTTTGGTCGCCAATAACCACCAAGAGGCTACGAAATATTCATGTTCATGAAATTTTAAGTTGATTTAGAACATAAGAATTAATAATAACAAATACATTACAAGTTTGTGTAAGATCTCTTTTGTTTTGATTGAAAATATATTATAAGATTTACTCAATGGTATAAAGTTGTATATATTTAATGACTATAATAAAAGATAATATTTAGCTTAGAAGATCTACTTAAAACAAAAGAATTGATTATATGAAATAAATTTTATTTTTTGCATGGTAGTTCGTAGCCTCGTGGTGGCTATTGGCCACCAAAAACGGCGACCAAAAGTAAAAGTTTGGTCGCCCTTTGGTCGCCAATAGCCACCAAGGGGCTACGAAATATTCATGTTCATGAAAATTTAAGTTGATTTAGAACATAAGAATTAATAATAACAAATGCATTACAAGTTTATGTAAGATCTCTTTTGTTTTGATTGAAAATATATTATAAGATTTACTCAATGGTATAAAGTTGTATATATTTAATGACTATAATAAAAGATAATATTTAGCTTAGAAGATCTACTTAAAACAAAAGAATTGATTATATGAAATAAATTTTATTTTTTGCATGGTAGTTCGTAGCCTCGTGGTGGTTATTGGCTACCAAACAGCGACCAAAAGTAAAAGTTTGGTCGCCCTTTGGTCGCCAATGGCTACGAAGGGGCTACGAAATATTCATGTTCATGAAAATTTAAGTTGATTTAGAACATAAGAATTAATAATAACAAATACATTACAAGTTTGTGTAAGATCTCTTTTGTTTTGATTGAAAATATATTATAAGGTTTACTCAATGGTATAAAGTTATATAGATTTAATGACTATAATAAAAGATAATATTTAGCTTAGAAGATCTACTTAAAACAAAAGAATTGATTATATGAAATAAATTTTAATTTTTGCATGGTAGTTCGTAGCCTCGTGGTGGCTATTGGCCACCAAACGGCAACCAAAAGTAAAAGTTTGGTCGCTCTTTGGTCGCCAATAGCCACCAAGGGGCTACGAAATATTCATGTTCATGAAAATTTAAGTTGATTTAGAACATAAGAATTAATAATAACAAATACATTACAAGTTTGTGTAAGATCTCTTTTGTTTTGATTGAAAATATATTATAAGATTTACTCAATGGTATAAAGTTGTATATATTTAATGACTATAATAAAAGATAATATTTAGCTTAGAAGATCTACTTAAAACAAAAGAATTGATTATATGAAATAAATTTTAATTTTTGCATGGTAGTTCGTAGCCTCGTGGTGGCTATTGGCCACCAAACGGCAACCAAAAGTAAAAGTTTGGTCGCTCTTTGGTCGCCAATAGCCACCAAGGGGCTACGAAATATTCATGTTCATGAAAATTTAAGTTGATTTAGAACATAAGAATTAATAATAACAAATACATTTTGTGTAAGATCTCTTTTGTTTTGATTGAAAATATATTATAAGATTTACTCAATTGTATAAAGTTGTATATATTTAATGACTATAATAAAAGATAATATTTAGCTTAGAAGATCCACTTAAAATAAAAGAATTGATTATATGAAATAAATTTTATTTTTTGCATGGTAGTTCGTAGCCTCGTGGTGGCTATTGGCCACCAAACGGCGACCAAAAGTAAAAGTTTGGTCACCCTTTGGTCGCCAATAGCCACCAAGGGGCTACGAAATATACATGTTCATGAAAATTTAAGTTGATTTAGAATATAAGAATTAATAATAACAAATACATTACAAGTTTGTGTAAGATCTCTTTTGTTTTGATTGAAAATATATTATAAGGTTTACTCAATGGTATAAAGTTGTATATATTTAATGACTATAATAAAAGATAATATTTAGCTTAAAGATCTACTTAAAACAAAAGATTTGATTATATGAAAGAAATTTTATTTTTTGCATGGTAGTTCGTAGCCTCGTGGTGGCTATTGGCCACCAAACGGCGACCAAAATTAAAATTTAGGTCACCCTTTGGTCGCCAATATTTATATAAATAAATAAATTCATTTATTTAGAATAAAATTAATAATATAAATCCAAAGTTGTTTTTAGATAATATAAAACATATTTACAAAATTTAATGTTAAATAAATTTAGTTATTTAATATTAAATTAATTAATTTATAATTTATTATAACGAATTTTAGTTTTTGAATATCATTTTGTAGCCCCGTGGTGGCCATTGGCCACCAAATGGCGACAAAAAGTAAAACTTTGGTGGCCATTTGGTCGCTAATATATATGAAGGGGCTACAAATTAAAAATATAAATCAAATTATTTATATAAATAAATAAATTCATTTATTTAGAATAAAATTAATAATATAACTCAAAAGTTGTTTTTAGATAATATAAAACATATTTACAAAATTTAATGTTAAATAAATTTAGTTATTTAATATTAAATTAATTAATTTATAATTTATTATAACAAATTTTAGTTTTTGAATATCATTTTGTAGCCCCGAATGGCCACCAAATGGCGACAAAAAATAAAAAGTTGGTGGCCATTTGATCGCTAATATATATGAAGGGGATACATATTAAAAATATAAATCAAATTATTTATATAAATAAATAAATTCATTTATTTAGAATAAAATTAATAATATAACTCAAAAGTTGGTTTTAGATAATATAAAACATATTTACAAAATTTAATGTTAAATAAATTTAGTTATTTAATATTAAATTAATTAATTTATAATTTATTATAACAAATTTTAGTTTTTGAATATTATTTTGTAGCCCCGTGGTGGCCATTGGCCACCAAATGGTGACAAAAAGTAAAAATTTGGTGGCCATTTGGTCGCTGATATATATGAAGGGGCTACAAATTAAAAATATAAATCAAATTATTTATATAAATAAATAAATTCATTTATTTAGAATAAAATTAATAATATAACTCAGAAGTTGTTTTTAGATAATATAAAACATATTTACAAAATTTAATGTTAAGTAAATTTAGTTATTTAATATTAAATTAATTAATTTATAATTTATTATAACATATTTATATATAATTAAACATTATAATTTATTATAACATATTTATATATAATTAATTTATAATTTATTATAAGATATTAATATATATAAAAGATATAAATTAACAAAAAAAAAATTATTAGGGCTTGGTGCGACCAAAGGGCTGGAGGCCCTTTGGTCGCGGCCCAAACTTAAATCAGAGGGCAGCGCCGCTGCCCTCTGATTTAAGTGGGTGACCAAAGGGCCCAAGGGGGCCCTTTGGTCGCCCAGCTTACTAAAAACAGGGGGCAGAACGCTGCCCCCTGTTTTTAGTAGGCATAAAGTTAAAAAAAAAACCCCCCACCCCACCTCCCACCCGACCCCACCCCACCCCTCTAAGGTATATTTTTTTGTTTTTATTTTACTTATTATATTATACATATAGTAATATGTATATGTATATCTATATGTATATAAATATGTATGCATTCCTTTTTTTTCTGTTTTTCTTAATTTTTGTTTTTTCCTTTGTTTTATATATAGATCTTATATATATATATATGATATATATGCATTTTGCTTTTTTTCTGTTTTTTTTTTCGTTTTTCCCTTTTTTTATATATAGACCCTATTTTATATTTATAGATCTTATATATATATATATGCATTTTGCTTTTATTTTTTCTGTTTTTTTATTTTCTTTTTTTTCTTTTTTTCTTATTTTTTTTGTTTTTTTTTTGTTTTTAACTTAAAAATATATATATGTATGTATGTTTGTGTATCCATTTTTTAGCTTCATATATATATATATATTATAATTTTTTTTCTGTTTTTTTATTTTTTTTATTTTCTGATTTTATTCTTTTTTTTTTGTATTTTCTGTTTTATTTTTATTTTTTTTCTGATTTTATTCTTTTTTTTTGTATTTTCTGTTTTTTTGTATTTTGTATTTTCTGATTTTATTCTTTTTTTGTATTTTCTGTTTTTTTGTATTTTTTTATTTTCTGATTTTATTCTTTTTTTTTGTATTTTGCGTTTTTTAAATTTTGTTTTTGTTTTTATCAAACTAACCTTATTTTTGGGGTTTTTAATTTTAGATTTTTTTTTTTAATTTTCTAATTTTCGGGTTTTTATTATTTGTTGTTTTGTTAGTTGTGGTTAGTTTGTTTTTAAATTTGTGATTGCTAATGATGCAATTGTTGGTTGTTTGCTATATTTTTTTGAAGGATTGGAGTTTGTTTAGTGTGATAGGCCAAACTTTCACGGCTCAGGTTAGTCTTCTAATCAATATGTTTTATATTCATGTTGAGATATTATATTTGATATAATGTTGTAAATTGAGATGTATTGTTGTAAAGATAACTGTCTTTAGAAATGTGATGTTGCGTTGTAGTTGAAATAATGTTGATAAAATGACTTTGAATTTAATGAAGGTTAATATTGTAGGTGAGATATTGTTGTAGATATAACTGTATTTGAAAATGTGATGTTGCCTTATAGATGAAATAATGTTAATCAAATGACTTTGAATTTAATGAAGGTTAATGTTGTAGGTGAGATATTGTTGTAGATATAATTGTATTTGAAAATGTGATGTTGCCTTATAGTTGAAATAATGTTAATCAAATGACTTTGAATTTAACTATGTACAAGGTAAATTTAAAGGACTTGGAATGTTACTTTGAAAAAATAAAATTAACCAAAATTACTTTGTAATTAATTTTTGTCTATTATTATTAATAACATTTTGTAGTTAATTATTTTGGGAGTTGTGGAATATACAATAATGATGATTTGTGTATATAATTAGGTCAAATTGGTAATACAAATTTAGTCGAAATGGAAAGGGATCGGCGGTCCTGGATGAACAATCGCTTAACACCCGATAGAAGATCATTGAATCCTATTTTTGTTAAGGGTGTAGAAAATTTTGTTGTGTTTGCATGTAGCAAACCACAATACATGGATAAAACCAAAATTAGATGTCCTTGTGCGAATTGCAAAAATTGTCAATTTGAGGAACCCAAAGAGTGTACTCTTCATCTATTTAGAAAAGGGATTTATGCGTCATTATTATGTATGGACTTCACATGGGGAATATGAGAATCTAAATTAGGATAACAATGATTGTAATAACGGGGATCATTTTGGGCATGATGAAGGAAACACTTATAGGACAATGATATTCGAAGCTGCTGGGCCAGAAATATTACCTCCCATGTGTAATAACAATGAACCGTATGAAGAAGAACCTAATATGCAAGCAAAACGGTTTTATGATCTATTAAAGGCCGCAGATGAGCCATTGTGGGATGGGTGTGAAGAATACAGTCGTTTGTCAGCGGTGTCTGAGTTATTGAATATCAAGGCAGAGAAGAACATGTCTGAGCAATGTTTTAATCGATTTGTTAGATCTGTACGAAGAATGTTGCCTAAGAATAATAAATTGCCAGAGAACTTCTATAGGTTCAATACTGATTTGAGGCCATTGGGTTTGACTTACCAAAAAATTGACGTGTGTATAAATGGGTGTACATTGTATTTCTTGGACAGAATTGACCTCGAGTTGTGTCCGAAATGTGGCCACGAGAGGTACAAACCATTCCCAATCGGTAAAAAACGCAGTAGACTGATATCACACAAAAAAATGTTGTGGTTTCCGTTAACTCCTAGGTTGAAAAGATTATACTTGTCGCATGCAACCGCTAAACATATGCAATGGCATTATAGACACCACGTCGAGGATGGAAAGATATGTCATCCATCTGATGCTGAGGCATGGAAACACTTTGACAAAACTTATCCAGATTTTGCATCTCAGCCGAGGAATGTCCGTCTTGGACTTTGTTTAGATGGGTTTAATCTGTTCAACTCTAATTCTCAACCGTATTCTTGTTGGCCAGTGATAATCACACCGTACAACCTGCCACCATGGATGTGTATGAAGACTTCTGTCATGTTCTTGACCCTTCTTATTCCAGGTCCGAAAAGTCCAGGTAAGAACATAGACATATTCCTTGAGCCTCTAATTGAAGAGTTGAAAGAATTGTGGGTGGGAGTACCATGTTATGATGTGTCGTCCAATTTAAACTTTCAAATGAGGGCAGCTTTCATGTGGACAATTAATGATTTTCCAGCATATGGCATATTGTCTGGTTGGAGTACGCATGGAAAATTTTTGTGTCCATATTGTATGGAGAATACTAAGGCATTTCAATTGCCTGTAGGGTGAAAAAATTGCTTCTTTGATTGTCATCGACAGTTCTTACCGAGTAACCATCCATTTCGACGCGACAAAAAGAACTTTCGCAAACGTACGCTTGAAAGATCTGCACCTCCACCAAGATTGAGTGGTGAAGAGATTTGGAAGCGTGTTCAAAATTTACCAAAGATTAATGATTTGAAGGCCAAAAAACTAGCTGATTTTGAAGAGTTGCATAATTGGACAAAACAAAGCATCTTTTGGGATTTGCCTTATTGGCGGTCACATCTTTTGCGTCACAATTTGGACGTCATGCACATAGAGAAAAATGTTTTTGATAATATTTTCAATACTGTGATGGATGTGAAGGGCAAGACTAAGGATAATAAACGTGCAAGGGATGATATTGAAAGATCTTGTGATCGCCCAGAATTATGTATTCAAGATGGCAAAATGCCTATGGCCGTGTACACACTCCCTGTTTCATCTAAGAAATTGCTTTTAGAATGGGTAAGTGAGTTACAATTCCCTGATGGATATGCCTCAAATATAGCACGGTGTGTTGACATGAAGGATTTGAAGTTGTCACATATGAAAAGTCATGATTGCCATGTATTTATGGAGAGATTGCTTCCTATAGCCTTACGAGAGTTATTGCCAACATATGTGTGGGAAGCTTTGACTGAACTGAGCTTATTTTTTCAAGACATTCTTGAAAGGATACAATTAAATATTGCAAACATTCTTTGTAAGTTGGAAAAGATATTTCCTCCATCATTCTTTGACTCAATGGAACATTTGCCTGTTCACATGGTTTATGAAGCAATATGTGGCGGTCCTGTACAATTTCGGTGGATGTATCCTTTTGAGAGGTTCTTGCATGTTTTGAAGATGAGGGTGAAGAATAAAGCACGGGTTGAGGGATCTATATGTCAAGCATATATTCTCCTTGAAACGTCGACATTTTGTTCTTATTATTCTGATCCTCATGTAGAAACTAAAACTAGGAACGTCGGTCGAAATGATGAATCCATGGATACAAATTACCCTGAAGGGTGTTTACCTATATTCAATTACCCAGGTCTTCCGATGGGCTAAATGAACAATCCCTATTTAGACGACCGAGACATGAAGGCTGCACACTTGTACGTTTTGATGAATTGTGAAGAGGTGTCCCCATATATCAAGTAAGTTAATGACCCGACATATGTGTATTTATTCTATTAACTAGATTAAAAGAAGGAATACATTTACAGTTTAATAATTAATACTGTACAGGATGTTTGAAAATGAACTTCTTCTCAATTTCCCAGCATTGACTGAATCGAAAATGATGTATAGCATGGATAACAATTTCCGAATATGGTTGCGCAATCATGTAAGTAAATGTTGAACCCTTATTAACGTTTCAACCATAAAGTTCGTCTATACTTTGACATATATTACATTCGACTTTAATTAATGTGTTTTATAGCTTATCAACACTAATGGTCTGGATGATCGAGTAAAATATCTATCAATGGGGCCTATTAAGAAAGTGCGCACATGGCCAGGGTACTTGGTAAATGGTTACCGATTCCACACTTTGACTTATGGAGCATCGAGGACTACTATGAATAGTGGAGTCTTTGTGAAAGGGTCAACAGACAATACGGATGAGAGTGATTATTATGGTTTGTTGACTGACATAATTGAGTTGGAATACCATAATCCAAGTCTCAAACATACAAGAGTTGTCCTTTTCAAATGTAAGTGGTATGATTCTCAAATTAATAAGGGGTTAAAGGTTCATCCAAAATTTCCGTTGATTGATGTAAATGTGAAGAAAAAATACCCAAAGTATGAACCTTTTGTCTTAGCCGAATAGGCACATCAAGTTTACTACATTAGATATCCTGGTGCTAAGAGAGACCGAGCAGATTGGTTGGCTGTATGCAAGATCAGACCAAGGAACCAATATGATGTGTCTAGGGTTGATGATGATAATGTTATAAATGAAGACACAACATTTCAAGCGGATGACATGGATGTGCCACTTGTACAACCAGATGAAAATGTTTTGCTTGTGCAATATCACGAGTCAGGTGAATGCATTGAGGTAACTGAAGATGCTGAAGAAGAACATGATGAGCAAAACAATGATGATGAAGATAATGAAAGTGCAGATGACGAAAGCATAGAATATGAAGAAGAGCATGATGACCATGACAACGATGATGAAGATACAGAAAGTTCAGATGATAACATACAATTTGAAGACGATGAATGACTTGAAAGAAATTTGTATTCACAACTTCAATATTGTGGTTCTTATTATTGTATAATGAAAAGTTTAAATATTTTCTATGTATTTATCGATATTTTTTATCTTATTATTATTTTTTTAAAATTTAGTGATGCCTAGACATATAGGTAAAGGTAACAGCCCGTACAGTGATTGGTCACGATCGGGAATACCATCATCTTCAACACCATCTGCATCACATGGTGATGAGGATAGTATGGACACTCCTACTCACGTCGGGATATCACCTCCTTCTACAGGATTATCTGGGAACTTATCTGCGTTCCATGTGCGCGACGAGGATGAGCACGTGGATGTGGTTGGTGTCACGCCTACTTCCAATTGCCAGCATCCATCCACAGATCAGGCAGAGTCATCAGCACGCGCCGAGGGCAATATGGACTTTCACGAATTAGGCTTCCATTCGTTGGAAGAGTATACTAGATGGTTGGGAGATACACGTACGCATCTTCGACTATATGAAAACGGGTAAAGATATTTTTAATTTTTGTAAATAGATTTGTAAAAGTTCTAATTAGTTGTTGCAAATGAAACTAACAAAGATATTCTTTATTTTTTTTAATAGTTTTGTACCAGCTACAGTGGTGCAAAACTTCAAGATGATTTTTTCTGGCGGGTACGCGCAACCATGGATCACTTATGGATAGGTCCCACAAAATGTCAAGGATTTATGGTTCCACAAATTTGAGGTATAAAATATTATTATTAATGCAATAAATATTTATTATTGCTTTTATATATTATGTAGACATGCATGTTGTATTAACTCATGTACTTGTTTTTATTCATTTTGGGTGTAGATAGATTTCAAGTGGTACCCGTGTGACACTGCCCTAATAAGGAGTCATTTCCATTTCAAAGCAAGAGAGAGGTTGAAGGACCTATTGAACAAGGCCCGTAAAGTTGACAAGTGTCCTAAATGGATCACGGAGGAAAATTGGCGCAAATGAAAATTAAATGGAGGGATCAAAAGTGGATAGGTATAGCTGGGAAGAACAAGAAAAATAGGAAGAAAAACACATCAGTCCACTTTGCGGGTGCCACTACTTTTCATGAGTACAAGAGAAGAATGGTATGTACAACAATTATGTAATAAATTCAAAAGTGGGATTATTTAATTTTATGTCTTATCTTATCTTACAATTATGTACTAATTATGCGTTAATAATGCAGGAGTTAAAAGAAAGTCGTCCGGTGACCCACGCCGATGTTTTCAAAGCAACGCATAGCAAAACAGTGGATGATGAAACCTATTACTCTGATGAAAAGGCTTCTCAGTTAATGGTAAATATTATTACAATGTACCAAGTGTGTTATAAAGTAATAAGAAAACTCATTATTTCAAATTTCTCTTCATAGGAGCGGTATAATGAGATGCTCCAGCAACGTGAAGCTGTGAGTCAAGCCAACCCCACAACGCTGCCCGTTGACCCCGACCAGATCTTCTTCGAGGCGGCTGGTGGGTTGAGGATGGGACGCGTCTATGGACTCGCCACACAGGGAATTCGCATTGGGAGAGGATTACACAAAGCTTTCACCATTCCCCCAACTAGATTAACGCAACAACAAGTTAACACTGCTGTCAGTCAAGCAACAGAGACTATTAAACGACAGCTTGAGGAGCAGCAAGCATTGTGACGCAGCTGCAAGATGACATGAACCGCATGCGAGACAAGCGCCCATCCCCTGATCCAGACCAGCACGATAATTAGTAGGTTTTAATTTGTTTTTAAAAAAAAACTCTAAATCTAATATTATGTACTTTATTTTGAAGATCTTTTAAATACTTAAATATGTATATATTAAATTAATTTTGGTTTTGTAAATATTAAATTTAATTTTTTTTTAAATTATTGTGTGGCGACGAAATGGCGACAAAAACGTAGCTACCACATGGCGACTATCATTGGCTAAAAAATAATTAAAAAATTTGGCTACCTAGTAGCGACGATAAAATAGCCACCATATGGCCACCAAAATCGGCTACTAATTTGGGCTACCAAATGGTGACCAACGTAAATAATGAAAATTAATGAATAAAAAAAATAATTAAAAAATTTGGCTACCTAGTAGCGACGATAAAATAGCCACCATATGGCCACCAAAATCGGCTACAAATTTGGGCTACCAAATGGCGACCAACGTAAATAATGAAAATTAATGAATAAAAAATAATAATTAAAAATTTGGCTACCTAGTGGCGACGATAAAATAGCCACCATATGGCCACCAAAATCAGCTACAAATTTTGGCTACCAAATGGCGACCCACGTAAATAATTAATAAAAAATAAAATAAAATATTTGGCTACCTAATGGTGACGAAAGTATGGCTACCACATGGCCACCAAATTGTGGCTACAGAAATTGGCTACCACATGGAGACGAAATTAAATAATTAACAAAAAATATTAAAAATAATTTGCTACCTAATGGCGACAAAGATTGGCCACCATAGGGCGACCAAGTATAATTAATTGATACAAAAATTAACGAATTAATTAATAAAATTGCTAATTATAAAAATTAACTAATAATTTATTTTCTAAACATTGCGACCAAGGGGCTATGAAATGTAAATTTTTTTTTTTTTCGATTTGGCCACCAAAATGCGACCAAATAACAAAATGGCTACAAGGGTTTTCTCGACGCTCGGTTTTTGGTCGCCCTTTGGTCGCCCAATGGGTATAGGCGACGAAAGGGCGACGAGAAACCTTCGTCGCCCCAAACCAATTTTCTTGTAGTGTTGGATAGATGAGGAGTAGTATTTTGATGTACAAATATGTAGGCATTAGGAAAGTTTGGGGTAAGTGGTGAAAGGTGTTGTTGAACTGTATAGCTAGCAAAGAAACGAAGGTAATAAAGGTCAAGAAAGACAAGAAGTAAAATCAAGTTAATTGAGTTTAGAATCTTATCAAATACAATAGTGATATTTATTAAGTAGTGTAAATTTTAGTACGATTGAAGGGATTAAATAAGCACACACAAAACTATTCAAATAGCTTTGTTATGGTAGTACCGGAAGAATGGAATATGAGGATCAATTGTTATATAATATATTCTTAGATTTTTTAAAGATTATTATTTTGTCTAAGTTGGATATTTAAATTTGATCTATTATTATGCAGCGTGGAATTAGCTTGAGGGTATAACTTTAGAAAGAAGAATCGATTTATTTTTAAAGCTAGACTCGATATAAGTTGGACTTCCTTCCTGAACGTTGAATTCCTTGATATATCTCGCTACCCTGAGCTATCCTGGTATAATTCTGAATATCGTTGTATTCCATTCAACTTGCTCACTCTTCGAATCCTACAATATGTTGGTATTGCTCCTAGGTTTAATTATAATATGTTATTTGAATACTTGGTTCCTGTTTAATATGTGTTATCCTTAGAGCTGTGACACCTATACGGCTGGTGAGATTGCCGCATATATATATAATTCTTGTCATGTCCCGTGCCCGTCAATGGGGAGATGATTCACTGGACGGAGGTGTGAGGTCGTAGGTGGCCGCCCTGTGCCCTTGTCAGTAGGAAGTGTTTCACCGTGAGAGGATGAGGCTTATAAGCCTTATATATATAAATTTATATGTTATCACAGCTCTAGGTATCATTCCTGTCTTTCGTGATCCTGTATTACTGGTATAAAGAAGTCTTCACTTGGCATATCCTGTACACTCTGTTTTGCTTGAAATCTGCATGATGCATATGTCCCTGTATTGAATTGTTGTTCTATATAAATGTACTTGATATAAATATACTTGGACAACCTTTGGGTCTGACTCTTGATGTTTGACTTACTGAGCTTTCTATGCTTATTATATTTATTTCAACTGTGTAGAGGTTGGGGTAATGAGCATTCTGGGCTGCTTGGGTTTAGAGGCCACCCTTTGCAATTAGTTCTCGCGATTATATGGTATTCTGAGTATAATGATATCATAGGAGAATATTATTTGTAAAGTGTCCTCGTTCTTGTGTTAGATATTCAAAGGTTTTATTTGATTTACTTACGAGTTTTAGTCGCTCTATAAAAGATTTTGTGGAATTTAGTTTTCTGTATCGTGGTATTAAAGCCTTGTGGGTTTAAGAGGAAAAATCTTCTTAGATGCGCGGTATCGCATCCCTGAGTTTGGACCTGCCGAATTTGGAGGCGTGACACAAAGAAACAAAAAAAGTGCTAGTCAAAAAGATGTGGGCAATAACAACGAAAAAGAAAAGCACCACAAAAAGAATACATCATATATATTATATCTGTGGCTGAAATCCATTTCAAAATATTCTAACTTGATAATTTGAACAGGAATTAGCTAACTGCAAATGTTGATTCGAACTTTGCTTCTTGACTTTGAATTTCTCAAATCTATAATTTGGATATTTCTCTGATCTTTAAATTTTCTCCTTATATAGAATGTTATGTAATGTTTGAATATTTGCAACTCCAGAATTTTCTTTGATCTTTGAACTTGATTTTCAACACTCTCCCTCAAATTAGAAAATCTTGTACTCCACGCTTTTTTTTTTTTTTTCTGAATTGACTCTCGAACTTCTTATGAATCCATTTTGTGATCGTTCTTCTTTCGCACTTTGTTAAGAATGGCTATCAAACTTCTTCACGTGGGAATGTTGATCTCCTGTAACAAAATAGATCTTCTATTTCCTCTATTTCCCTTCCTGTGCTTTAAAATTTTGAAAACACATTTCTTTTTATTGTTATGCAAAGGTAATCATCATGACTTTATTGTAAGTTGACAAGCTAGACATATATAATACACCCATTTGATTATTTTAATGAGTATTAGGAAGACTACTTTATGAGTCTTCACCTACTTGGCTTAATTGAAGACTTAGACAACTAACCAATGTATTATTTTTCAGAGCGTTTTGCTCATCTCTATTATCAATAATGAAATTTGTCAATTTTTTAAAATTAATTAGAGGATCCTCCAATTATCTCCTAATTAGAGAGAATCCATGCAAAACAATTTCCAATGTTTGAGCTCATGATTCTTTCTTTTCATGTAGTTTGATTTGATTTAGCTGATAGAAAGGATTAATTTAGTTAATATCTTAATATTTAATTACTTCTTAACTATGGTTATAAGATTGGCATTAGAAAGATTAATCTAGCGTATTGATTATATCTATTGACACGTGGCATTAATCAGAGTTACCATTGTATGAAATTATAGGAAAGCGTATTGCAGAAGAATCGAATCCAACAAAAATAGAGAATTAGAATCGGACAAAAATATGATCTATTTTTCAAAAAAAATATTAATGCTTTTTACTTGGTCGGACAATCAATTAAGCGGACGCCAAGAAAATTATAGAGGATCAACAGGACCCGTGGATAGGCCGGATCACACTAATTTTATCTAAACTTAGCATGCATTCATAATCTATTTCAAATGTTACTAATTAATGAAGAGAGACACAACAGTACAAGTCAAGCCTCTCGTCCAAATAATATTTCCCCATGCAATTTTTTTTTTTTTTTCAAGGGACCACCACCAACCTTTTTGACAATACTTTTTTTTTTTTGTCATAACCTTTATGACAATAGAAAGAAACAACAAAAGTGCAGTCAAAAGAAAAAAAAAAAAGGTGCAAGTCAAAAAGATGTGGGAAATAACAAGGAAAAAGGACCACCACCAACTTTTTTGACGATACAAACAAAGAAACAATAAAAATGCAAGTGAAAAAGATGTGAGCAATAACATGGAAAAAGAAAAGATTCAACAAATAAATTAAGAAGACGGTTGCGTCGTTATTTTGACACTTTATAAGTTTCATATATATATGGTATTTTCTCATTTCAGGAGCAAATAAATTTCTCTTATTTGTTAACATAAATAAGAGCTTTGTCGCCATGTTGTTGCAAAATTGCGACAAATGGGCGACAAAACTCTTTTTTTTAATTTTCTTATTTTTGAAAATTAATTAACAGCTTTTGTTGCTATTTGGTTACAATTTTGCAACCGTTTTAGTGACAAAAATCCGATAATTACTTTTTTTTTAATCAAAGAAAATATTCTCACTCAACTAACCCACAAGACATAGCCATCACCCACTGACATCGGATAAAACATGTCGGCGTCCCTTCGTTGGCTTAATGGCTGAATGCGAACCAAAACCTTAGATTACAGCGGCCTGACCCAAGACATGTATTAGGTTAGTCAATGTATAATTTTTAATGGTAATAGTCATACTCAAACCCAGGATCTCTTGACAAAGGAATCACTACCACCAGGGTGACACTTGAGGTCGATAATTACTTCTTTTAAGGTCAATTACGTTATTTTTTAGACAAATTGTGTTTTTTTAGCATTTTTATTATTATTATTTACTTTTGTTGCCAATCGTCACACAGTTGCAACGACATGGCAACAATGTTCTTTAATTTATTTCTTAGTTTAATTTTTTTTTATTTTTTTTGAAGTTTTGTCGCCAAGTTGTGACGACAATTTTTTTTTTTTTTGGCGCCCTACTTAGCGATGAAGGGGCGACGAAATGGGCATGTACGTCGCCCCTCCATCTCCATTTAGTGATAAAACTGAGTTTTGTTGCTATTTTTGTTCTTCAAAAGCTGTTTTCGTGTAGTGTTCTATATGACATGCCAACTATATTATTTTTATATCTCTTTCATCTTTTAATTCTTTTTTCTCTCTCTCAATCAATATTTACTCAAAATATTTTTCTTTCTTTGTTTAACCATATCAAACCCCCATAACAAAAGAAAAGAAAAATATCAAACCAAAATATTGAGAAAACAACAATAAATTAATAGGTCAAAAGAAGAGAACTGGTCTTAAGAATTTTTTTTTTCTTTTTTCTTTTTTGCTGTGCATCGCTCTAATTGTCACTTTGGTTCGGATCAAAATAGGTTCTTTGGAGGATCGAGAGATTGTGGGAGGAGGAATTATTGCTTGGTAGAATTTAATACTTCTCTCTTGAATACATTTTTTATATCTAGATTGACCGTAAAATTCTCGCCAGTTGTTGACTAAATCCTTCCATCTTACATTATCTGATACCTTTGTATATCCTAATTAATGGGTGCTACTATTGAGTTATTAATGACTATAATTGAAATTTCCTTAGATATATTAGTGGTCATTTTCTTATTCTTGTTCATTAAAGAAGTTGAACCTATGACCTAATGTGTTGAGACAAAAAATTATCATCTCCATGATTATGAGATATATGAGTCAACTAATCATTCTACGTACATTAATTTTTCAATTGCAATTTCATTTAATATACAGAGTATGGTTTTGGAACTGAAGTGTCACCATATGAAGATATTTACAGTTTTGGGATTCTATTGCTGGAAATGATGACAAGGAAGCATCCCGTTGATCCTATGTTTGTTGAAGGCCTTAACCTTCACAAGTTTGTCAGCATGGCAATGCCAAATCATGTCATAGATGTTGTTGACCCAATGCTTCTCAAGGCAGATGGAGTTGTGACGACCAACAACAGCACCAGTCAGCTTCAAGTCATAAAGGGTAGTAAAATGGAGGAGTGTTTGATTTTGGTTTTCCAGGTTGGCTTGGCATGCTCCATGGAGTTACCACAAGATCGAATGGACATGAGTGACGTGGTCGTTAAGATGCAATCTATCAAGAATAACATGTTGCGTTAAAAAGGTACACCCCAAAGAAATCTTCAGACTTTATCTCTAATATTTGAAGTTTGTGTATTCCGTTTCACATTTGTACAGCATTCATGTTAATGGTAGTGCTAATCGACATGAAGGAACATGCAGTTGGAATTTTGATTATTTTAATCCATATCGTAAGCTTGTAATTGATGTTGATCATGTTATGGATTAATTCAATATTGGTTATCGGGCCGGGTCTGAGGTTTGAAGAATTTTGATGAGTTTTTTGCATTCAATTCAAGGTGTTATCTATTGGTTATCCTGTCACGCTCCAAGTCCGCCGACTTTAAAGTTAGGACACTATATTTATTTTTGGGATTAAATTCATTTTGCTCGATGAGCTTATTGTGAAATGCCAAACACCACCATTAGCTTTTACTAATACCCGAATTCTCCTATGAGGTTAAACTCTGAAGTTTTAAAACAGTGAAACCATTTTACTTATAAGTATATCTGTATTTTTATTTTTTTACATTTTCTTTTCCTTAATTCTTTTTTTTCCGTACCACCACCTTAAGACACCCCTAACCTCAATGGTAACTCAAGCACACGAACACCATGAATGAAACCTTTGCGCAACCACACAGGAGCGGAATTCTTTTCGAAAATTTGTTTTCGAAAATTTGTGTATTTTGAATGGAATTTTAGGTTGAAAAATTAATTTAACTTCCACTAAAAAAACGTTATTTGTATCTAAATGTTAAATTGTGTAATTTTAATCCTAAACACATCACAAACCACCTTCTCGGACCCATATTTTCATTAACAGGTTCATTATAATTCATATACAACCAATTATTGACATATATACATGTATATACATTGCAAGAGATTAATGTGAAAGATGTTTGCACTCAATCTAGACTGTGAACTCTAAAATGTTATAAACTACAGTTGGTTTTTTTCTTTTGTTGTGAGATAAGTTCCCTTATTGAATTTTTGTTTACTCACTATTTGCATCTTCGCCTGCTTTTCTTTTTGTAGATAGAGCAGAGTAAGCACTTCATCTTTAGACGGGATTGTGAGCCTGGCCATGATGATTTGGCTAGAGAGATCGACCTCTTTGTTAAGTTTCTTTGGTGCATCTAAGGATTGAATAGTTATTTAAAATATTTAGAATCTGATGTAATAATTAGAAAATTCGACCCCACCTTGTGATTGTTTTGGAGATCTTCTCTTGATCAAATATTTGTGTTCATTTGTTTTTTTTTTTTTTGGTCAATAAGATAAGTACTTTATTAAATTAGTTGAAAAATTACAATTTTAGCCTACACCCTCTCTAGTGGCTGAGGGGTCGCTGGAATCAGAATCAACAACACAAGAATCAAAATGCAAAATAGATAAAAGAGATGGAGGTGGTGCCGTAATCCAATTTGGGGCCAAATCATGAACCCTAGCTGCTTTAGCCAGAAAATTTGGCGCATGCTTTTGTTGGGTTTTTAAAAGCTTGAATTATTATTTTGTACTTGTGCGCCTATTGAGCTTGAGAGATTATACTTTTTGAACATGCAACATGTCAAATGTCAAGAATCACCTCATTTGTGGGATTTGGGGAATGCAGATTTCTTTCTTGGAATCGTAATTCTTTGTTCAACGTAACAGCTTTGCTTGATTAACTTCTCCAAATTAAATTCCTATGTTTTTCCTATAATTTTGAATTTGCCAGAATTGGGCTGTATTTGTTAACTTGCTAATTCTATTTTTTTGGGGGTATGCAAATATTAGAGCTACTAATTAAACTGTTGAATATCAAAATGATTGAACACCTAGTGTTGTACCTCTCGTTCTTTAGAATTTTGCAGTTTAATCAATTGACCCAACTAGGCGATTGCATGTTTTTGCTAATTTTTCGAACTTCTTAAATGCTTCTTGAGGTTTCATGATCTGTTTGTTTTGAAAATGATTTTCGAGAAATTTATTTTCCATAAAGCTGTTTACGTATCTGAATTTCTTACGCAACAGACTAATCCTTATATTAAATTCTTAAATGTATAGAAATAAATCTTATTTTTGTAACTTCTATTTTGCATATTAATATTCATGAGCCATCCAGTACGCCATGATTTTATATAGGGTAAATAGCATATTACCCCCCTATGTTTTGCTAAAAATACAAAATACCCTATATATTTTAAAAATTAGCTGATTATCCCCCTGTGATTTGCTAAAAGTAGCTGATTACCCCCTTGTATTTTAAAAATTAGTTGGTTACCCCATGTGTTTTATAAAAGTAGCTAATTACCCCACTGTGCTTTTTAAAAATTAGCGCTTTTGTTAGAAAATATAAGGAGCAAATCAGCTACTTTTATAAAACACAAGGGGGTAATTAGCTACTTTTAGCAAATCACAGGAGGGTTATCAGCTAATTTTTAAAACACAGGGGGGTATTGTGCACTTTTAGCAAAACACAGGGGGGTAATCAGCTAATTTTTAAAATACAGGGGGATATTGTGCATTTTTAACAAAATACAGGGAGGTAATGCGCTATTTATCCTTTTATATATAGTACATCCCATTTTTCTTTTCTCTTTTTGCAAAATGTCAATCTCCAGGATAATTGCGAGAAAATTGTCAGAGGAAAGTCCTCATTCTTTGTGAGCATTTCAATTTTCATGGACGATACCCTTCAAGTCATAATGCTTTTATGCCCTTATTTTGATTTCTTTTATTTTACTTTATAAATTCTACTTACGGGTTTGTTTCGCTCACTCTTTTTCTATTGTTTATTTTGTAGTCGGGAGAGGAATACATTTGGATTCAGCAAGTGTGTTGTTTTCTTAGATACGCAATGGTTGTCTTATTTTTACATTGTGAGTAACGATTATTCTCAATTATGTTATCTTGTTTTCTTACATTGAAAATAATATATACTGTACTTTTGCTAAGTGGAGAGATAGAGTGAGGAAACGAGAGAAAAATGAAAGAACAAGATAAGAAAAAAATGGGCAGCCTTCATCTAATATAAGATCGGACAGTTATTTCTAATCCGTTGATTTTAGACATGAAACCAACAACTTTTTATAATTTGAATAAAAAACTTTTGCATAAACAAAGCCCTGATCCTTAGTTAATGACTTCCCCATCTTTTCGTTGGGATCTCCTTTCACTTGTAATGGTTGAACGCATCTAGCCATCTGAGAGAGGATTTAAATCTCACTATACCCGCCAACTAGGTCACAATCCCGAAAAGATGACACAAGTGGTCAAGAGTAATTCTTATCAAAACTCAGTAAAAAAGCCTAAACTTTCGTAAATATTTATACAAGATATACACTAATTGGTCCCGAGTTTTATTTCCTTTTTTAGATAGATATTATCCATGATCGAGTAATTATTTTATTTAATTATTTTGGGTACAATGCATGATCTAGTTTGTAGTCAAAGTAGTGAGGTTATTTTCAATGGAGTCTCCAAAATGTAATTTGATTCTCTAATTCTATGGAAGGGGTCTTCAAAAAGTTATAATTCAAGTGTTTAGAGACCCCATGAAAAAAAAATATAATTCCAATGGGTCTCTAAATATACGTGGAGTCCACTAATTTTGCCATTTTTGAAACCAAATAGAATCACATTCTCCATTTTCTTCAACAAAAGCTTTAAAATTAAATACTCAAATTTTATTTTACATACTCCATTGAGAATGCCCTGAAACGACAATATGGACTCCTTTGGAGTTAAAAGGGATCCACCTTGGGGGTTGGACACTGTTCCCTCTTGCCCTGTCCTTTTCAATTCTTTGGAGTTAAAAAAATGTTCACAAAACTGCCATAGCGGGACCACTCGGCGAAGGAAAGGGTAGACGAGGAAGGAGAAGAAACATCAGTGGAGGAGGTAGATAATTTAGGTTTTAGAATAGTACCAATGTATCCCAGAAGCAGTTGCGGAGGTAGGGGGGTCGGTGGGGCCCTGGCCTCTCAAGTTTTAAAAAAAATATATATATATATATAGTATCGTTAAAAAAATTATTATTATTAAAAAAATCAATATAGTATTGTTAAAAAAAATTACTAGTCCCTCTATTTTTTTTCTGTCATGAATTTTTTTATTTGAATCTTACACTCTAATTTTAAATTTTTGGCTCCGCTCCTACCCAGAAGGTCATTAAAAGTGAGAAAGTGCAACATTTGTGTTTGCCAGGCAAGATAATTAGTATTTTCTAGGCTGATGGTAACGAAAGTTTTGACGTTAATTGTGCAAGGGCTGTTGTATTTCCACACTTTCAATTGACTACATCACATCTTTAAATAGTATAATAAAGTCAGTTTCACAAAGTCTAATCCGGTGGATAAAAAATACAGATAAGAAGAACAAACTGTATCAGGAATTCTAAATTCGAAGTGTAATACAGTTATCAGCAATGTACGTTTTCGTTATATTAATGATGCAATTGACTTGGCCGATACACTGCGTCTTCATCCTGCATGGTAAAATCCTTCACTACCTATTACAGAGCACACACTTGTAAGAAACAACATTATATTGCTATCTTCAGACATTGAGTGAGTTTCCATGACGTGCCACTCAATTTCTGTTACCAGAATTTCTCTGGCTTTTCTTATTGTGTTTCTACTATGTGTGAGAACTTTTGCAAACACAACACCTACTAATATTTCTTTTCAAAATGAGAAAGATTATGCTGCCTTAATGGATTTCAAGTCTAAGATTATGGGTGATCCTTATGGCATCATGAAGTCATGGAATGGTTCTGTCCATTTCTGCACAGGGCCGGGTGTTACATGTGGTGGCCGGCACAGAAGAGTTACCCGTATAAACCTAGCTGACAGCTGTTTGGTGGGTTCTTTGTCACCTTTCCTTGGGAACTTGAGCTTTCTCAGAGAGTTGATTCTATGGAACAATACCTTCCATGGAAAAATTCCAGATGAATATGGTGGTCTCTTCAGGCTACAAAGGCTAAACCTGTCTATCAACTCTCTTGAGGGAGAAATTCCAGCCAACTTATCTCGATGCTCCAATCTTATGTATCTTTCCATAGCTGTTAACAGTTAACCGGGAGAATTCCAGAGGAACTAGGTTCCTTGTCAAAGCTGGAGGTTCTTGCCATTCACAAGAACAAGCTGACGGGACGAATCCCTTCTTCAATCGGCAATCTTACCTCACTGGATGTTTTCTCTCTAGCATTTAATTTTCTAGTGGGAGATATACCAGAAAGCTTGGGTCAGTTGAAAAGTTTGACATTCCTGTCATGTGGCGTTAACAAACTATCAGGTATAATACCTCCATCTATATTTAATATTTCCTCCCTCTCTGTGCTGTCATTGGCTGAAAATCAAATACATGGAAGCCTTCCCCCAAGCTTAGGCATCATGATCCCTCATCTTCAGAGACTTCAGTTAAGAGATAACTATTTAACAGGACCACTTCCAGCCACATTATCAAATGCCTCAACTGCAAATTATAGAAATGAATAAAAATAGATTCCGTGGAAAAATAGCAATTGATTTTGGGGGCATGCAGAATCTTAATAGAGTAAATCTGGATGATAATAATTTTGGAAGTGGGGAACCAGATGAAATGTTTTTCCTCAGTTCTATGACAAACTGTAGCAATTTGGAAGAGGTGGCATTAGGCTGGAACCAATTAAGAGGAGTGTTACCTGAAGACATTGGCAATTTTTCATCCCATCTCTTATCTCTATCCCTTGGTGAAAATCATATATATGGAGGCATACGTTCAACAATAGGTAATCTCATCAGCTTAGAGATTTTGTATCTTTATGGAAATGAAATAAGAGGCAGAATTCCTAGTAGTGTGGGCAATCTTCAAAAGTTACAAAAGTTGTTTCTAAGAAAGAACGAATTGTCAGGAGAAATTCCAGAATCTCTGGGGAACCTAACTCTTCTGAATATACTCTATCTTGATCAAAACTTATTAGAGGGAGCCATACCACCCGCTCTTGGAAATTGCAAAAACTTCTTGTTGTTGAGTCTTTCTCAAAACAGGCTTAGTAATACCATTCCAAATGAGATTTTCAAGATTTCTAGTTTAAGTTTGTATCTTGATTTATCACAGAATCATTTGTCTGGATCATTACCTATAGAGATTGGCGAGTTGGTAAATCTATCAGGTCTCGAGATGTCTGGGAATAACTTGTCTGGTGAAATTCCTAAAAGCATTGGGAAATGTACGAGTCTTGTGAACTTATTTCTAGCAGGAAACTTATTTTCTGGACCTATTCCTTCATCGTTTAGTTCGTTGAGAGGAATTCAAGTTCTTAATGTTTCTCATAACAACTTGTCTGGCCAAATTCCCCTGTTTTTCAATAACTTCGCCTTAGAGATCCTAGATTTGTCTTTCAATGATCTTGAGGGTGAGGTGCCAATCCAAGGCATCTTTGCGAATGCAAGTATAGTATCGGTTATTGAAAACAGAGGGTTGTGCGGGGGTATAAGTGAGCTTCAGCTACCAAATTGCCATATCAGTGGGTCAAAGAAACATAAGATCTCACCTGCAATAATTGTATCAATAGTGGCAGCAACTTGTTTCTTCATTGGGGTAATCTGGCTTTCATACTTGTTCATATGCTCATCCAAGAGAAGAAGTGATGCACTTCCTCCATCGTTGTCCAAGAGGTCATATTTGGATGTAACTTATGGGAAGCTTTTCAAAGCAACCAATGGTTTCTCTTTCGAGAATTTGATTGGTTCGGGTAGTTTTGGCTCAGTTTATAAAGGGATCTTTGATGATGATAATGGAGTTATTTTGGCTGTCAAAGTAATCAACCTTGTGCAGCGAGGAGCTTCCAAGAGTTTTATGCATGAATGTGAAGCACTAAGAGGGATTCGGCATCGAAACCTAATGAAGATTATAACTTGTTGCTCAACTATTGATTTTCAAGGTAATGATTTTAAAGCTTTAGTGTACGAGTTCATGCCAAACGGAAGTCTTGAAAATTGGTTGCACGCACAAGCAGAGGAACCAAATACACACCGCAAACTTGACCTTCTTCAAAGAATCAGCATCGCTGTGGATGTGGCTTGTGCATTGGAGTATCTTCATTACCATTGCCAAGGACAAATTGTTCATTGTGATATAAAGCCAAGCAATATCCTTCTTGATAGTGACATGGCCGCACGTGTTGGAGATTTTGGCCTTGCGAAATTCCTTCCTATACACACAATTGTAAACGACAGCACCTCAACTGGGATAAGGGGATCCATTGGATATATCGCTCCAGGTAATGACACTGATTTTTTTTATTAGAGTCATAGTGAAGTGAAGAAAATTAGAAACTAATGCTTTTATTTTGTTATAATTTGTTTAAGTAATGATTAACCCAGACCTGATGTGAGCCAAAAAATTATCATCTTCATGATTATGAGATATACATATGTGACAACTAATCATCATTCTTTATTTTTCAATTAAAATTTCATCTAAAATGCAGAGTATGGTATTGGAACTGAGGTGTCACCACATGGAGATGTTTACAGTTATGGAATCTTATTGCTGGAAATGATGATAGGGAAACGACCCACTGATCCTATGTTCGTAGAAGGCCTTAACCTTCACAAGTTTGTTAGCATGGCAATGCCAGACCATGTCATAGATATTGTGGATCCGATCCTTCTTAATGCAGATGGAGCTGTGATGACCAATCCATTAGAAGCAATAAAAGGCAGTAAAATGGAGGAGTGTTTGACTTCGATTTTTCAGGTCGGCTTGGCATGCTCCGTGGACTCACCACAAGATCGAATGGACATGAACGACGTGGTTGTTAAGCTGCAATCTATTAGGAATAACATTTTACGTTATGGAGGTACACCCTAAAGAAACTCCATGAACGAACATTTATTTTGGAAAACAATCATTGCTCGCTTGGAAATTTGTCATATATTTACCATATGAAATATGGGCATCCAATATGCATAAATAAGTAAAATTAAGAAAAAATTTCAACCGTGTGAGATAGGCTCAATCTTCATAAGTAATTGCCTTTTCATCTAATAATAGAATAAGCCATCAGTTTAGGCTTCAAGAGAGCACAAGCTTCAATATTGCAGATACTAGAAGATCAAAGAGGAGTTTATAGGACAAGAATTTACATGAAATTTGTATTTAGAAAACATTATGCAGGCACATTAATTGCTTTAACTGATAATAAAACAAGTATTGTGTTTTAGACTCCTATGTGTTATAGGTAACTTACTCGTTACATTAATTGGCACTACTTTTTGTTGTGAGATAAGTTCTCTTATTGAGCTTTTGTTTGCTTATTCTTTCTCTTTTCGCTTGTTCTCTTTGCAGATAGAGCAGGATAAGCACTTTGGGCAGAATAGTGATATCCAAGCATGACAATTTGGTTTGAGGACCTCTTTGTTTAGTTCCTTTGGTGTTAGGATAGAATATTTATTTGAAGTATTTGCATTTGGATGTAACAATTGAGGCATATGATCTCACTTGTGACTCTTTTGGAGATTTTTTCTTGATCGATGTTTTGTGTTTGCATAGAGACTTATTATTTTCTTTTAGTCACTCTAAATGATTATTTTAGAATTGCTGCAACTGGGATTGTATTCTTATCTCATGCTAGTTCATTTGATACCTCATATTTTTTTGTGGTACGCAAACATTGGAGCTACTTGTTGAAAGCTATTTAATGTGATTGAAGAACTGGTGGTGCATCTATCGTTCTACAGAATTCTGCAGTTCAATGTCTGTTTTTGTCAAACATTGTAAAGTGTTACTTAATTTTTGATAATCTATTTGTGTTGAAAATAAACCAGACTCCACCTAATAAGATAAACTTGATTTGGCTTAGTTTTGTAAAATGATAGAAATAACAAAAGCATCCGTACAACATTGGTTAAAAGCAAGTTTGATTTTTCTTTCCATACTGGTTAAAATGGTTTTTAGCATTTTGCTGTCAGTTTCAGATGAAAAAATAATAATAATTAAATGAAGTCTAGAAGCAGATTATTGGCACTTTAGTAGTTTCCTAACCAATATGCAAAAAGTCATAAAGTTAATTAGACAAGTCACTTTGGTGAATTTTATCCAATTTAACCTATGTACGTTGTGAAGATAATATTGCAGCATGAAATTGTCGTTGCAGGAAACCTCCATTGAAGAAGGCGAAGAGTCCGAAATTTGAAAGGTTTGATGCTTGGCATTACTCGCCAAAGGGAGAAATTGTTGAGTTTATTGGCTCGAATTCCTAACCTTACCAAAATTTATAGATAATTAGAAGCACTGAGCAGAGTGAAGAGTTATAGTTTGTAGAAGTCTGTGTGATCCAATTAGAAGGATAATTCAAGCCCGGTCGAGATAAATATTATTTAGTATGTTGTTTTAAACATACTTATTATAAAGTCTATAGTGTGAATGTAAATCCGACTCCAATCAAATTCGGTGAATTCTTTTCACATTTTTGTTATCTATATTTGTTTGATGATATTATTTTGAGCCTCATTATCTAGGAAGGATAAAGCTATTGTTATTAGTAATGAGAGTGTTCAATAATTTCTATCTTATTTCTTGCTTATTATTAATATCGTATTTATTTGGATAATTTATCGAGAAGTTCTGTATTTTTTTGTGTGGATAAAATGGTCATTCATATTTTATTTTGGTAACAATCATTAGTCTTTGGAATAAAATCTGTCGAAAAATTAACGTTAGTGAACACGTGAATGACACGTGGTTGCAAAATTCACAAATTTTTAGGGGTAAAATTATCATGCGATAAAATATAAGTATTCTAAACTTTATGCATTTTATGGCCACGTGTCATTCACATGCACACTAACTTTATTTTTTAACAAATTTTGTTCTAAGGATTAATGGTTGTCATCAAAATGAATGATAAATAACTATTTTTTCCAAAATAAAAATATGAGACTTAAATATCGAAAAAGTAAAAAATTTAAAACTATTTCAGTAAATTACACTATTTATTTTAAGTATCTTATTTAATGCTTATTATTTATATCGTTTCATCCTTACAAGCAATGCCGCGTAGTGTTAAACGTCGCTCTGTAGTTTTCTAACACATGATGATTATAGGACGAAATGAGGTCTCGACTATTAAACTAACAATCTTCTGATGAATGCTTAAAAAAGGACACATCAAATGGGAAAAGAAATTGTCACAAATCCATCGCATTAAAGTCAAAATGCCCTATAAACTTACGGAATCACTATCTTTATATATAATTAAGATATCCAATTAATTATAACTATTTATATAGTCTTAGAAATAACGACAGTTAAGTTTCAAAATTAAAAAATAACTTAGTACCATGTTATGAATAACTATAATCATTCTCATTTAAATATCCCATTGCGACACTTGGTTCACGGATTAATTTTTTATTCTCGAGAATAACATTTTCAAGAAATATTATATTATTATATTTGGTTTAGACTTAATATTCGTAAGAATCTTGTGCAACTTTTAAACAATGCCCCTAACTCAAAAAAAATAAAAATGTAATAAAAAGTAGACAAGTCATGACATGCATTGTATACTTCTGCAATACGAGAGTAAGAAAATGTCTAACATATTTATACAAGTAAAAATAAAAATTTATATTTTAAAAAGGTTTTGAAAATTTAAATTTAAATTTCTTTTAGTCACTCTAAACGATTATTTGATACCTCACATTTTTTTGGGGTACGTAAACATTGGAGCTACTTGTTGAAAATTATTTAATGTGATTGAAGAACTGGTGGTGCATCTATCGTTTTACAGAATTCTGCAGTTCAATGCATGCTTTTCTCAAACATTGTAAAGTTTTAATTTTTTATAATCTATTTGTGTCGAAAATAAACTAACTCTACCTAGTAAGATAAACTTGATTTGGCTTAGTTTTGTGTTGAAATGATTTCAAACAAAACCTGCGTACAACATTGGTTAAAAGCAAGTTTTATTTTTCTTTTCCATACAGGTTAAAATGGTTGTTAATATTTTGCTGTCAGTTTCAGATGAAAAAAAGAAGATTAAATGAAGTCTTTATATTTAAAAGTAACCAAAAGCACATTATTGGCACTTTACTATGGTTGTTTCTCAACCAATATGAGAAAAGTCATAGAGGTAATTAGACAAGTCACTTTGGTAAATTTTGTCCAATTTAACCTATGTTGTCAAGTCATTGAGAAGATTAGTGCTTAATTTAATCGAATATGTCATGCATGCAATTGACCACACAATATGAAATACTTCAATATAATGTGTCTATTTAATCAATATAAAATAGCATTCGACAATAAATTTGAACAAATTACATTTAAAATCAATATAATATATCTGCCGCATGCACATAAAATATAGAATGAGAAAGTACATAAAATTTCAAGTTGAATTAGGGAAAAAAAAACATATTTCCAATTGAATAAGAGATCCAAAAGGAAACTTTAAAATCAACCTCCAATTCATTTGGCCATAATTCAAAATTGTCATTGTAAATTATGTAAAAAAAATATAATATTTAAATAAGGAGAGAAACTAATTAAGTTTATTTCTAAGCAAAAGATGACAAGGCCTTGTTTGATATGTTTGAAAAATGATATTATTAGGATTTTAGAAAATATCATCTAGCCAAACACAACCCTTTCCACTTAAAATAAAGGCTCTGTTTGTTTGCCATAAATATTTTCCCAAAAAATATTTTTTCAATTTTTCAGTGTTTGGTAACACCAAAAGAATTGGTCAACTGGAAAATATTTTCCAATCAAAAATAGTGACTACTTTTCCTCAATTTTTCGGTGTTTGGTCAACTGTAAAATATTTTTCAGTCAAATATTACAACTAGTACAAAGTTTAAAAAAATATTTTTATATCATTTGAAAGAAGAAAATATTTTACGGAACTCACCCACCTCTACCACTTTGCTTTACCCCCACCCTCATGGTTAACATATATATTATGTATATATATATATATTTTTTTTATAAAATCTAATATTGAAAAATATTTTTCACTGTATATCCAAATATCAAAAAATAGTTTCCTAGACATTTTCTCTCAATAAGTTATTTTACGGCAAACAAATGGAGCTTAGGAAAATATTTTATTTTCCAAAAAAATATTTTCAAAAAAAAAATATTTTTCACAAGTAAATTATTTTATGATAAACAAACGGAGCCAAAATGTTGTTTGGTCTTACATTTTCACACTACTCAGTTTAGTATTAATTATCTTTAGCCTAACAAGACCGTTTCTTTTAAATGAAACCTCTGTTTGATTGTCCAAATTAATTTCAAAGCCCACAACAAGAAGAAATAACTTCCACCAAACACGGTCCTTCCACATAATTTAGTTTAGGTAAGTTAATTAAAAAATGACAATTTAATGTGTGATCTTACTATCAAAATTAATTTTGAATTCTAAATTCTATTAATTTTGACAAAGTCAATAAATTTATTACAAAATCAAACTTGGTCAACTTTTTAGTAAATTCACATAAAAATATGGTTTAATGACTAGCCTAATTAACTAATTTAGTTAAAAATTGAATTTCAAGAAATTGGATTACAAAGTCAAAATTGACATTGACTTTTAATATTCGTATTCAATTTTTCTACTACTATATTAGAAACTAGGACTAGAGTTTGACCAAAAATTTGACCTTGACCCTCGATGGACCTTCTCAGTCACCTAGGAAATCGTACTACCACCATGGGGTGGTGGAACCACCATTACAAAGGCCAAAAATCGTCCATCTCGAGTTTGTCCAGAACAGACCTACTGTACATGTACTAGTTTTAATGATTCAATTTACCTAACTACAAGTCTCCAAAATTCATAAAATTTTAGAAAAATGTAGCTCTTTAAGTGTATATAATTTTAGAATTAAACATAACTTAAAAATTGATTCGTTTTGACTGAGTTATGTCCTCTGAAATAGATACTGTGCAGTTTGTCCAAATTGTTATTTTGTACAAAAACATATTGTAATTAATTACAAAGAACACTTTAAATACAATTTTGCGAAACGGGATAGGCCTAATCTATTGTACAAACATAGTAGAACATCGTATAAAAAATTCAGCCAAAATGTTAGGTGTATTATTGATAGGGTAATTTACTAAAATGATCTTACATCTTTATTTTTTTTGACATTTAATATTTGTATCTTTCATTTTGGACAAAATAGTCCTTCATCTTTCATTTTTGTGACAATCGTTAGTCCTTATAGCAAAATTCATCAAAAAAATAACGTTAATGAGCACGTGGACGCAAAATTCATAAATTTTCACGGGTAAAATTGCTATGCGATAAAATATAAGTATCTTAAAGTTTATGCATTTTGCAGCCACATGCCATTCACATGCTCACTAATGTTATTGTTTGACAGATTTTGCTCCAAGGATTAATAACTGTCACCAAAATGAAATATGAAGGACCGTTTTGTCCAAAATGAAAGATAAGAGATTTAAATATCAAAAAAGATAAAGATATAGGACTATTTCGGTAAATTACCCTTATTGATATATTATTTCAGCACTTTTTCACTTGAATTTTAGTAGTTCTTGAGTAATTTATGAGCAATTTGATTGGTTTTGTGTTTGATTTGCGTTGTAGGTAATTTTCAAGAGACAATTTGAGTCTTGAGGCACAATTGAAGAAAAATGGTTAAGGGCGAGCTTTCATGCGGCGTGTGAAGAAATTGAAGAGAAATCACAAGTAGCGCAGTCATAGCGCAACTGCGTAGCATCGCAAGAAATTTAAGCGCAATTTTGTAAAATAGCTTGAAAAGAAGCAAACCCTAGCATAAAGGGAAGAAAACACACGTTATAAAAGGAGCTTTTGATGGCGGCTGGTTTTTGTAGCAGAAGAAACGTTCTAGGGGGAAAAAAAGAGAGGATTCACAAGTTGAAGACGGAGGAACAATCCGAAGACGGACTTTTACCCCAATTTTTCTCCAAATCCTAGTTTTCTCTTTCTCTCTTATCATGATTTACGTTACAATTGAGATTTTATTTAATTTCTTTATGATGTTCTAAGTTATTTTTCTAGGGCTACGATGTAGCTAGATTTTGAACATTTGATACTTTTGGTTTTTATTGATTAATGAACTATTTCGTATATGCGTTGAGTATTTTATATTGAGTTTAATACTTGTGATTGCCTGATCAACAATTACATAAGTCATGATTTGGTTTGAGACTGAGAAGTGATAACTAAATTAGACCATGTGTGAAATACCATAAAATCTTTATAAGCTAGAAATAGTTATGAGATCTAGTGTAGCGCTTGAATTTCTAGGGCTTAATGCATTTCATAAGTTCACAGTTATTACAGAGATGTAGTGACGCTCGAGAATTTTGTCATAAATTCCTTATAACTGTTGCATACTTACTTGAGCATTTTTACGTGCATAATTCTTCTTGCTTAATTGCTTTACTTTGAGGTTACTATTCATAAAATTTTTGACTGTTTTAAAAGTGCAGTTTAATATTTTTCTAAGTCATATGACATATAAAAGGAACCGAGAACTTGTTAATTTAGGCTTTTGAGCTCGGGAGCATACAAATAGAAAATGTTTTCCGTGACATTTGAATAGTGTTACGTATGTAACAATACTAATTTCAATTAGTTAGCATTAGATTAAAGTTTAAGCTTATTGACCAACCATGTTATGAGGTTTGACTTAGCAAAAAACTCAACATATTATACTTATATACATAACATATCACAACTCAAACATATATCATCAAAAAAACAAAAGCAAAAATTCTCTGTGTCCTTTCTCTTGGCTGACCACTTCAAGGAGAAAAGGAGAAAAAATTTCTTCATCAATCTTGCATGCTTGACTCTTGGCTTGGTCTAGGGAGGATTTGTGGCAACTATGAGCTCCTACTTTGCATCTTTATCTTCTAAATTGTAAGGGAGTTTCATTTTTATGAAGTTTAAAGTTATTACATCTTTGTTGAATTTCTTGAATTGTTGATTATAGCTCTAATACTTGTTATGAATGCTTAATATGTGTTCATTAGAGCCTATGGAGTAAACTTTTATAGCTTGATAGCATAATTTATGGTTGAAAGCTTGAATGTAATGAAAGAGATGATGAATAGTGTCTAGAATTAGGGTTTTGAGAAAATTTGCTATTTAGCTTGAATTGAGACTTCAATTAGATGCTCTAGACCCTAGTGAAGCTAATTGAGAGGCCACGTGAAGTTGAATCACCCAAAACCGAGCTAAATTGCGAAATTAGTCAACTTTAAAAAGAGGACTTTTCTTGTTATGCAATTCGGGCACATTTGGACTATGGTTTGGATATCCTTGGGTTAAGAAAGCACTTTTGGTGCTTTTATTATGCAAAATTGGAGCTCGGATAGTATAGTTGTAGTTAAAACCCGCTCGGGGCCTTCCTGAGCTTTAGCTTCTAAAATGGGTTTTTATGATCTTAATAGGAGTCTTTTAGCTTAATTAGGACTATAGTATGATTAGTAGGTAGTTTGGAAACCTTAAGACATGCATAGGAGAAGGAAAGCTTGGTTAAATAAAGGGAAAAAAGTAGTTTTGGCCATTTTTGATGCATTTGGAACTTGTTGTTGAGTTATCATGTATTAAATTGAATATCTAAAGTATAATTGAGCTATTTGAGTCACTTGTGGGGGAAAATTGTGTTGATTGCTCCTTTTGAGACCTTAAAGCTATTTTGTGCTTATATGAGCTTATATTGTGCATATATGTGAGGGCGGCCTACTTTGTCGACCCTCTTATGTGTTATTTGATATCTTGAATGCTTGTGGACTTGTCTCGGGGTTGCGCAACTTTTTTGGACATAATAGCGTCGAGAAACACGGGTGGCGTCGGGCTTGCCGTACTCCCTCGACTACCATGGTGCCTATTCCTTTCTCGCTGAGGCATACTCCACTACCGTAGAGGCGTGGTTCACCTGCTGGGCATGGACCTACCTCAGGAGAAAGGGTCGTAAGATCGGTATACATCCGGAGTATCCCAACTTGTTGGTGTATGGGTTTGCCAGCACTTGCGTGAAGTTCGTGGCTCATGGATCATGATTGAAGACTTGAAGTGGAACCGTATCCTTTTTAATGTGGTTAATCTCTTGGCTATTTAACCTTGTAGGTTTATGTTGTACATATATGATTTCTTGTGTTTGTATATCATATTGCACGCTCGGTATGTTGCATCACCTCCCTCGCTGGGCAACATTGTTGCTCACTCCTCATTTGACATGTTTCAGGAGAAGCTGAGGTAGACCCCCAGCTAGTAGTAGTAGTTGAAGAGGAGGAAGTGCAAGTTGAGCAGATTCCTTGATTCATGTGTGATAAGGTGGCTCTTATGTGATGCTTGCGTGAAGTGCTTGTTAAATGTTATGTTTTGCGGCCTTAGGGTCTTGTACATATGCTTAGGAAGTTGTAACTAAGTTGTAGTCTTGTATGTTGGATAAAGTTGATGACATGTAATAATGGATTTTAGATTACTTCCTCTATTGCATGCTTGGGTGTTTATTATCTTACAAGTAGAACTTGATTATAGTTGTATCTAACTCTTTTTAGTTAACGTCAACTTGCCTCGCATGCTTGTGTGCTTAAGCAGATTTTTGTTGCTCCAAGGCTCGGATGGCCTTGTGAACTTGACTTGGATTTGGCGATATTATAAGATAGGTTGTATAAGTTGTTGGTTGTAGTTCAAATGTTATATGTAACTATTCGCAGGTAACAGTTAGTCCACGGTACAGAGGAGACTCTGTTCGAGTGACCGGTCTAGGCTTGACCTTTAGCGTGGGGTTGGGTTCGGGGAGTTACACTTAGGTGGTATCAGAGCTACTTGAATGCATGAAGCCGGGTTAACTTCCTTGGCATATGGGTAGTCGTCTATATGTGAAAGTTGAATTACGTGAACATGTGATTGTTTGATTGTCTAAGAACTTGGGTAAAAGACATGCTAGCATATAGAAGGGAATGGAAAAGCATGATATGATTAGAATATGAAAAGTCTAGTGTTTAATGCTGTTAAGTGCTTTATATGTTTCTTATATGAGTAAAATGTTTAAAGACAATGTGTATATTATCTTTGCATAGTCTATTTGCCTATTATAATATTATACTCTTCTAGCATTGAGATGAGAAGACAGGGGTAGACCAAGGAGAGAGTTGGAGGAAGCTCCTAGACAGGATGTACCTGGGCAAGCTGCAGGGGCAGCAGGAAATGTACTACCGAGACAGGAACCGAGTAATGCATAGATTTTGGCCACAATGGCCACGGCCATGAATACTATAGCTCAGTTTGTGGTTCAGCAGGGTACGACAGGTGTTGGCAGAGGTAATCAGGCTGCTAGAGCTGAGGGTAGTGGTACTGCAGGGGGTAACTTGTATGATAAATTTTTGCACCATGGGGCATACAGTTTTTATGGTAAGCCAGATGACATGAAAACAGAGATGTGGTAAGTTCGAGAAATTCATTGCGATACTTGAGTTCAACGATGAAAGAAAGATTACCTATACTCCTTTCTTAATAGAGGGTGACACTGAGGAGTGGTGGCACACTATTAGAGAGAAATGGGACGCTGAGAGGGTCCAACATGTGTGGGCTGACTTTGTTCGTGAGTTCAGGGATAAATATGTATCGGTTGTAGCTCGTGAGATACATCACGAGGAATTCATAGCTTTGAGACAGGGAAACATGACTCTAGACCAGTATGAGGCTACCTTCACTAGACTTTCTCGATATGTGCCAGCTTTAGTTCAGCCAGAGGACATGAAGATTCAGAGGTTTATTACTGGGTTGAGGAGTGACATTATGCATAATCTGTCTTCGCAGGATTATCCGAGCTATGCGACAGTAATCAGGGCCGCATCGAGGTATGAGAAACGTAAGGCAGATGTGTTAGCTCAGTCTAGTCAGTCAAGTAAACGTCAGTATCAGTCTCAGAGTCAGGGCTACTAGAGATAGTATCAGCAGCCTGTTCATACTCAGCAACCTAGGCAGACCCAGAGCTATCCAGGACCAATTCAGGCATAATCACAACCGAGACCAGTTCAGAGCCAGCCGCAGGGACAGTCACAGACCTGACCAGTGACTGCTAGATCTCAGTAGGGTAGTTCTGCTACATCTACTTATAGGACTCCTCCAGGAGGTATTGCTGCCAAGAAGAATCTACAGTGTACTCATTGCAACCGTAAAGGCCACACGGAGGCTGAGTATTGGAGGAAATTGGGCCGATGTATGGGTTGTGGCAGTGATCAGCATAGAGTTAGAGATTGCCCCAACTTTAAACAAGGTTAGGGACAGACTTCAAGCCAGAGTGCTCAGACTAGAGCTTCAGGAGCAGTTGCTGTACCACGAGGCCAGATGTGGGTATTTACACTCGATCAGGAGGAACTTCCAGAGATGACGGTGATGGTGGAAGGTACTTTTCTTATTAATAGTCAGCTGGTAGTAGTTTTGATTGACACCGGGGCTACTCATTCATTCATTACTCCTCCATGTGCCCAATCTGCTACATTAAAAGTTGATAAACTGCCGTATGTGATTGAAGTAGGTAATCCTATGGGTACTAAATTTGTTACGGAGTCTGTGTGTAAAGAATGTAAGATTTGCATTAAGGGTCACATGTTTCCTATTGACTTGATTATCACGCCATTTCGGGACTTTGAAGTTATCTTGGGGATGGATTGGTTGGGGCAATATTATGCATGTTTGTACTGTAGAAGGAAAGTTTTAATTTTAGAAGTACCTGACCAACCTGTTATTAAAGTCACTGGGAGTCGAAAATCTACCGAGACTCATATCATATCTTCCATTAAAATACTAAAATGTTGAGTAAAGGTTGTGATGCATATTTAGCTTATTTAATTAATCAGCCCGGAGATAAATTGAGATTGAATGAAGTGTTGATATATGTCAATATCCACCTCTTCATAATAAGTATCGTTAATTATATGGTAGCATAAATTAATGATTCCGACTTAAACGTCGATGAGGTCAAAAGAGATCGCGATGGCTACAAGAAAGAAGTTCAGGAATTTGGAATTACCTAAGATGACGTCGGGATGATGCAACGCTAAAGTTAGCCAATTTGACCAAAGGAAACTTCCTAGAAGTTTACTTGGATGCTAGCCACCCATGTGGTCAATTGTAGCCACCCATGTGATCAATATGGGTTCAAAGCCAACCAAGATTGAAATGTTTGATAAGAAAGTCTCCTATGGCGGACTAGCTGAATTCTATAAATAGGCATGCATTAGTTCATCATTTTTATCTACAACACAACTCCAAACACAATCCTAAGTTAGACTTTCTTTCTTGTATTCTTCTTGTAAGTCCAGAAGCCATTGAAGCTCTAATCTTGAGAGCGCACGGTGGGACAATTATCTTGTAAGTGTTATATTGAATTGTTATAACGAGTAGTGTTGTCTTTCTACTTGATTGTTGTTAAGACGTTTCTGGGAAATTGGTTATATTCTTACATGGTATCAGAGCTTAAGGGGCTCTTAACAACAATCTTGTCTAGTAAAGCTCAACAACTATGACTACTCAAGGTGCTAGTTCTTCTTCTACCAGTTCTAGTTCCGGTTTAGTACCGACAATTTGTATCCGTCCCCCTACCTTTACAAAAGGAAAGCTTGATGGTACGAACTATCTTTTGTGGAAGTTCAAAATCACTACAGTTCTGGACTCCTACGAACTCCTTGATACAGTGTTAGGCACAGATGCAGAACCAGTTGCAGTCCGTGCTGAAGATGACACAAAAAAGGTCACACCTCCAGATCCTCAGCTTGTCAAAGAATGGAGGAGACGAAATGCTGATGCACTTTGTGCAATTGTAACAAGTGTTCAAGATTCCGTCCTTACTCTAATTCAACACACAACCAAGGCAACTGAAGCTTGGAACATACTGAGAAATCAGTATGAAACAAGGAATCAGACTCGTATTCAGAACTTGGAGAATCAGTTAGCTGCTGAGAGATTAAGTGAAGATGAAGCGGTTGAGTCATTTATCAGTAGGATGAAAAACCTACGTGATCAAATGGCTGCAGTTGGTATTGCCAAATCAACCGAGGAACTAGCTCGAAGGTGCATTAGAGTGTTGCCTCCAAAATTTGACGGCCTTGTGACAGCACTCAATACACAAGTTCGCATTCTTCCTTTGATGTTTGAAGAATTCACTGCCATGTTGATGGAGGAGGAGATGAGGCTGAGGAGCAGAGAAAATCAACTTGACTCTGCCTTTACAGCCAAGGCGAGGAGTAACCAAGAAGAAAAGAAGAAAGCAAAGAAGAAGACGTTCTCTGGATCGTGCTACTACTGCAATAAGAAGGGTCATGCTGTCAAAGATTGCAGAAAACGAATCCATGACGAGAAGAATGGAACTTTAAAGCCAAATTGGAGAAATAAAGAGTCTGCCAATACGGCTTAAATGGAAGTGCATCTGTTTACTGTAACAGATGTATCGGAGGAAACGTGTACTAGCGCACATGTACATCAAACAAGTGCATGGGTGTTAGACAGTGGAGTTTCCCGATACATGACCAGCAAGAAGGAGTTATATGACTCCATAAAACCTCTACAAGAACCAATGAATGTTATCGTCGGGAATAATGCTAGGTGTCCCGTTGAGGGTATTGGAACCATCTCGCTCGTGTCTAAAGATGGAGGAAGCAAGAAGCTGTCCAACGTACTCTTTGTACCCCAGATCACCAGAAATTTGCTATCTGTAGCTGCTATTACAGATAATGATCTAGAAGTGCGGTTCAAGAAGACGGAAGCTTTGATTCTTGACAAGGATCAAACTATCGTAAGTAAAGGTATTCGCAAAAATAATCTTTATGAAATCAGCTCTCTTTCTGTTGTCGTGGATGCCAAAACAATTCAACTTTGGCATGAAAGGTTCGGGCACATTTCCTATCCTATGTTAAAGGAAATGCAAAAGAAGAAGATGGTGACCGACTTGCCTTCAATTGAAGAAATAGAAGGACCATGTGAAGTTTGTATGTTGGGCAAGAAACATAGACAGCCATTTCCCAAAGAGAGTCATAAGCAATCAAAGGCTCCTCTAGAATTGGTACATGTTGACTTCTGCAGAAAAATGACTACGATGGCGTTGGGAAGATCTTCCTACTTTATGTTGTTAGTCGACGATTATAGTAGGAAGATGTGGGTGTACTTCCTTCGGGACAAGGCTGATGCTCTTGAAAAATTTAAAGTGTGGCACAAACTTATGGCAAATGAGAACACAACTCAATTGAAAAAACTTCGTACCGATCGTGGGGGGGAATTCTGTTCTACAGAGTTCACCAACTACTGCAACAAGCTTGGGATTAAGCGCCAACTGACTGCTCCATACACACCACAACAAAATGGAGTTGTGGAACGAAGAAATCGAACAATTGTAAAAATGGCTCGATGCATGTTGAAAGGTGCTGGCCTACCTGACACATTCTGGGCTGAAGCAGTCAACACAGCGATATACATCCTCAATCGGTGCTCAACCAGGGCACTCAACGATAAGACTCCTAATGAGGCTTATTATGATACGAAACCTTCTGTGTCTCATTTAAGAAAATTTGGGTGTGAGTATTTTGTACACATTCCAAATGAAAATTGAAAGAAATTGGATGACAAGAGCAAGAAGGACATTTTCTTGGGATATAGTGAAGAGTTTAAAGCATACAAACTCTATGATGTAGAGGCCAAGAAGGGGATCATAAGCCAAGATGTGGTGTTTAATGAGAGACCACACTCAATGGAGGATAGCGGTCCTGCCAGTTCGTCAGCAACGGATGAAGTAATCCACCATGTGCCTGAACAATGACCGTTGAACAATGAAGAAGTCTCTAATGATGAGGAGACTGAAGACCAACCTGTTGTACCCACAAGGAAGCCACAACCGAAGTGGTTCCAACAGCTCTTTGATGGAAGAAATCCAGGAATTACTGATGATAGTCCACGTCCTGATGGACTAAGACGATCAAAGAGAATAGAGGAGCATAACAGATCAGGACAACAACTAGTAAACATAGCTTTGATGACCCAAATCATCAAGACGGTAAAAGAACCGGTAACTGTGGAGGAAGCCATGTCAGATCCAAATTGGAGAGCAGCTATGCAAGCCGAGTATGATAGTATCATGAAAAATAATACTTGGGAGATCGTTGAAAAGCCACCGAACAGAAAAATTATCGGCACCAAATGGATCTGAAAAGTGAAGTACAAGGCAGATGGAAGTCTTGAAAAATACAAGGCACGCCTTGTAGCACAAGGATTTTCGCAAGTCAAAGGTTTCGATGTATATGAAACCTTTGCTCCAACAGCAAAAATGTCAACAATCAGGCTAGTTGTTGCAGCTGTCGCGCATTATGAATGGATTGTACATCAAATGGATGTCAAGTCAGCTTTTCTTAATGGGCAACTTGAAGAAGAAGTCTACGTTACACAACCCCCTGGCTTCCAAATACCAGGTGAAGAAGAAAAAGTTTGCAAATTGAAAAAGGCTTTATATGGGTTAAAGCAAGCACCACGAGCTTGGTACAAACGTATAGACTCTTTCTTCTTTCAACATGGTTTCTGTAGAAGCAAATCAGAGGCCAACTTGTATGTTCTAAGTGAACAAGGAAAGAAGGTAATTGTAGTCCTATATGTGGATGATCTTGTAATCACTGGTGACCATGAAGATAATATTCGGAAGACGCAAGAATGGTTGAGCCAAGAATTTGAAATGACAAATCTTGGTCTTCTTCATTATTGCTTGGGAATCGAGGTGTGGCAAAAACCTCATACTATCTTCATCTTGCAGCAACGATATGCTCATGAGCTTCTGACTGCATTTGGTATGTCCGAGTGCAAACCAGTTGTCACCTCGATGGAAGTGAATACAAAGTTATCAATTGACGATCCTTCAGAACAAGTTGATAACAAGCTCTACAGAAGGTTGATAAGAAGTTTAATCTTCCTTTGTAACACAATACCTGATATTAGTTATGCTGTGGGAGTTCTCAGTCGGTTTTCAAATAAACCGAAACAAAGTCACTGGCAAGCAGGGATGCGGATCCTCAAATATCTCAAAGGCACGTTGGAGTATAGGATATCATATAAGTCTGGAGATACTTTATCTGGGTACTGTGACTCAGACTGGGCTGGTGATATTGACTCAAGAAAATCTGTTACAGGTTACGTATTCACATTCGGTGGTGGAGTAATCTCATAGGCTAGTAAGAAGCAACCCACCGTTGCACTTTCATCAACGGAGGCAGAATACAAGGCTGCTTGTGTAGCATCCTGTGAAGCTGTTTGGCTACGACGCATCATGACTGATATTGGCATTCCAATAGAGGAAGCAACAATGTTGAAATGTGACAGTCAGAGTTGTATAGCCATGTCAAAGAATCCGGTATTTCATGCTAGAACAAAACACATAGAGATTCAGTATCACTATGTGAGGGAACTGATCGAGGAAGGTAAAATCTACATGGAGTACTGCCCTACAGAAGATAATTGTGCAGATATCTTCACTAAAGCGTTAGGGAGCATCCAATTGAGCAAGCATCTTCAAACATTAGGTGTTGGCCCAATAGCCTAGTCAATATGAGGTGAACATTGAGGGGGGGTGAAAATATATGTCACTATCCCCCTCTTCATAATAAGTATCGTTAATTATATGGTAGCATAAATTAATGATTCCGACTTAAACGTCGATGAGGTCAAAAGAGATCGCGATGGCTACAAGAAAGAAGTTCGGGAATTTGGAATTACCTAAGATGACGTCGGGATGATGCAATGCTAAAGTTAGCCAATTTGACCAAAGAAAACTTCCTAGAAGTTGACTTGGATGCTAGCCACCCATGTGGTCAATTGTAGCCACCCATGTGATAAATATGGGTGGCTAATACTTTGAACATGGTTGGTAAAGCCAACCAAGATTGAAATGTTTGATAAGAAAGTCTCCTATGGCAGGCTAGCTGAATTCTATAAATAGGCATGCATTAGTTCATCATTTTTATCCACAACACAACTCCAAACACAATCCTAAGTTAGTCTTTTTTTCTTGTATTCTTCTTGTAAGTCTAGAAGCCATTGAAGCTCTAATCTTGAGAGCGCACGGTGGGACAATTATCTTGTAAGTGTTATATTGAATTGTTATAACGAGTAGTGTTGTCTTTCTACTTGATTGTTGTTAAGACGTTTCTGGGAAATTGGTTATATTCTTACATGAAGTACCTGTTATAAAAGAGTTCCCGGGGGTATTCCCTGAGGAGTTGCCTAGATTACCACCTGATCGGGAGATTGAGTTTGTGATTGACTTGTTGCCGGGGATTAATCCTATTTAGAGAACCCCATATAGAATGGCTCCCCCTGAGTTGCAGGAAATGAAAATTCAGCTACAGGGCCTACTTGAGAAAGGTTTTATTCAGCCTAGTTCGTTACCTTGGGGTGCTCCTGTGTTATTTGTAAAGAAGAAAAATAGCACTTTGTGGTTGTGCATTGATTATCGAGGTCTTAATCAGGTGACGATGAAAAATAAATATCATTTGCCCTTAATTGAGGAGTTGTTTGATCAGCTGCAGGGTGCTGTTGTATTTTCTAAGTTTTTTGAGGCAAGGTTATTATCAATTAAGAATTCGTAAAGAAGATGTACCCAAGACTGCATTTAGAACCAGGTACGGCCACTATGAGTTTGTTGTCTTACCATTTGGCTTGACAAATGCTCCAGCCGCTTTTATGGATTTGATGCAGAGGGTATTTCGACCTTCTCTTGATCAGTTTATTGTGATTTTCATTGATGATATACTGGTCTATTCTAAATCTGAGGCAGAGCATGAAGAACATTTGAGAATTGTGCTTTGAACCCTGCAAGAACATAAATTATTTGCTAAATTTAGTAAATGTGAATTTTGGTTGAAATAAGTAGCCTTTTTAGGCCATATCATTTTACAGGAGGGAATATCTGTTGATCCTGCGAAAATTGAGGTGGTTATGTCGTGAAAAAGACCCGAGACTGTCATGGAAGTCCGTAGTTTCTTGGGATTGGCGGGCTATTATAGGCGATTTGTTAAGGATTTTTCAAAGATTGTAGGGACATTGACTTCATTAACCTAGAAGAAAAGTGTGTTTAATTGGAATGATAGATGTGAAGCCAGTTTCCAAGAGTTGAAAAAGAGACTTACCACTGCACCTATCCTTGCATTGCCTGAAGGGACTGAAAACTTGGTGATATACAGTGATGCTTCGAAAGAAGGCTTGGGTTGTATTCTTATACAAATGGTAAGGTGATAGCTTATGCCTCTAGGAAATTGAAATCATATGAACTCAATTATCCTACACACGACCTTGAGCTTGCTGCTGTTGTATTTGCTTTGAAGAAATGACGTCATTATTTGTGAGGTAATAAATTTGAGATATTTACTGATCATAAAAGTTTAAAATATCTGTTTTATCAAAAAGATCTGAATATGAGACAAAGGCGTTGGCTAGAGTTGTTAAATGATAATAATTGTGCCATTAGTTATTTGCCGGGAAAAGCTAACACTGTTGCAGAAGCATTGAGTCGAAAAGCCACTGTAGCTAGTTTGATAATCAAGGACTGGGAGATTGTGGAAGAACTGTTTTTGTGGAAACCGAAGGCTTCTAGATCAGGTATTCAATTTGCTACCCTACAAATCCAGTCTTTATTGCTATCTAGGATCAAAGAAGCGCAACAGTCAGATCCTCAGTTATTAAAGCTTCTAGAGAAATCCAAAATGGGAGAGTCCAACTTCAAGTTGCATGATGATGGATTACTCAAATACAAGAATAGAATTTGCATTCCTAGTGATTGAACTGTGAAAGATGAGATTCTTACTGAGGTTCATGATTCTAAATATACAATTCATCCCGGTAGCACTAAGATGTATAGAGATTTAAAGCTGAGTTTCTGGTAGAACAACATGAAGAGGGGGATAGCTGATTATGTGGCTAAATGTTTGACTTGTCAGAAAGTTAAGACGGAGCATCAGAGACCAGCGGGTTTGTTGCAACCATTAGAGATTCCACTATGGAAATGGGATCAGGTGACTATGGATCTTGTGTTTGATTTGCCGAGATCACCGCGAGGTAATAATTCCGTCTGGGTTGTGGTTGACAGGCTGACAAAGACTTCTCATTTTATTGCTACAAAGAAAACATATTCTCTTGACAAATTAGCTGAGCTTTATGTTGAAAATATTGTGAGATTGCATGGAGTTCCATCTCAGATAGTGTCGGATAGGGATCCCAGGTTTACATCACAGTTCTGGCAAAAACTACAAAAGGCTTTGGGGATAAATCTGAGTTTTAGTACTGTATATCACCCTCATACGGATGGTCAATCAGAGAGGACTATCAGAATACTGGAAGACATGTTGCGAGCTTGTGTTCTGGATTTCGGCAAGAGTTGGAAGAAGTACCTACCTCTAGTAGAGTTTGCTTATAATAATAGTTACTAGGCTACTATTGGTATGACACTGTACGAGGCACTTTATGGGCAAAAATGTAGGTCTCCGTTGTATTGGGATGAGGTAGGTGAAATGAAAACGGTTGATCCAGCTATTTTACCTGAGATGATCAAAATGGTGGATAATGTGAAGCTTATAAAGAAAAGAATGATTTCAGTGCAAAGTCGACATAAGAATTATGCTAATAGACGCCGACGGGACTTGGTATTTTCGAAGGGAGATCATGTATTCTTGAAAGTGTCTCCGCGCAAGGGTTTGATTCGACACGGGAAAGGAGGTAAACTCAGTCCTAGCTACGTTGGGCCACTTGAAATCATTCAGAAGGTTGGGGATTTGGCTTACAGATTGACATTACCTCCGAGTTTGGGCAGGATTCATGATTTTTTCCATGTGTTATTGTTGAGGAAGTACAATCCTGATCCGTCGCACATTATTGAACTAGAACCGTTGGAGATTGATGAGTCTTTAGTATATGTTAAGAAACCTCTTCGAGTGGTTGACCTAAAGATTCAGGAACTTCGAACTAAAAGTATTCCTATGGTAAAAGTTCTTTGGGATCATCACGGAGTTAAGAATGCCACTTGGGAGCAAGAAGATCAGATCAAAGAAAAGTATTCTGAGCTGTTTACTGAATCATGTAAGAATTGCGAGGACGCAATTAGTTTAAGGGGAAGAGGATGTGACGCCCGAGAATTTCGTCATAAATTCCTTATAACTGTTGCATACTTACTTGAGCATTCTTACGTGCATCATTTTTCTTGCTTAATTACTTTTCTTGAGGTTACTATTCATAAGATTTTTGACTGTTTTAAAAGTGCAGTTTAATATTTTTTCTTAGTCATATGACATATAAAATGAATCGAGAACATGTCATTTTAGGCTTTTGAGCTCAGGAGCATACAAATAGAAAATGTTTTCCGTGACATTTGAATAGTGTTACGTATGTAACAATACTAATTTCAATTAGTTAGCATTAGATTAAAGTTTAAGCTTTTTGACCAACCATTTTTTGAGGTTTGACTTAGCAAAACTCAACATATAATACCTATATACATAACATAACACAACTCAAGCATATATCATAAATAAACAAAAACAAAAATTCCCTTTGTGTCCTTGCTCTTGGCCGACCACTTCAAGGAAAAAAGGAGAAAAATTTTCTTCATCAATCTTGCATGCTTGACTCTTGGCTTGGTCTAGGGAGGATTTGTGGCAACTAGAAGCTCCTACTTCATATCTTTATCTTTTAAATTGTGAGGGAGTTTCATTTTTGTGAAGTTTGAAGTTATTGCATCTTTGTTGAATTTCTTGATTTGTTGGTTATAGCTCTAATACTGTTATGAATGCTTAATATGTGTTTATTAGAGCCTATAGAGTAAACTTTTATAGCTTGATAGCATAATTTATGGTTGAAAGCTTGAATGTAATGAAAGAGATGATGAATAGTGTCTAGAATTAGGGTTTTGAGAAAATTTGCTAATTAGGTTGAATTGAGACTTCAATTAGATACTTTACGCCCTAGTGAAGCTAATTGAGAGGCCACATGAAGTTGAATCACCCAAAACCGAGCAAAATTGTGAAATTAATCAACTTTAAAAATGGGACTTTTCTCGTTGTGCAATCCAGGTATGTTTGGGCTATGGTTTGGGTATCCTTGAGGTGAGGAAACACTTTTGGTGCTTTCGTTACGCGAAATTAGGGCTCGATTAGTATAGTTGTAGTTAAAACCCGCTCGGGGCCTTCCCGAGCCTTAGCTTCTAAAATGGGTTTTTATGATCCTAGTAGGTGCCTTTTAGCTTAATTAGGATTATATTATGATTAGTGGGTAGTTTGGAAACTTTGAGACGTGCATAGTAGAAGGAAAACTTGGTTAATGAAAGAGGAAAAAGTAGTTTTGGCCATTTTTGATGCATTTGGAACTTGTTGTTGAGTTATCATGTATTGAATTGAATATCTAAAGTATAATTGAGCTATTTGAGTCACTTGTAGGGAAAAATTGTGTTGATTGCTCCTTTTGAGACCTTAAAGCTATTTCGTGCTTATGTGAGCTTATATTGTGCATATATGTGAGAGCGACCTACTTTTTCAACCCTCTTATGTGTTATTTGATATCTTGAATACTTGTGGACTTGTCTCGGGGTTGCATAACCTTTTCGGACATGGTAGCGTCGAGAAACACGGGCGGCGTCGGGCTTGCCGTGCCCCCTTGACTACCATGGTGCCTATTCTCTTTCTCGTTGAGCTTACTCCACTACCCCAGAGGCGTGGTTCACCTGCTGGGCATGGACCTACCTCAAGAGAAAGGGTCGTAGGATCGGAATACATCCGGAGTATTCCAACTTGTTGATGTATGGGTTTGCCGGCACTTGCGTGAAGTTCGTGGCTTATGGCTCATGATTGAAGACTTGAAGTGGAACCGTATCCTTTTTAATGTAGTTAATCTCTTGGCTATTTAACCTTGTAGGTTTATGTTGTATATATATGATTTCTTATGTTTGCATATCATATTGCACGCTCGGTATGTTGCATCACCTCCCTCGCTGGGCAACATTGTTGCTCACTCCTCATTTGACATGTTTCAAGAGAAGCTGAGGTAGATCCCCAGCTAGTAGCAGTAGTTGAAGAGGAGGAAGTGCAAGTTGAGCAGATTCCTTGATTCCTGTGTGATAAGGTGGCTCTTATGTGATGCTTGCGTGAAATGCTTGTTAAATGTTATGTTTTGCGGCCTTAGGGTCTTGTACATATGCTTGGGAAGTTGTAACTAAGTTGTAGTCTTGTATGTTGGATAAAGTTGATGACATGTAATAATGGGTTTTAGATTACTTCCTCTATTGCATGCTTAGGTGTTTATTATCTTACAAGTAGAACTTGATTATAGTTGTATCTAACTCTTTTTAGTTAAAGTCAACTTGCCTCACATGCTTGTGTGCTTAAACAGATTTTTGTTGCTCCAAGGCTCGGATGGCCTTGTGAACTTGACTTGGCTTTGGAGATATTGTAAGATAGGTTGTATAAGTTGTTGCTTGTAGTTCAAATGTTATATGTAACTATTCGCAGGTAACAGTTAGTCCACGGTACAGATGAGACTCTGTCCGAGTGACGAGTCCGGGCTTGACCTTTAGTGTGGGGTTGGGTTCAGGGCGTTACAGATGTAGTTAGCTTGCTTATTGAGATAGGTTATTGATGCTTGAGAAAGATTAATATCTGCCTTAGCGAAATTGTTGGCAACGTAAGGAATAGGTGTCAATTAATTTAAATCAATAGTTTTAAATAAGATTAATCTTGGTGAAATCGGAATCCCTCGAGTCTTTTAATTATTGAATTACCATCTTTTGTTAATTTCGTAATTATTTTAGTTGTTATTTTTATAAGTTCTATAATCTATTTAGTCGTTAGTTAGAAACTCTCAATTCATGATTGTCTAAATAAAGTTAGAGTTAAATCAATTTCGGTACTTAGTAATCATAGTCCTCGTGGGAACGTTATTTACTTATCACTTTATTACTTGTTGCGATACGTGCACTTGCGTTAGAATTCACACAACAAGTTTTTGACTCCATTGCCAGGGACTGTGTCAATTATTAATATCGATACCAAATAGCTTTAATTTTACTTTGGATTTTATTTTATTTTGTCTTTGTTCTCTTATTTTCGTTACGTGTGTTTCAGGAACATATTCTTTTAGGTGCATGCGAAAGTTAAGATGTAGCAATTTGTTGTCTTTCGATCCTGAGATAGAACGGACCTGTCGGGAGAACAAAAAGGAGAAAATAGCTACTACAACTACCCATCATTTGCAAGGAAATATGGTTGACATCATGGTAGCACAAGAAGGAAATAATCACGCAAATCCGCCTAGAACACTGCGAGAGTATGCTTTGTCACCCACTGGAATTCAACCTGTGATTAGGAGGCTAACGATTCAGGCAAATGATTTTGATTTGAAGATAGTGACACTTCAGTTGATTCAGAATATTCAATTCCATGGACTGCCCTCTGAGGATCCTAATCAGCACATCATGAATTTTCTAGAAGTCTGCGGAACTGTTAAGTACAATGGAGTCACTGATGAAGCTCTGCGCCTTCGCTTGTTTCCTTTCTCTTTAAGGGATCAAGCTAAGGAATGGTTGAACTCGCTGCCTTCAGATTCAATCACTACTTGGGAGGATTTGGTGCGCAAGTTTTTGTCAAGATTTTTCCCACCTGGAAAGACAGCGAAGCTGTACATAGAAATTAATAATTTTGCACAACATGAAAGAGAAACTCTGTATGAAGCGTGAGAGAGGTATAAGACGTTGTTGAGGAAGTATCCTAATCATAGACTATCCAAGTGGATGAAAGTTCACAATTTTTACAATGCATTGGTAAGTTCGACAAGAACTTTGATTGATGCAGCAGCGGGAGGAACTTTAATGAACAAGACAACAGATGAAGCTTATGTGGTGCTTGAGGATATTGTCTTGAACAATTAGCAGTGGTCGAGCAAGAGATTCACACCAAAGAAGACAGTTGGGATCCATGAGATTGATGCCATAACCGCCTTGACATCGAAAATTGACAATCTTGCGAAACAGTTGCAGAATAATCAAGTAACTGCTAATGTTGTTCAGGGGTGTGTGAGTTTTGTTGTGGTCCACATTATAGTGCAGAATGTCAAGTTGGAAATCCATTTGCGCAAGGCACAGCAGAACAAGCACAGTATGTAGGGAATTTTAATGGGAAGCAGCACAATCAGTACTCTAACAGATATAATCCAGCATGGCGTAATCATCTGAATTTCTCCTCGAGAAATAATCAGAATGTGTTGCAGCCTGAGCAGAATAACCCACCACCAGAGAAGAAGGTAAACTTGGATGAGGCATTTGGCTCAGTTGGCGACCTCACAAACTCAATTCATGAATGAAACAAGGATAAACTTTCAGAACCAGTCTGTACAAATCAGAAATCTAGAGGCACAGTTTAGCCAATTGGCTATGATGTTTCAAGAAAGACAACAAGGGAATTTACCTAGTACTTCAGAGGTGAATCCTAGAAGAGAGGGTAAAGGGCATTGTAAAACTGTCACCTTGAGAAGCGGCAAAGATTTAGAGGAGTCAGTGAGAACCAAGAAGGTTGAGAATAGTGAAACGAAGAATGAGGCGAAAGATGAAGAAAAAGTAGAAGCTCAACCACAGGCTACACAGGAATCACCTATGGTGGTGTCATTCCCTCAACGATTGCAGAAGAATAAGCTTGACAAACAGTTTGCTAAATTTCTTGAAGTCTTTAAGAAGCTTCACATTAACATTCCATTTGCAGATGCACTTGAACAGATGCCGAGTTATGTGAAGTTCATGACAGATATCCTTTCGAATAAAAGGAAGCTTGGAGATTATGAGACAGTTGCACTTACTGAAGAGTGCAGCGCTATTCTACAAAATAAGCTACCACAGAAACTCAAAGATCCAGGGAGTTTTACTATTCCATGTAAAATTGGCAATGTTGTTTTTGAGCGAGCTTTCTGTGATTTAAGTACTAGTATTAATTTAATGCCTTTGTCTATTTTCAGGAGACTTGAATTGGGAGAGGCAAAACCTACTACTGTAACACTACAGTTAGTTGATCGTTCACTAAAGCACCCTAGATGAGTAATTGAAGATGTGCTCGTCAAAGTTGATAAATTCATTTTTCCTGTAGACTTCATAGTTCTTGATATGGAGGAAGACAAGGAAATTCCTATCATTCTTGGAAGACCTTTCCTTGCAACTGGGAGAATACTTATTGATGTTCGAAAGGGTGAGCTTTGGTTGTGAGTACAAGATGAAGATGTAACATTTAATGTGTTCAACGCTTACAAGTACCCAGAAGCTAGCGACAGTTGTTTTCACATTAATGCCATACAAGCTATAGTGTCTAACCATAGGGGTCAATTGGATCCCTTGGAGACTAGCTTGTTACAAGATGATTCTTTTATTCCAGTGGGATTGGAGCACAAGGAATATTGGGCGACTAAACAACTAAACATAGGTGTGCCAGCAACGGGTGAAAAAGAATTGTTACAATTGAATGAACTGGAAGAATTAGGTGATGAAGAAGATGAGAATGCAAGGAGTTATAAAGAGAGGACAAACAATTGGCATGACAAACTCATTTTGGGAAAAAATTTCTCACATGGGCAACAAATACTTCTTTATAACCCACAGATTCCAAGAAAACGCAAGTCAAGATGGTCAGGTCATTTTGTTGTGATTAAGGTGTTTCCCTATGGTGCTGTTGAAATCACCCATCCAGAGAAGGGAACATTCAAGGTTAACGGACAACGATTGAAAATTTATTGGGATGATAGGTTTGACAAGCACAAGACCGTTGTCCATCTCAGCTCGTCGTGAAAAATTGCTCTGTTGGGCTGTCGACGTTAAAACAAGCGTTTTTCGGGAGACAACCTGAATTTTTTTACTTTTTCTTGATTTAATAGTTACTTGTTTTTAGTTAATTTTTGAGTTATAGTTGTCGTAGCTAATTGATAATTTTTATTGTCATGTTAGGTTCAAGAACAAATTTGAGGGGAGCTGAGGCAAAGATAAGTACTACCAAGTTAATTAAGGGAGAAAATATGAAGAAATTGGTGTTTGGAGTGAAGGGGATGCGTGCATGGAAGAGAAAAGCAAGAAGAAATTAAGTTGTGAAGTAGCATTGTTGCACTATAATTAGCGCAGCTGCGCTGACGTCCCTAAAAAGTTACGTGTTTTTAGAGCTGTTCGAAAATAAAGCAGCGCTGTTGCGCTAAAAAATGGCGCAGCTGCGCTGACACTATTTGAATTTACGCATTTGAAGTAGCGCTGTTGCGCTAAAAATGGCGCAGTTGCGCTGGCATCTCTTCCTTTGACGTTTGAAAAAAAAATAAAAATCCTTCACCTACTTCCTACCTACCCGACCCAGACCCACAATTCTACCTACCCAAACCTCATACCCAAAATCCATTTTCAATCAAACCTCAATCCCTACTTAAACAACCCAAAACCCAAATCATACAAACCCCAAATCAATAACGCACGAATCACAGAACACATATCTCTCTCTCTCAAGCAAGCAGTTCACGCATCACCAAGACTTTCTTCGACAAAGTGGATTTCATGAATAAAATTGGGGTGGCAGAAATTGTCCTCTACAACTACCATTGAGCACAAATTTCAAATGCAAAGCTATGCTTTTAGCATTAAGTCGTGGTATGCACATTAAAGTTTGTGGTGTGTGTTGCGTTGCAATCTGAATGCTTGGACACTTTTCTTGATTGAAATGCAAAGTAGTTATGGTTGAGGCCGTGTTTTGGGTGGTGTCAACTGGAAGAAATTATTTAGCATATCAACATGCCAATGACATCTATTAAACAAACTGTTTTGCATAATTGGAGTTGAAATATTTAAGGAGCCTTCGGACAATGAACAACATAGGCATTCAAGGAAGTCCTCTGTTTTCTTTTCTTTAATTTTTAGTATTGAGGACAATGTTTTCCTTTAAAGTTAGGGGGTGGTGTCTCTTTACTTGTTTTGTGAACCTGTTATATTGAGTTTTGTGTTATGTGCTGTTTTTGTTGTGTTACGTGTTTTAGTTACTTCAAAAAAAAATCAAAGAAATCAAAAAAAAAATTGAAAACAAATAATTATTTTTTTCTTTGTGTTATGTGTTTTTTTTCTTGTGTTAGGTGTTTTCTTTTCACGAGTCTTGTTATTTTTTTTTTGTTTCATTGAGTTTTGAAAAAAAAATACAAAAAAAAAAAAAAAATTGAAAGTGATGTTGGAAAGATAAGAAATAGGCTGATGATGAGTAGCATAAGGAGTACATGATAGCAATGAGGATAGTTGACTGAAACAGAGTTTTGTTTTACGAAAAATCCCCACTTATTGTGCACTTAGCCTCGCCTAGTTATGTTGTTGCTTAGAGAAGGATTATGTGAGCTTAAGTGAACTGAAAAATGATTATAAGACTTTAGAACTGCTTGATTGTCACTCGAGGAGAAATCCTAGGTTGCACAACATTAGGGAAATGATTTAGGCTATCTTTGGATCGTTTGAGCCTTTCAAGTCAACCCGTGTAATAATTGAATATCTCTAGTTCACCCTTTTGAGCCTAAGTTAGCCTTTTCTTTCTTATGCACCTTACAATATCTTCCTTAACTTGTCAAATTTGATTTCTCCAGATTATGACCCTCTTACATGTAATATATGATTGTTCTAGGATGATTATATGGAGCTATGTTTTGTATTGAATGATGAGAGGTTTGATAATTTGGTGATGTATTGTTTTGTTTCAAAAAAAAAACATTGAGAAAAAAAAAAGAATGAAAAGAAAAGAGAAGAGCCACATTCTTTGTAGTTAATATCAAAATGCAAGTTTGGGGGAGTGTGGATTCTCTGTGTGTTTGTAAATGTTGTGGATGCATATTGAGGAAGTAAAATGAAAGAAGAAAGAAAATAGATATGTAGATCATTGTGTTGGGTGTGAGAAGTAGAGTTGACATGTGTTCCATTGAACATCCTCGAATAATTGTGTGCTTACGGGTAGTTTAGTCTTGTTTTATATCCATTATCCTAACTTGACTCTAGCCACACGTTACAACCAAATGTAAAGTCCTACTGATCTTTAATGCTATGATTGACCTACATTAGTGGAGAGTGGCATGAAAAGTGAGCCTATGAAGTCTTAAGTGATTGAAAATAAAAGATTTACATTAAAAATTCGCTTAATTTGCATAAACTCATTCGGGTACAATTGATTATGATATAGGCTATACATATACTCACTTGGGGGATTTGAAGTAAAATAAAATTTATGTGAAGTTGAGATTTCTCATGCTTATGATTGAAAATTACCTTTTACCTTTTAAGGTTGAGTTGTGAAATATTGCTACTGAGGCCATGGAAATTTCATATCTCACAGCATTGCTTCCATGAGTTATATTGTGTCAAGTCTTTAGTTTTTAGATTGTTTCTTTCTTTAGTTGTATTTTGCTTGAGGACAACCAAAGCTTAAGTTTGGGGGTGTTTGTTAGGTATATTATTGATCTATTATTTCAGCACATTTTCACTTGAATTTGGTTAGTTCTTGAGTAATTTGATTAGTTTTGTGTTTGATTTGCATTGTAGGTAATTTTCAAGAGACAATCTGAGTCTTGAGGCACAATTGAAGAAAAATGGCTAAGGGTGAGCTTTCATGCGGTGTATGAAGAAATTGAAGAGAAATCACAAGTAGCGTAGTCATAACGCAGCTGCGCAGCATCACATGAAATTTAAGGGCAATCTTGTAAAATAGCACGAAAAGAAGCAAACCCTAGCATAAAAGGAAGAAAACACACGTTATAAAAGGAGCTTTTGCTGGCGGCTGGTTTTTGCAGCAGAAGAAACGTTCCAGAGAAGAGAAAAAGCGGAGGATTCAAGAGTTGAAGACGTAGGACGATCCGGAGACGTACTTCTGCCCTAATTCTTCTCCAAATCCTAGTTTTCTCTATCTCTCTTATCATATTTTAAGTTACAATTGGAATTTTATTTAATTTCTTTATGATGTTCTAAGTTAATTTTCTAGGGCTACTATGTAGCTAGATTATGAATATTTGATACTTTTGGTTTTGATTGATTGATGAACTATTTCATATATGCGTTGAGTATTTTATGTTGAGTTTAATGCTTGTGATTGCCTGATCAACAATTACATAAGTCGTGATTTGGTTTGAGACTGAGAAGTGATAACTAAATTAGACTACGTGTGAAATACCATTAAATCATCATAAGCTAAAGATAGTTATGAGATCTAGTGCAGTGCTTGAATTTCTAGGGCTTAATGTGTTCCATAAGTTCACAGTTATCACAGAGATGTAGTTAGCTTGCTTATTGGGATATGTTATTAATGCTTGAAAAAGATTAATATCTACCTTAGCGAAATTACTGGCAACGTAGGGAATAGGTGTCAATTGATTTAAATCAATAGTTTCAAGTAGGATTAATCTTGGTAAAATTGGAATCCCTAGAGCCTCTTAATTATTGAATTACCATCTTTTGTTAATTTCGTAATTTTTTTAATTGTTATTTTATAAGTTCTATAATTTCTTTAGTTGTTAGTTATAAACTCTTAATTCGTGATTGTCCAAATAAAGTTAGAGTTAAATCAATTTCGGTACTTAGTAATCATAGTTCTCGTGGGAACGATATTTACTTATCACTTTATTACTTGTTGTGATACATGCACTTTCGTTAGAATTCACACAACACAAAAACAACGAATTTTAACATAACAAATTATTAAATCCAGCTTAGCATGCATATAAATGAAATCTTGTTTTCATACATTGATTGGCTAGCTGTGCAATAATTTACATAAAAACATATATGATGCCAAATAAATTTAATGAAGTATGTATATCTCATCAATTATGCAATATACACTTGAAAATTCCAAAATCCAATATAAAGTATTTCAAACTCATATATAATAGCATACTAATCACAATAAATAATATGCTTTACATATATATATATATATAGCAAAAGAACGTCTAGAAAGAGGTTTATGAAAGTTCTCAATTAATTTCATGAAATAACAATTAGATAATCATGAATTAAATTAAAAACTTTCATAATTTATATAGTAAAATAAGTATTGCAAAAATTTTAATTTAGTGGCTGAAAAATCATACACATATGGCTTTAATACCACATGTAAGCAATACAATATATATTGACAAATGTCTTCTTCTCTTTGCTCTATTCAGGATTAACAAATCTTAATGAGAAAAGTTAGTTAGGGCTAGAGTAGGAGAGGAGACCTAGCCATGTATTTATAGTTTATTCTAGCGGGCGCTCATATAAAAGGCTTTATTAGAATATACTGACCTAATACAAATTATCCTTACATATTTGAGTTGGAAACAATATATATTATCACAAACCCATCTATAAATCAAATATCTAGTCTATTTTATAAATAAAAAAAGAATTAACGGCAACCCACATAATAGAAAAATATTCCAACAACTTTTGCTAACCTAGGAAAATATTCCCACTCAATGTTCATCAAATTAGTACACTTATCTTTAAACAAACAGAAGAAACAACTATGGCTTGAAAAGCTCAATCATGTGGCCCTTTCCTCTCACACCGGGAAGTTCAGATTCACTGGAACAAACCTTTTCATGGTTTTAAGCTTAACATTGATATTGATAGTTATGCCAAGGGTAATCTGGGACTAGTAGGAGCAGGAGGTATTTTTTGCGATATTAATGGCACGTGGGTGGTTGGGTTTACTATGAATCTTGGAACTACTACTAACAATGTAGCAAAACTCACAGATCTTTGGGAAAGTTTGAGATGTGCAGATAGAATAGGACTTCATTATTTACACATTGAGACCAACTCCCAAGTCTTTGTTCAGTTGATCATTAGCCCTGTGACTGTTAACAGTTTTCTATGCCACTTGTGGAAGATTGTAGAGCTATTCTCTCACACCACGAACACTTCAATCTGTCATATGTTTTTTGAGAAGCAAAATAATGCGTAGATTGACTTGTCAATTATGGGATCAATCAAAGTTTGGGTTTTCATACATTGATTTATCCACCACAACATGTTCTAGTGCTTGTGGGAAAGGATAGGATGAGCAAATTTACCTCGAGAATCATTAACGTTTAATGTTCGATTTTTGCCTCTAAAAAAAAAGTAATAATAATATTTCCATACAACCTGTCCACAAGGCATAGAGGGAATTACCTCCATTCACAGCAGTGGATGGGGCACTTCAATTGTCCCTCGCCGGTATCCAATAGATTTATGGTTTAAACAACATCACATTCTACTTTTCCTTTTTTGAAAAATCTCAGTCACCTTAAACCAACATGCATGGCTTTCTTCAGTTCGAATTATATTAATTCATCATACTGATTATTCAACTACCTTTCTCTTATCTAATATACATCATGCAGTGGGCAAACTTGTATTACTTTTTACTCAACCATTAATATATTTAACTTCCTAACTCAGCAAAAAAAAAAATTAAATAAATAAAATCCTTACTTACATGTGTTTTGTTTTACTCACGCCTTTTGATGTTGCTTCATTTAAGGACCTTTCAACTTAAACCCCCTTCATGTATGGTGTTAGAGACACTCTGCCTCCAAATATATTTTGGTGAAAAATTAACTCTTCGCTCTGATTCCTCACTAAGCTTACGAACGGTCAAACCAGTTAGAATTACCATCCGTTACATTTATAAATTCTTCTACAATATATTCCAAAATTACCCTTTTGTACTATACTAAAATTATGAGGCCTCCAAATTACCAACCCTTTTCTTTGTGCACATGCCTTTTATCAATGGAATAGACCTGACATCATGTGGGCAAAGGGTTGGAAATTTTTATCTTGCTTTTGAATATTCTTAATATGAACTTAAGCAAAAATGGAATTAGTCTATTGAATTATTGCGAATTTCGACTATGCACATAAGCCAAAAAAAAATATTCTATATTTTGCCTAAAGTATCAAAATCCAGATTCAATTTCATAAACAAATCTGAGTTTAGAGCTGCTAATTCTTAACAAAAGAATTGTACATGCATGTTGCATACATATATATAGACTAATGAGCATTCAAAATCCGTAACCTTTGGATTCTAATAATCCATAATAACTAGTAAAAGTGCAATTAATATATGCCCTAATTTCGTCCAAGCACAAATTTATCATACTTGAGATGCCAACTGACTGCGAAAGGGTGTAGTGAAGAGGAAACCTCTGCTGCGACAATAGAAGATCAGAGAATGGTTATTTTCTTTTATCAAGAGATTAATGTTTGGCTGAGATAAGTCTGATGAAATAATTAACAAATGTACTACTATTAGATAAATCTTTATAACGTTACAGTTTTTTTGCAGTTAAGATTTTGCGGATTACAGGCCAAGGAAAGCTTGTTTTCTTAGGCACACGAACCTTGTGAACTAGGATGGCTATTGAACTAAACAAAGTACAGAGTGGTTGGAAGCACTTGTGATGTATAAATGAATTTCGTGAGTATTTGTATTCGCGAATGAACTTCTTTATTTGAAATTGCAAATCAATATTAAGTTAATTTTGTCAAATTAGCTAGTTTCAAACTTTTAGTCACAAAACAAATGTTAGTAGTAAAAAGTTGATGGGCATGTAAAAAAAAAAAACACGAGTTAGTGAATTTTGTGCACTAAGGCTTAATGAGCTTGTTGTGTTTGCCTCCTTCTCTCATGGTATCAAGGCTTCCAATTCAAAGACGAAGAATAAACTTGGATTGAAAAACACGAAGAAGAAATTTGCGGGCAAAGAAGTTCACAAGAAGAAGAACAAGAAGTAACTGCAGAGGGAATAAAAGCGAGAGGAGGAGCAGAGTGGCAATAGGGAAAAAATAATAGCAGTGAAAAAATAAAAATAAAAACATACCTAGAGGGAAATTTTGGCTTTGTTTGGCTTAACTTTTAAATACTCAAAAATGTTTCCTGTGAGTTTAGAAACTGAACTAACTTGTTTGACCAATTTTTTAAAGTGCTTTTAGCTTAAAGGTGAAGTTGAAAAAATCTAAAAAATTAGAAGCTCCAAATTTGAGGTTTTCAAAAAGGCTTTTGCAAACCTATTTTATATAATGTGGGAAGTTATTTTTTTTTCTCCTAAAAAATATACCTCTCCATATTTTTTAAAATCATATTACCATAAAACTTTTAAAAGCTCAATGTTACCTAACACAGGGCAACCAATCAATGATTTTTGTTCAACAGTATTTCTAACAAAAGTTCTACTAAAAGTTTTACAGTTCAAAAACTGAAATTTTACAGTTAGGCTAAACAGAGCCTCAAGAGATGAACTTACAAATTTCACCTATGGAGTAATGATTTGGATAAAGTATGAGGAAATCCAAGACTTGTAAATCTTATATTTATAAATCTTGTATTTTTAATTTTTTTAAAAGGTGCTTACAAAGACAAGTTTTTCAATTAAGGGTAATTTATCGAAATGGTCCTATATCTTTGTCTTTTTTGACATTTAAGTCATGTATTTTTTATTTTTGACAAAATAGTCCTTCATCTTTTATTTTTGTGACAATCGCTAGTCCTTAGAGCAAAATCTGTTAAAAAATAACATTAATGAGCACGTAGATGACACGTGGACACAAAATTCATAAATCCTCAGGGATAAAATTGTCATGCGATAAAATATAAGCATCCTAAAATTTATGCATTTTGTGGCCACGTATCATTCACGTGTTCACTAACGTTATTTTTTGATAGATTTTACTCCAAGGACTAATAGATGTTACCAAAATAAAAGATGAATGATCATTTTATCCAAAATAAAAGATAAGGAACTTAAATGTCAAAAAAGACAAAGATATAGGACTATTTCGGTAAATTACCCTTCAATTTATAAATGAAGTTTTTAAATTTTTTTTAAACTTTATTTGTTCTAAACCATCTTAAAAGAGAAAAAAGCAGATAAATTATCTGACAAATAATATGTAGCAAACAAAACTATCAACCTAGAAAATTCCAGCCATAGATTAGGCAACATACTTTATTCAAATAGGTGATGATGCTCTTCGAAAATATGTCTCCACAGACCAGTCTTGCAACAGATTTTGCTGTTAAAGATATGGAAAACGTACCTATTGGGCGTTTGCTTCAGTTTTTCTGCCCCTAAATCCATAGCTAATTATATTATTGCAAAGGAAGCGAAATCAAGGAAGACGAAAATCCCTACTACACTCGATGGTTGAGATGTCGTGTAATATCTTGATTGTGTAAGTTTTCCACTGTTAGAGTAATGTTAGTTTTATGTAGAATGTTGTAGTATTATAAGATAGTGGATACTAGTATGTCTCCACTCACCAGTCTTTCCACCAGTTTTCCTTTTAAACCACTTGCATGAGATTTTGAAGTAAGCCTCAATCGAGCCTTTAAATTTCTACAAGCCTCGTCCAGAATTTGATGCCTCGCAATTTCAACCAGCCTCAACAACAGTTTGCTAATTCTGGTATCTTCTGACTTCAAGTTCGATGAAATTCCTCTCAATTTTTTTTGCCAGAATCTCTCTGGTTTTTCTTATTGTGTTTCTACTATGTGTGAGAGCTTTTGCAAACACAACAGCTACTAATATTTCTTTTCACAATGAGAAAGATTATGTTGCCTTAATGGACTTCAAGTCTAAGATTATGAATGATCCTTATGGAATCATGAAGTCATGGAATGGTTCTGTCCATTTTTGTACATGGCCGAGTATTACATGTGGTCGCCGGCATAGAAGAGTCACCCGTATAAACCTAGCTCACAGCGGCTTGGTGGGTTTCTTGTCACCTTTCCTTGGGAACCTGAGCTTTCTCCGAGAGTTGATTCTTTGGAACAACACCTTTCATGGAAAAATTCCACCTGAATATGGTCGTCTCTTCAGACTACAAAGGCTAAACTTGGCTATGAACTCTCTTGAAGGAGAAATTTCAGCCAACTTATCTCGATGCTCCAATCTTATATATCTTTCCATAGTTGCTAACAATTTAACCGGGAGAATTCCAGAGGAACTTGGTTCCATGGCAAAGTTGGAAGGACTGTTTATTCGCGAGAACAAACTGACAGGACAAATCCCTCCTTCAATCAGCAATCTTACCTCATTGCTAACTTTCTCTGCAGCATACAATTTTCTAGTGGGAAATATACCAGAAAGCTTGGGTCAGTTGAAAAGTTTGACATACCTGGCATGTGGCGCTAACAATCTATCTGGTATGATACCTCCATCTATATTTAATATTTCCTCCCTCTCTGTCCTGTCATTGGGTGAAAATCAAATACATGGAAGCCTTCCCCCAAGCTTAGGCATCATGATCCCTCATCTTCAGAGACTTCAGTTAAGAGATAACTACTTAACAGGACCACTTCCATCCTCATTATCAAATGCCTCAGAACTACTACATTTTGAAATGAGTGCCAACAAATTCAGTGGAAAAATAGCAATTGATTTTGGGGGCATGCAGAATCTCAATGAAGTATATCTAGGTTATAATAATTTTGGAAGTGGGGAACCAGATGAAATGTTTTTCCTCAGTTCTATGACAAACTGTAGCAATTTGGAATTGGTGGAATTAGGGGAGAACCAATTAAGAGAAGTGTTAGCCGAAGACATTGGCAATTTTTCATCCCAACTCTTTTTTCTATCCCTTATTAAAAATCATATATATGGAGGCATACCTTCAACGATAGGTAATCTCATCAGCTTAGAATATTTGTCTCTATATGGAAATCAGTTAAGAGGCAGAATTCCTAGTAGTTTAGGCAATCTTCAAAAGTTACAAATGTTGGCTCTTAGAGAGAACGAGTTGTCAGGAGAAATTCCAGAATCTCTAGGGAATCTAACTCTTCTGAATGGACTCCATCTTGATGGAAACTTATTAGAAGGAGCCATACCACCCGCTCTTGGAAATTGCAAAAACTTGTTGGTGATGGGCCTTTCTCAAAACAGGCTTAGTAATACCACTCCAAATGAGATTTTCAGGATTTCTAGTTTAAGTTTGTATCTCGATTTATCACAAAACCATCTGTCTGGATCATTACCTGTAGAGATTGGCGAGTTGATAAATCTATCAGAACTAGATTTTTCTGAAAATAACATGTCTGGTGAAATTCCTAAAAGCATTGGAAAGTTTACCAGTCTTGTGTACTTATCTCTTGCAGGAAATTTATATTCTGGATCTATTCCTTCATCATTTAGTTCGTTAAGAGGAATTCAAATTCTTAATGTTTCTCATGACAACTTGTCTGGCCAAATTTCTCTGTTTCTCAAAAACTTTGCCTTAGAGATCCTAAATTTGTCTTTCAATGATCTTGAGGGTGAGGTGCCAATGCAAGGCATCTTTGCGAATGCAAGTGTAATGTCGGTTGTTGGAAACAGAGGGTTGTGTGGGGGCGTCGCAGAGCTTCAACTACCAAATTGCCACATCAGTGAGCCAAAGAAACATAAGTTCTCCTCTGCAATAATTATATCGATAGTGGCAGCAGCTTGTTTATTCACTGGTGTAATATGGCTTTCGTACTTCTTCATCTGCTCATCCCAGAGAAGAAGTAATCTACTTCCTGCATTGCTGTCTAGGGGATCACATTTGGAAGTTACTTATAGGAAGCTGTTCAAAGCAACTAATGGTTTCTCTTCTGAGAATTTGATTGGCGCCGGTAGTTTTGGCTCAGTTTACAAAGGGATCTTTGATGATGATAATGGTGTCATTATAGCAGTCAAAGTAATCAACCTTCTCAATCGAGGAGCTTTGAAGAGTTTTATGTATGAATGTGAAGCACTAAGGAATGTTAGGCATCGAAATCTAGTGAAGATTAGAACTTGCTGCTCAAGCATTGATTTTCAAGGGAATGATTTTAAAGCTTTGGTATGATGGCAGGGAAAAGACCCATTGATCCTATGTTTGTTGAAGGCCTTAACCTTCACAAGTTTGTCAGCATGGCTATGCCGAATCATGTCATAGATGTTGTTGACCCAATTCTTCTCAAGGCAGATGGAGTTGTGACGATCAACAACAGCACCAGTCAGCTTCAAGTCATAAAGGGTAGTAAAATGGAGGAGTGTTTGATTTCGGTTTTCCAGGTTGGCTTGGCATGCTCCATGGAGTTACCACAAGATCGAATGGACATGAGTGACGTGGTCGTTAAGATGCAATCTATCAAGAATAACATGTTACGTTAAAAAGGTACACCCCAAAGAAATTAACTATCCAAAATTGGCGTAAAAATCTTCAGACTTCATCGATGATATTTGAAGTTTGTGTATTCTGTTTCACATTAATTTGTAGCGCATTCATGTTAATGGGAGTGGTAATTGATACTGCTAGATGTTAAGATTGCCCTCTAAGCTCGCCATGTTGATTATGTTATGGATCAATATTGGTTATCGGGTCTGAGGCTTAAGGAATTTTGATGAGTTTTTTGCATTCAATTCAAGGTGTTGCCAGAATTCTTCCTTGAGATTAAACTTTGTTAAGTTTTAGGGGCGGAGCTACTATATATTGCAGCCCCAATTAACTTCGAATTCTTTTTGAATTTGTGTATTTTGAAAGTATTCTTAGACTAAAAAAATTAATTTAATCCCGTTAAAAAAGAAATTATTTGTATGAATATTAATTTGTGTGATCCGTCCTAACACTCACTGCAAACATCATCACAAATCACCCCATCATAACCCAAGAACACCCTAATTTTCAGACCCATATTCATTAACAAGTTTATTATAATTTATATACAACCAATTATTTACACGTATACATGTATACACAAATGCATATATCAAACCCACAATTGACAAAATCAATTAAACTTCAACTAACGGAAACTGCAAGAGATTAATGTGATACATGTTTGCACTCAATCTTCGTATCTTCGATGCAGCTTGCAGCGGCAGCTTTGGGGAGTTTTTCGTGCCTTTGTGTGATGTGGAAGCATTTTTTTTTTCTTTTTTTGGTGTTAGGATTGAATAATTATTTAAAATATTTAGATTCTGATGTAATAATTGGGAATTCGACCTCACCTTGGGATTGTTTTGGAGATCTTTCCTTTATCAAATATTTGTGTTCATTTGGAGACTTATAATTTTGTCAAATATTTGTGTTCATTTGGAGAATTATAATTTTGTTGGGTTTAAAGGCTCTGAATTATTATTATTTTGTAGTTGCACATCTATTGAGTTTTAGGGATTATATTTTTTGAGCATGTAGTATGTCACGTGTTGGGAATCTTCTCGTTTGTGGAACTTAGGGGATGAAAATTCCTTTCTTAGGAATCATAATTCTTTGTGCAAGAACTTTGCTTCATTAACTTCTCCAAATTCCTATGTTTTGTCTATAATTTCGAATTTGCTACAATTGGTGCTGTATTTGGATAACTTGCTAATTCATTTTTTTTTTTTTTTTTTGGTATGCAAATATTAGAGCTACTAATTAACCTGTTGGATATCCAAATGATTGAACAACTAGTGTTGTATCTCTCGTTCTTTAGAATTTTGCAGTTCTATCAATTGACCCAACTAGGTGATTGCATGCTTTTGCTATATTTTCAAACTTCTTAAATGCTACTTGAGATTTCATGATTTGTTTGTTTTGAAAATGATTTTCCATGAAAAAAAAAATATGGGTTTATTCGATTTGAATTATATTGATTGATCCATCCATGAAGACCATGGAGCGCGATAGAAATTATCATGGAGATTTGGATAAATGGGGATATATCAAACTTCCTTGGTTTTATGGGAGTCTCTAAACAATTAATGTGTTTTGTATCTTCAATCACCATACTCTAAATATCCATATGATGCATTCTCTCTCTAGGATACCTGGGAGAAAATTGTTAAGAGGAAAGTCCTCATTCTTTGTCATTTCAATTTTCATATTTTTTTTTCCAGTCTAGTTCATAACCCACGGACGACACCCTTCAAGTCATAATGCTTTTGTGCTCTTATATATTTTGATTGCTTTCATTTCACTATAAGCTTATTCTACTTACTGGTTTCGCTCACCCTTTTTTTGTCGTTAATTTTTAGTCGGAGTGGAGTACATTTGGGTATAGCAAGTGTTGTCTTCAGGGGTTTTACGGGCGTGCGTAACCATAATTAAAGCCAATAAAGTAAAACTGTAAAAATAGAAGAGGAGAAATTACTTGACTAGTAACATGTAGCCATTGGCGGAGGGTGGAGGCACCCTTTGGTCAATGTGTGCACTTGGGAAAAAAATAGTTTATTATTATTATTTTTTAATATTAAAACAATGATAAGTGATGGTAAGTAAAGTTATGGGAGGTGAATAAGTGATGAGAGTTGTCTTATTTTTACTTTTTGACTAAAGATTTCTTTCAATTATATTCTCTCGTTTTTTCACATTGAGGATAATATGTTCTGTACTTTTATTGAGTGGATAGATAGAATTAGGAAACAAGAAAAAATAAAGAGAAAAATGGGAGAAAAAAAATAGTAATTAAAAAAATGGGTGGCTTTCATCTAACGTAAGAACAAACAGCTTAATTAATCAATTCAATGCTTCAACCCTACATCAACACATTCATAATTTGTTTTCAAAGGAATAAAACTAAATTATAATTTATTTTCAAAGGAATAAAACTAAACTTCTAAATCGGTGTAATGATTTAATTTTTTTTTTTGTGAACAGATCTAGTAACATTGAGGCTTAGCTACCAAGCCTTTGATTTGGTGGAAAAGTTACTCGCTTGTTTGCGAGAGGTTACAGGATCAATTCTTGTTAGTTACATATATATTGTATGGTCATAGGCCTCCCTTGAATAAAAAAAAAAAAAACATTTGAGGCGTAGGTGCCTCCAATACTTCCACTACTCTGGAGTTTTCCTTTTGATTGATCTAGTGCATATGTAGGGGCACACCTCCGAGGGTTTACCAGTTAGTGATCGATAGTAATCGTTAAATAAAATTACCACCCCCTATATATTTTGTTTTTCTTATCATCAATCTTCTTATTTGAATCTTGACCCCCCAATGTTAAATTCCTAGGTCCGCCTCTTCTGGTTAGGTTCCTTCGGATAATTCGGTATTTAGACTCTATCAATTAAGTTTTCACGTCATCCAAAAAAAACATTTGAGATTTAGGTGTTACATTTTTAGAGCCACAAGAGGACTATATATATATTAAGCAATACTGCACAGTGAATAGACTTAAGCTGTAATGTGTTTTTGTGTTTTCATTGATCAAAAAGGATGTACAGTATGTTAATATATAGTACAAAAGATAAACATGATAAACATATATTGTTAGGATAAGATAAATACAACTAAATACAAAAATATTCAAAAGCAAATATTAAAGGCCGTTATCACGCCCCATCAAGCAAAATTAGTTCTCGAATGGTGAGCTTGTGTCGAAGTGTAACAAACCATGCTTTAGAAAAAGGTTTGGTCATAATGTCAGTCAATTGATCAGTAATAGAGATGAAACGCACAAGTAAAGAACCAGATACAACCTTATCCTTGACAAAGTGCACATTTATTTCTATATGTTTTGTCCGTGCATGAAAAATGGGATTCATTAAGTATGTCAACCCCTATATTGTCATACCATAGAACCGGTTTCTACGACGAAAGACTCTATAGGTCAGCAAGAAAAGACTGTATCCAATATAACTTTGCAGTGGCAAAGGCAATTGCCCTGTACTCTGCCTCAGTACTCGATCTGGAGGTGGTAGTTGCTTCTTGGCAGTCCATGAAACCGGGTTTGGACCCAAGAAGACACAGTAACCATGTGTACTTCTTCGATCATCAGGACAACCAATCCAGTCCACATCTGAATAAGCATGCAGTTGAATATCCGAAGAGCCCCTAATAGAAAGACCATAACCAATCGTGCCTTTAACATAACACAAAATCCTTTTAACAATTGTCCAATGTACTTCTCTGGGAGAGTGCATAAATTGACATACTTTATTTATTGCAAAAGCAAGATCTAGTTGAGTAATAGTCTGATATTGTAGTGCACCCACCACGCTCCGATAAAGTTTAGGATTGGAGAGGGGGTCACCATCATACTGAGAAAATGCTTGTGAGGTAGCTAGAGGAGTTGAAACGAACTTGGCAGCCTGAAGTCTTGCACGACAAATAAGGTCAGTGGCATACTTTGTTTGGCTAAAAATTAGACCATTACGAGCACGTTCAACTTGGATGCCTAGAAAATAAGAAATGGTGCCAAGATCCTTGATGGAAAATTGTAGATCAATGGCAATTAGAACAGATTGGACTGCTTCTGAAGAATGACTAGTAACAAGAATGTCATCCACGTAAACAAGCATAAATATTGTATCTTGAGGGGAGTGACGAATAAAAAGTGAATTATCAGACACATAATAAGTAAAATCAAGTTGTAGGAGAAAGTTGCTGAGCCTTGAAAACTAGTCTCTAGGAGCCTGTTTGAGACGGTAAATCACTTTCTGAAGCTTACACACATAAGACGGATATGATGGATGAACAAAACCTAGTGGTTGAGCCATGTAAACATCCTCCTATAAAATACCATGTAGAAAAGCATTATTAACATCAAGTTGTTTAATGATCCAGTTCTGAGAAATTGCAAGCGATAATACTACACGAATCGTGGTGGGTTTTACAATAGGACTGAAGATCTCAGTGTAGTCGAGCCCTTCTTCATAGTTGTAATATTTCACCACTAATTGTGCCTTGTAGCGTTCAATCGAACCATCAAATTTGCGTTTTATACAGGATACCTACTTGTAGCCAACTAAATTCACAGAGGGTGGAGGAGGGGCAAGAACCCAAGTGCCATTCTGAATCAAAGCGTTATACTCCGCATCCATAGCGGATCGCCAATGAGAGCACTTGTCAATAAACAGGATAAAAAATCGAAAATCAGAGAAAGACAAAACAGGGGGTGGACCCCAGATATCACAATGAACTAATTTGAGAAGAAAACTGGTACATTTATTAGAACTTTGAAATGGAAGTTTGTGGCTTTTGCATTGCATACAAGAATTACAAAGCTTATTCAACTTGAATGCACCAGAAACATTAAAAAACTTCCTAGAACTAAGAATGGACACGACAGAGTGTGCTGGGTGGCCCAATCTATTATGTCAAACTTCAAGAGGAGCACGATCAGAGATGACAAACGCAACAGGACTAGTCCAGTACTGGAAGACTTGGACACAATCGGCAGTGGAAGTGATAAGAGATTAAATTCAACACGGCTCATGAGAAAGGGGTCTCGGTGTGGAGGTCCTTCACAATACAACAAGAGGGATTAAATTCTGAGTGAAACATCATTTTTCTTAGTAAACTGCGATACAGAAAGTAGATTTCAAGTAAAATTTTTTGAAGTGAAAAGGTACGAGAAGGTGTAGAGAAAACGGATGAACCTATATGAGAAATGGGAATAGACTTACCATCCCCGATAACCACCTGATCACTACCGGTATAAGGCTGAATGTGTTGCAAGAGTGACGGGTCAGACGTCATATGCGAAGACGCCCTAGAGTCAAGGATCCAAGACTTAATAGAACCAGCTGGTGGAGAAGTAAAGAGCATATGAGCCTATTGAAAATGATAACCTGCATAAGGAGAGTGCAACCCCCTATTCTTCGACTGAGAGTAACGATACCTACACCGAGCCGCAAAATGACCATTCTTTTGACAGATGTGACATTTAGTGCGAGAAAAATTAGAGTTGGAATGAGAAGATTGAGTCGGCTTGGATGAATTTGGATGAGAGTGCGAGACAAAATTGGAGTTTTTGTGCACTACCACTTTTACTTCATGAGAAATTATAGTAGACTGTAGCTGATTGGTTAAGGCCATGGTTGTATCGGATGACTCAGGAGACTGGGGTTAGGATCCTCTAGGAGGAGACACTGCTCATACATAAAAAGCTTAGCACGAATTTGGGAAAAACTTGGAGTTGTCACCAACTGTTCGACGGGAGTAACAAATGGACGATAGTCTTTTAGGAGGCCATCTAGATTAGCAAGAACCATGTCCGAATCATTGAGGGGATCCCCAAAGGCAATTAGAGCAGTAGAGATGGTATGAATGTGGTGAAAGTATTCGGCGGTAGAGAGTGTGCCTTTCTTAAGGGTGTGAAGCTGGGCACGCAAGAGGAATTTGCGAGCCAGTGATTGTTGCTGATAGGATTCATGAAGAGACTGCCAAAGAGAATGAGTAGACTCGAAACCCGTCGCCTGGTGGACTAAAGGCTCAGATAGTGTGGCTGTGATGCAAGAGGTAACAAAGCGATTATAGCACAACCAATTATCCAAGGCAGACGTAGCAGTTGCGCTATCATCAGAGGTGTCAGACACAGGAAGAATGGGTTTCTTGATTAACCATTGATGTAGCGCAGGAGTTTGTTAAAAGTCAGGAAATTGATCATTTGAGTTTGCCACGTCAAGTAGTTGGAGTTGTCAAGCAAAACAGTGACAAAAGTTTTGACATTAGCAGAGGGAAGAGAGAATATGGGGGAAGAAGAGTTGGGTTTGGATGAAGCTGTAGTGGAAGAGGAAACGGATATAGTGGAGGCCATGATGGATCAACAAAGAAGGGAAAGAAGAAAGTGACGTTGTTAGCTGTGTGAAGACGTTAGTCAAGGGATACCATGAAGAGACTTAAGTTGTAATGTGTTTTTGTGCTTTCATTGATCGAAAAGGATGTACAATTAATATGTTGATATATAGTACAGAAGATAAACATGATAAACATATATTGTTAGGATAAGATAAATACAACTAAATACAAAAATATTCAAAAGCAAATATTAAAGGCCGTTATCACACAGTGTTAAACATGTATACATTGACATCATCAACAATTGCTCTCTCATGATTATCATGGAGTTTGTTAGGACATGATGGTTACTGGATGAAATCAGGTGATGAATGGACATGAAAAATGGACATGAAGTCAAGAAAGCCCGTCGCAGAAGTTAGCCTATAAGATAATTAAGGTAAGCACCTTAGCATTGAACGGGATAGTGACACCTACGGATGATGGTTTGGGTAGAGAAACCTCTTCCTTTAGTTCCTTTGGTATTAAAATTGAATAATTATTTAAAATATTTGGATTTGGGTGTAACAGTTGAGAAATTTGGCCTCATTATCAAATACTTGTGTTGGTGTGAAGACTTCTTATTTTGTGGTTCTTAGTGACTCTTAATTATTAGTTTGTGGTTGTGGTGTCACAATCTACTGCGGTGGGATTCACCCCTTCTATTTCTATCAATTAATGATACTAACATTTCTGGAGGTTGTTGCGGCTTATGAGTTCCCAACTGTTGTCTAAGGGCAAAAGTAGCGAGCCAGTTAGCATACATATTAACCTCTCGGTATACATGTTTATTCTTAAACCCATTTTGTTCTGCAAGCAAACTTCTACATTTATCAATAATCGGCTTCAAGGAGTTGGTCAGCCTTTCCCACATTTATCATGTATCCCGATATCCAATCGCCATCAATATCCTTAAATAGAATCCCTACTCCTGCTAGTCCCGAGTTCCCTTCCATTTTGTTCTGTAAGCAAACTTCTACATTTATCAATAATCGGCTTCAAGGAGTTGCTCAGCCTTTCCCACATTTATCATGTATCCCGATATCCAATTGCCATCAATATCCTTAAATATAATCCCTGCTCCTGCTAGTCCCGAGTTCCCTTTTGAATACCCATCAACATTTGATTTCCATCTCCTTATCGGCCGAGTCCAGTTGTTGTGGGGAGCCTAGGGAATCTGAGAACAAATAATAGACCTTAACATCCATGTGTAAAACTTAACTATTGACCCAAAAGCTTAAACTATTGGGTCTTAAGCCTACACATGTTTATTAATAACTCATTATTCTTCTAATTTTTCTATGTGGGAGAAATCCTTCTCTTTATTCTTTAGTTCACCATATGAAACTCCTAACAAATCTTTCCCTTTTCACATATGAACTCCAATTGGGCCTTAACTCTCCCTTGATCCACATTCATCGCCGATGAATCCATTTTATCACTCTCACAAGATATTTAGATCTTCTTTTTACACCTTAGCTACTACCATGCTAGCTCAATAGCTTTTTCCCGTGCACCCTAGATTAACCATGCACCTCCCTGTACACCCCAGACAATCATGCATCTTAGCTACTACTATGCCAACTCCAGTAGCTCTTCCTCGTGCACCCGAGATCAATCATGAGGCTCCGCGATCTTACTCTCGTATAAGTTCGCTTAGAATCACCTAGATCAACCAATATTTGCTCCATCGCATTACTGTAACCTCATATAACTTTGAAAGTATAGCCCAATAATTATGTTTATCTTGTCCCTACTCCATCGTCTGAGCCCCGCTGTCTAACTCTCGAGAGAGTCCATCACAATAGTCCACCGTTAAGCTTTTGAATCAATAGTGAGTTTTACACATATATATTAAGGCTCATTTATTCTCAAGTTCTTTGGGCTCGTCACAACACCAGTGAATTTGCACCATTTTTTTAAACACCCGTGTTCTAGGATTATTACTTATTGTCCATGCATCAATAATGCTTCTAGCATATCCAGCAACATCTTTCAATTTTCCATTCACATCCAGACTTTGTTGTTCATCATTTCCATAAAGTTTTTTATTGCGCCATTTCCATAGCCACCACAAAGTGGAAGCAAATAGGATATTCCAATCAATCCCTCGTACTTTTTCTTTGTTGCATAAATTTTTTCGCAGCCAGTCAAGCCAATTGTCATTATTTGAATCTTCATGGGGTACCTTTAGTCCAATAGCCAACCAAACTTCACGTGCCACGGGGTAAGAACGCATGAAATGTATAGCATCCTCTTTAACACTCTGGGCCAGGAGGTGACAAGTTTAAAGGGGTGGGTGTGTGAGTGGGTGGGGGTTTCTTATTTTTTTTTTTAGGTGATGAGAATTTTTTTTATTTTTTTATTTTATATCAAGGATGAGGGAAGAAACGGAAAAAAATAAACATTTAAGCAAAAAAATATAAATAATTGTATATGGGGGCGTGAGGTACAAATTTCGTTAAAGCAGATAGATTTTTTTGACATGGGGATACTTAGTCTAAAAAATCACAAGAGGATTATGAGGGTTATGGTACCAAAGGAGGTATTATTCACTTTTAACAAATCATAGAAAATTTTGTTCATTTCACCCCTCTTACAAGTCTATAGACCAAAATGTTATTTTTGAAAGATTGAGGACCAACAAAATGTTTCTTTTAAAAAGATTAAAGACCAACTTGTCATTGACATTATAACTGACAGAATGTACAAGTAATTTGCCCTTCAATTTATTACACCATCACCGGAAATAATATTTTATAGTGAAGAATGATTAATTTAGAAAAACCTAAGGTGATAAAATTATGAAAGGACAACCAGGATTTGTGTCCCTTCTACTCTAGATTAAATAGTCAACTCAATGCTTCAATCCAACATTTAACTAAAGCCAATTAGCATACTATCAGCATGCATTCATAATTTATTTCAAACAAATAAAATCAAAATTCTAAATCAGAGTAATCCTGAACAGATTTTTAGAGCCACACGAGGATTATGAGTATATTATAACATCACGGAAGATGACTATCAAGCAATAGTCCAGACTTGGGTATTATTCAATTTTGTTTCGTTATGAGATTAGATTTTAAATTTTTTTATTGAACTATATTCTTGTTTAGTTTAGTTCTTATTATTGGTTATCAAGTTATATGCCTTATAAATACTGGATAAAATGATCAGATGAAATGGACATGAAAGATGGACATGAAGTCAAGAAAGCCTGTCACGCCCCAAAATCGTTCTGTGGAACAAGTTTAGGGTGTGACACGCCGCGAACTCGAGAGGTGTAACCTCTTAAGTACACTAGGCTATATTAGCAAACCATAAGAACAAACCAGAGTACTACATTCCACAATAAATTAAATCATTCTTACAATCATTTGCCAAATCATAAATTTAAGCTTAATCTACGAATTGTTACATTAATCAAGCCACACTGACGAACTTAAATAGAAATACCAAATCTCCAAATTTCAATCTCATAGTCTTATTTATTTCTCCCTGTTGACTACCCCGCTCGCAACCCGAGTTATCACCCTTATTATGTCGGATCTGAAAAGAAATCAGGCGGAAGCAAAAGTGGTGAGTGAACAAAAGCTCAATAAGGGAAAAACTTTCCCAAAGAATACGATAATGATAATGAAACAGACGAACAAAATAATCTTAACGATCAAACGAATAAAGGTACAAATGATAAACAAGTAATCTGACAAGTGAATAAGGACACAAGTACATATGAAAATTGTTTTAATAATAATATCAAACTAACAGATTATAATCCTCAAACTGTATTAGAAAGACGGGTATTACACCCTCATTGGGCCAGACAAGATGATGAGTATTACGCCCTCATCAGGCAAGAGATCTCTTCAGACAGACAATTTAATATTAAGGTATACAGTTGATGACAAGTCAAATACACGTTACATAGTTTGAATCATTATCATAAAAGTAGTAATAATAATAATATTAGTAGTACTAAAATAATAATGGTAATAATTGATTTACTGGTCAAGAAAAATAAAAAGGACAATATTAACATATTGACCAAAAATCAAAATAAGTGACATAAATACTTATCAAGCGAATGGATCACTTCGGATAATCTAAAAGAAATAGATTATTCTGGAGTAAAATAGTCGCGTTGATCGAATAGATGAATGAAGCATATAAATACGCGACATAGGAACGAAATATTTTAAAAAATTAGATAGGACGAAAAGGAAAAATAAAATAAAAATACTGTATGAACCAATAAAAATATTATATGAGCTAATATAAATATTACAAAAAATATAATATTATTTGGAGTTTGCATGGAAGCACAAAAAGAAGAAAATAGGAAACTTAAGCAACGAGACATTTTTAGTCATAGCATGAATATAATCAAACTTTTATGAAACGAACATGTCATACATTTAATTCAACGAATTAAAGTTGAATTTAAGCTATTTTTCAACGATCGGAATTTTGTACAAGTAATATTATATATGAAATAATTGGATATAAAAAAACGAGCTTATAAGGAGAACGAACATATAAATACTACGATTATACGGATACGAATACATGAGCAAAATTTATTCCAGACAGATTCAAAGGAAGACTAGTAATTATAGAATTTTTCTAAAAATATCGTACATACATAATACCCAAAAATAACGAAACAAGCTTATGAAATGAATAACCAAACGGATAAAATGACGAAACTGATATGAATACATGAACAAAATATATTCTGAATATATCCGAAGGAAGGCTAGTAGTCAAAATAAAAGAATTTCACTTACCTCAATTTTACGGTAGTGTAAACTTTGTTCAATCACAAGCCTACATATTTCAATCAATATGTATTTCTGTTAAAACTCTTAAACTAATATAATTCGCCTTCACTAAAATATTCCTAATAAAACTATTAATTTCAAATAATGGATCGTAGGCCTAGAATTTTACCAAAATGACTGAGTCAAAATACTACTCGCTTCTGTGGTTTTCTTGTTCTGCCAAAGGTACTGCCGAGAGAAGAAAATGAAAGTAGAATGAGGGAAAGAGAAATTGTTGCACGGGAGAGATTTAAGAATTGGAAGATTTACTTATAAAAATATTTTGTGGGAAACATCTTTGAGCAAATTAGGGAAAAGTGAGGAACAAAGTTGTCAACTTTATTAGGTATAGGGAAAAAGTTATTGCAAGTGGGAAAGGTAGTGGCCTAAAGCCCGTCGAAGAAGGTTTTTTTTTGGTCGGAGAAGTTAGACTATAAGAAAAAGAAAACAAAAGGGTTAAATCCACTTACTACCCCTATTTTTTACATTTTTTGACACTTGTTACCCTTAATGTATAGTTTTAACCACTTATTATCCCTTGACCCAAGTCAAAGCTAACAGAAGATAAACTTTGTCAAAAATTCTATTCAAATTACTTTTATATCCTTTGATTTATTCTTTTATTTCTTTTCCATTTTTTTTTATCATATTTAATTTTTTTCCCCACCCTATTTCTTCTTCTTCTAGCCCTTGTTCTCATTCTTCTTTACCTATCATCAAACCACAGGTACACACCACACAAAATACACAAAATCAGAGACATACACACAACGCACACGTCTCACACACACCACATACACAAAATCACACACATACACATAAGATACCCACACATGGCGCACATATTATACACACACGGCACACAACAAACACAAGATAAAAAATCACAGATCACACATACACACAATCACATGGCACACAATACACAAACCCATAAAAAATCACACATATAACTCATACGCATGAAATACGCAGCTTTTAAAGACCAGTCTTCAAATGCATAGCTCTATTACACGAGAAGATTTTCCTCTTAAACGATTTTTGGTGGGTGGGTATGTGTCGTGTGTGTGATTTGCTTTGAGATGTATGTTTACCATGTGTGTTTAAGTATGAATTTGTGGTCTTTGTGTGTGTGGTGAGTGGTCTAGTGTGTGTGTGTGCCTTGTGTGTATTGTATTACTTTGTATGATGCAGGTATTGTGAGTGTATGTATGATGTGCATATCATTACGTGGGTATCGTAGGTGTGTTTTTGTGATGAAGAAGATAGGTATGGGTGTGAAGAAGAAGACGAGGATAAGTAAAAGATAAAACCAAAAATTACAAAAAGAGAAATAAAAGAACAAATAAAAGGGTACAAAAATAATTTTGATAAATTATTTTGACAGAGTTTGGCTTCCCTTCGATAATAAGTGGTTAAAATTATACATTAGGAATAATAAATGTCAAAGAATGTAAAAAATAGGGGTAGTAAGTGGATTTAACCCAAAACAAAAAAAAATACTTGAATAACAATCTATATATTAGAAACTTGCATCATAGATCACGTGATGTACGTTTTCGTTCCTTATATTAATGATGCAATTGACTTGGATAGACTGCATCTTCATCCTACATAGTAAAAACCTTCACTACATATTACAGAGCAAACACTTGTAAAGAACAACGTTATATTGCTATGTTCAGACACTGAGTGAGTTCCATGACGTTTCTCTCAATTTCTGTTACCAGAATCTCTCTGGCCTTTCTTATTGTGTTTCTACTATATGTGAGAGCTTTTGCAAACACAACAACTACTAATATTTCTAATCAGAATGAGAAAGATTATGCTGCCTTAATAGACTTGAAGTCTAAGGTTATGGATGATCCTTATGGCATCATGAAGTCATGGAATGGTTCTGTCCATTTCTGCACATGGACGGCTGTTACATGTGATGGCCGGCACAAAAGAGTTACCTGTATAAACCTAGCTGACAGCGGCTTGGTGGGTTATTTGTCACCTTTCCTTGGGAACTTGAGCTTTCTCAGAGAGTTGATTCTATGGAACAATACCTTCCATGAAAAAATTCTAGATGAATATGGTGGTCTTTTCAGGCTACAAAGGCTAAACCTGTCTATTAACTCTCTTGAGGGAGAAATTCCAGTCAACTTATCTCGATGCTTCAATCTTATATATCTTTCCATAGTTGTTAACAGTTTAACAGGGAGAATTCTAGAAGAACTAGGTTCCTTGTCAAAGCTGGAGGTTCTAGCCATTCACAAGAACAAGCTGACGGGACGAATCCCTCATTCAATCGGTAATCTTACCTCACTGGATGTTTTCTCTCTAGCATTTAATTTTCTAGTGGGAGATATACCAGAAAGCTTGGGTCAGTTGAAAAGTTTGACATTCCTGTCATGTGGCGTTAACAAACTATCAGGTATAATACCTCTATCTATATTAAATATTTTCTCCCTCTCTGTGTTGTCATTGGCTGAAAATCAAATACATGAAAGCCTTTCCCCAAGCTTAGGCATCATGATCCCTCATCTTCAGGGACTTCAGTTAAGAGATAACTATTTAACAGGACCACTTCCAGCCACATTATCAAATGCCTCAGAACTGCAAATTATAGAAATGAATTAAGATGAGTGTTACCTGAAGACATTGGCAATTTTTCATCCCATCTCTTATCTCTATCCCTTGGTGAAAATCATATATATGGAGGCATACCTTCAACAATAGGTAATCTCATCAGCTTAGAGATTTTGTATCTTTATGGAAATCAATTAAGAGGCAGAATTCCTAGTAGTGTAGGCAATCTTCAAAAGTTACAAAAGTTGTTTCTAAGAAAGAACGAATTGTCAGGAGAAATTCCAGAAGCTCTGGGGAACCTAACTCTTCTGAATATACTCTATCTTGATCAAAACTTATTAGAGGGAGCCATACCACCCGCTCTTGGAAATTGCAAAAACTTGTTATTGTTGAGTCTTTCTCAAAACAGGCTTAGTAATACCATTCCAAATGAGATTTTCAAGATTTCTAGTTTAAGTTTGTATCTTGATTTATCACAAAATCATTTGTCTGGATCATTACCTGTAGAGATTGGCGAGTTGGTAAATCTATCAGGTCTCGAGGTGTCTGGGAATAACTTGTCTGGTGAAATTCCTAAAAGCATTGGCAAATGTATGAGTCTTGTGAACTTATCTCTAGCAGGAAACTTATTTTATGGACCTATTCCTTCATCGTTTAGTTCGTTGAGAGGAATTCAAGTTCTTAATGTTTCTCATAACAACTTGTCTGGCCAAATTCCCCTGTTTTTCAAAAACTTTGCCTTAGAGATCCTAAATTTGTCTTTCAATGATCTTGAAGGTGAGGTGCCAATTCAAGGCATCTTTGCGAATGCAAGTATAGTATCGGTTATTGGAAACATAGGGTTGTGTGGGGGTATAAGTGAGCTTGAGCTACCAAATTTCCATATCAGTGAGTCAAAGAAACATAAGATCTCACCTGCAATAATTGTATCAATAGTGGCATCAACGTGTTTCTTCATTGGGGTAATTTGGCTTTCATACTTGTTCATCTGCTCATCCAAGAGAATAAGTGATCTACTTCCTGCATCGTTGTCCAAGAGGTCATATTTGGATATAACTTATGAGAAGCTCTTCAAAGCAACCAATGGTTTCTCATTCGAGAATTTGATTGGCTCAGGTAGTTTTGGCTCAGTTTATAAAGGGATCTTTGATGATAATAATGGAGTTATTTTGGCTGTCAAAGTAATCAACCTTGTGCAGCGAGGAGCTTCCAAGAGTTTTATGCATGAATGTGAAGCACTAAGAAGGATTCGACATCGAAACCTAATGAAGACTATAACTTGTTGCTCAACTATTGATTTTCAAGGTAATGATTTTAAAGCTTTAGTGTACGAGTTCATGCCAAATGGAATGTCTTGAAAATTGGTTGCACGCACAAGCAAAGGAACCAAATACACACCGCAAATTTGACCTTCTTCAAAGAATCAGCATCACTGTGTATGTGACTTGTGCATTGGAGTATCTTCATCACCATTGCCAAGGACAAATTGTTCATTGTGATATAAATCCAAGCAATATCATTCTTGATAGTGACATGGCTACACGTGTTAAAGATTTTGGCCTTGCGAAATTCCTTCCTAGACACACAATTGTAAACGATAGCACCTCAACTGAGATAAGGGGATCTATTGGATATGTCGCTCCAGGTAATGACACTGATTTTTTTTTATTAGAGTCATAGTGAAGTGAAGAAATTAGAAACTAATGCTTTTATTTTGTTATAATTTGTTTATGTAATGACAACTAATCATTATTCTTTAACTTTCAATTAAAATTTTATCTAAAATGCAGATTATGGTCTTGGAACTGAGGTGTCACCATAGGGAGATGTTTACAATTATGGCATCTTATTGCTGGAAATGATGACAGGGAAAAGACCCACTGATCCTATGTTTGTTGAAGGCCTTAACCTTCACAAGTTTGTTAGCATGGCAATGCCACATCATGTCATAGATATTGTGGATCCAATTCTTCTCAAGGCAGATGGAGCTGCAACGACCAATCCACTAGAAGTAATAAAGGGCAGTAGGATGGAGGAGTGTTTGATTTCGATTGTTCAGGTAGGCTTGACATGCTCCATGGACTTACCACAAGATCGAATGGACATGAACGACGTGGTCGTTAAGCTGCAATCTATCAGAAATAACATTTTACGTTATGAAGGTACGTACTGTAATGAATTTAGTTAGTTAAAGATGAATGTAAAGGCTCAAGATGATTGTATTGATTGAACAATAGAGGAATTACGAGAAATTTAAGATAGTGCCAATTTTTATAGTGCCAATTTTTCGAGTAGAAATTGGTAAACTCCAAGCTAGAACAGAGAAGAAGAAAAAGAGTACATTTGGCTAATTTCTGATGCCTCACCTATGAGCCTATTAGTTCTATTTATAGATGGGTCTTCATGTAACAAACTCTCTCAGATAAGAAGGAGCCTTCTTGGTGCACAAGCCATTTCCAAATTGTTGGTTGATAGGAATATTCTGAGTTGTAACTGCTCATTCACGTTGATCCTCTTTGAGCACGTTAGCGTTTAAAATATTTGGGTCATGCTTGCATGACTGCTCTGTTTTGGTATTCATCATATTGCTTCCCTCTTGAACCAGAAACTTGTCCTCAAGGTTCTGAAGCTGTTGTTCATATTCCCATGTTGATTCTTCGACCAGTAATGTGACGACACAGACCTAGCATATAGATATTTTATTAATTTGCATATATTTATTTTATTAAATTGCACTATTCTTGAAAAACGTGCCACGATAACTGTCGCATTCACTTAAATTATATTTAAGTGGCTTTCCCGAAATAATTATTTTATTTATTAAAATTTATTTTACTAACAATTTAAAATGATTTAATTTCACTATTTGAATGTGAAGCCTCGAACCCGGGAATAATTATTTTTATTATTATCACCATTTGTATTTCTTTAAATTATATTTAATTGATTTACATAAAGTCATTAATATATTACTTTCATTATTTGTATTTATTTAAGTTATATTTAAATGATTTGTTGGGACACTTATTCTATTATTTTAATTACTTAAAATTATATTACGTGTCTTTAAATTAATTTATCTTACTGTTCGAACGGGAAGCCCGAGCTCGAATCTGAATGAGCTAGTTTATTATTTTAATAATTATATTTATTAATGTTTCCCGGACCCGAACAAGTTGGATTATTTTCAATATTAATTATAATTATTTAAATTGGACTTAAAAGACTTGTTATAAATGATTATCTTATGTTTACTATTTATTTACATTTAATTGATCTAAACTACCTGAGCCTAGAGAGACTTTTAATTTATTATATTTAATTATTCCGTGTGCATATTTGACTTATTTTCCATTTTGTTTGATTTTATTTGTTTTTATATATTTTATTTATTAAGTTTAACTTGAGCCCGGGTAAAATTTTAAACTGCCTTATTTTCATAATTTGATATTTTTCCCCTAGCATTACTGTATTTAATATATTCGTTCATTGTTGGAATGGGCATTTCATATCCCGAGCGTGAGGAAAATAAATATTTTTAGTGTCCCCGAATGAATAGTAAAATTTAGGTATTTTAGCCATTTAGCTTTCTAAATAATTTATATTAAGTTAAACTAGTTATTAGTATTTTTTTTATAAGCCGAATCCATTAGCTAGGCCATTTATTTACTTAACTTGTATATAATTGCACCTATAATAGTTAGTAGGCAAAATAAAAAAAAAATTAAAGTGTCACGCCCCAACTCGACCCCTCATACAATCAGTCAGGACGCAACAGAATTTCAGCAGTATAACGACAGTAATTAGGATACCGATACTCTAAACCAACCTCTTTAGAGCATCATAAATCAAACTCCTTAAACAATCCCAACAACCAACTCCTCAATTAAGTTAACAACATACAACACAACCATATTATACAACAATCATTCTTCAACCTTTCTATCATACTTATACGCCTCCGTTCTAACTTAATACATAAGCTATACATACATTTCAAAATAGATTATACAAAACATTATTTTACAACAACTAAGACAATCTTATGGCAATGACTGCTGCACGTAAGACTCATCCACATACGACACATTTCTCTCTTCAAGAGGCACATACCCGTAGTCAAAATCAGTAACACCTGCATGCATGCAATAATAGAGAGTGAGCTTATATAAAATAAGCCCAGTGAGGATCCGATAGATCTCGAGCAAGGTTTACTAAACTCCTTAGAAATAATCCTTTGATTCAGTAAACACACAATAACATAAATAATACTATCATCACATAACTATATGACCATTCAATAAATGATACTCTCTCTAGTTGGTGTAGCTCCAAACGCCATCACGATCTCAACCATTCTTCTTGTAACTCCCCATTACTCACGCACCCGGGGTACCCCAATAACCTCGCCCTCCATGACACCTCCGTCATGCGAGCTGGAGGCAATCTCTGATAGTCATGCCGTCATCAACCCGACAGCCTGATGCTGCCCGAGAGGTGGCACACACATACCAAAGACCCAGCAATAATAATAAACATCAATCATTCACAAGAGGACAGTCTAGCAGAACTGTTTATCTCCCGGCATCAATCATCAATCAATAATCATCAATCATCATATTATCATCATAATAACATTAATAACCAATTTAACAACATATAACTAAGTTAGATGACAAAGTAGGCCATCTAACCGAACATGCATTAAACACACAATCAAACCCTAATTTACCCATCAATAACTCACAATTCAATCACTCAACCCACACCCAATCAACTAAGGCTCAATTCAATAATTTAAAGAAAGATAACCTAAACTTCAAATAATCATATCTTACATTTTACTAATCCAAACAACTCCAAATCAGTTTCAAACACTCACCCATTTGATCAACTACATTAGCCCTCTCGGAAACCAATCAAAACACCTCAAAATCAAGCCCAACAACCCTAAAACCTCAAGGCACCTAGGCTGAAATTTTTGGATTTTGGCACGGACATCACAATCAAAAATTCGGCATTACAACCGCGCTACCACGTAATTATCAAACTTTTAGCAATCGAAGGCAATCGATTCCGATCAACACACCTCAAAATAATCAACATTTAACAAATTAATCAACTTTAAATACCCGAAAAATAATAATTATGCTACAACCGTTCAAATCTCGTAGTATTGCATATAAATGATCCCTAGCATGCATGGAGCAATAATCTAACATCATATTAATATTCTAACGGTTCAATAATCATTTATATGCATAAACAAAAATATGAGTTTTGAGATCTAGAATTTTTCTCTCACCTTTGATCCGAAGTAAAGCTAGGAATGCGTGCAATAGATGCCCAACAAGCGAAATTCAGCCCGGTTTGAAAAGATTTGGACTAAAACTAAGTTTTCTAAGGCAAAATTGTTTTGTATACTACGTTGAAATACTCTCAAAACTGGCTAGCAACTCGCGGCTGCAATGTCTGTGTTTTTGTGGTGTTTGCTTTGTTTTTAGTGTGTGTAGAGATTTATATGCATAAGTCAACAAAATGGAAAAAGTCAAAGTTGAAACTTTAGTATTTTTTTGTGTTTTCTTGACTTTAATGCATTTTATTGATCACCAAAGTTCAAAATAATTATTCAACACCCAAAATAGCTCAAGTAGATTATTTTTAGGTGAGAAGAAATTTTACAATCAAACAATTTGAGCCGAGTCGGCTTAAAACTGGATTTTTGTAAAAGTCGGTGTAAAAAGGGTAATAAATTGTTAAGGGGATTTTAAAACACTTTTGATCAAAGACAGGGGTATTAAAGTCTGTGGTCTAGGTCTAGAAGGGTTAAAAAGACTAGTTTCAAAATTTTAGCGGGCGTGTTTCGAAAATACTATTCACTAAAAATTGACGATAAAATTTCTGACTCCGTTTTTTATGAAAATTTCATGAATGCACATTTAGCAAGTATTAGGAGTATTGATATCAAAATTATAACATTCTAGGCCCTATAGCACATAAACAGGTCATATGCACGCAAAACGAGACAAAGCACGTAAATCAAGTTAAAGCAGAAAAGTGGGGTTTCACATTCTCCCTTGCTTAAAACAATTGCATCCGCGCAATTCTCGAACTGACAGAAAATTAAATCCTCAATCGTTACACTTAATAATACTTCTCTTAGTTCTCATTTATCTCTTAGGATGACAACTAACCAAAGACCTCAAAAGAACAACCTCTGTTGACTGCAAGTTGATGATCATAGTTCCAAGACAATCTTCAATTCATAATTCTCTCCTACCTAATATCATATTGCATATGAAAGAAATCGCAACTCCAAAGTCTTAGCATGACACCACTAATTATCAATCATCCCCTACTACACAAAAGAGCTCTATGAACACCCCGATGGTTTAAAAACTCATTTACGATAACATGAATGATTACTGATCAAGGGAATATCTCAAAAGTGACATTTGTCAGAATATGGCTCTTATGAAATTTACAAGGAAATATGAATATGAAAAATCATATTCGAGCCAACAATCAAGTGAACAAGAGGTCAAACAAGTTAGAGAATCAAGAGGTTAATAGTTTAATAAGGAAGCATGATAACTAAGATAAGAAATGTCTCAGCACCTATCAGTTAAATAAGTACGAACAAAGGATGATGACGAGTCAAAACAGTGCTGAGTATGTTGAACAAAATTCCTGAATAAGTAGACATTTCAATTCTCGATGATTGTTCAAGGAACCAACAAGTAGGTTTTACTTGAGGCGAAATGTTAAGAAATAAGAGATGATTAATTCAATAGAAAATATGAGTGTCAAGATAATGAGTATCTCAGCATGCAATAACCAAAGAAGTATAAATAAGAAATGACAATGCTGAGTATATTAAATGAGCAATTACTAGCAAAGTAATGGCTCAGGATTTAATAATTAAACAATAGGATTAACAAGGATCAACAAGAATGACAATGATGTACTTAGGTAAGGAGTACATCAAACAAGTGAAATCGAATAAGTAAAATGGTATACCAAATGTGAAATTACTTCCAAATGAATAGTAATATGATGAAATAAAATATTGAAACCAATGGCTGGAGATATAGAATGAAACATAGAAGTCTCAAACCTTAACTCTAATAAGTGACATTGCTATAAGAAGAAAATATGTATGTTAAGAATAGAAACAATGTCAAATGAGTATAGGATCCATTAATCCAATAAGCAAAACTTTCAAGAAACAATTGATATGCTAGAAAAGTGTAACTCTCTCTCAAATAAGTGAGAATAGAGTAAAAGATAATAATAAGACTGATAGAATTATGAAGTACAAGAAGGGTGTCCCACCTACACACTTAAACACCAACAAGTCAAATCCTACAATCTATCTTCCTCCAAAACAAGACACTAAGGAGATCTAGAGAACCTAAGGAGTCATAACAATCACCAAACAAGATAAATCACTCCAAAATAAAAATTTTACATTCCATACCAGACCAATCACTAAACAAGATAAATCACTTATTACCCAACAAGATTAACTAATGAAGACTTCAAAATCTGATAACACAATACAGATTCATGCTAACCCATTATAACACAAGAGAATCCCCAATCAACAATTTAGAAAGTCATACCACCTAGAACTCAAAAGCTTGATGTAGGTAAGTAAATGTTCAGTCACCAAAATGCATTCTTATTTCCTCAAATAATTCTATCTCCGAACAATTACATTTTCGAATAAAGTAACTTTAGTTAGGAATCACTCCAATTGTCTCTAAGGTTTAAAGATCAAAACTCCAAAATACCCATTAATAATATAGCAATCCCAAATAGTAGACATATTCACATGTTATACCACAGTTCATTCCATTCACAAATATACATCACTAATTCCTCAAATAAATTCATTCTAAAATAACTTCAAGGCAGTATAGTCTGAGTTGAGACTCCAAAAGTGTCTAATGATAACCTCACGTAAACCTCAACTTATGATCCATCTCCAAGTAATAACAAGTTAAACATGGCAACAAAAGTAATTATAATCATCAAGATACATTGCTATTTCCTCGAACAACTTCATTCTCGCTAAAGGAACATCAAGATCAATCCACTAAGCCGAAACTAAAATCCATAAACATAACAATTAAAATCTCACTGATAAACTACTAGAATAATAATAATTCAAAATCATGGCCTACCTCTATTTCCGAGAGCTCCTTCAGTCATCCTTACTTCACCCAAAAGAAATCATCCACAGTTATAGCATATATACAATTACATCTCATGAAAACCAATACCAACATATTACATGATTATCATATATTACAACATTATCACATAACACACAATTCAGCATATAAAAAGCCAACATCACATAAATAGGTTATATCACAGAAGTAAGTTATAAACAATTAAAGTCACATAAGCAACAAACTTCACATAAGACAAGTTGATCACATAACTCACAATTGTCACATAATACACATTAATCACATAATGCACATTAATTACAACACATTGAGTACGTATAGCACGTTATCACATAAATTATATTGACCACATTAGTTCACTTAACACACAAGGCATACTAGTCACATAGAAAGGTAAACACATAAGTAAATTAATCACATAAACAAATTAACATATGTTTCACTTTTCTTTCAATTAATACATACTTGCATGCTTAGACCACTACCCACATTCCGAGGATACCTCGGCTGACAGCAAATCAAGCTTTGATACCACTTAATGTCACGCCCCAACTCGACCCCTCCTACGATCAGTCAGGACGCAATGGAATTTCGACAGTATAACGACAGTAATTAGGACACCGAGGCTCTAAACCAACCTCTTTAGAACATCATACAACAAACTCCATAAACAATCCCAACAATCAACTCCTCAATTAAGTTAACAACATACAACACATCCATATTATACAATGATCATTCTTCAACATTCCAATCATAGTTATACGCCTCTGTTCCAACTTAATACATAGGCTATACATACATTTCAAAATAGATTATACAAAACATTATTTTACAACAACTAAGATAATCTTATGGCAACGACTGCTGCACGTAAGACCCATCCACATACGACACATTTCTCTCTTCAAGAGGCACATACCCGTAGTCAAAATCAGTAACACCTGCATGCATGCAATAATAGAGAGTGAGCTAATATAGAATAAGCCCAGCGAGGATCCGATAGATCTCGAGCAAGGTTTACCAAACTCCTTGGAATAATCCTTTGAGTCAGTAAACACACAATAACATCAATAATACTATCATCACATAACTATATGACCATTCAATAAAGGATACTCTCTCTAGTTGGTGTAGCTCCAAATGCCATCACGATCTCAACCATTCTTCTTGATTATACCACTTAAATGTCACGCCCCATCTCGACCCCACCTACGATTAGTCAGGACGCAACGGAATTTCGGCAGTATAACGACAGTAATTAGGACATCGAGGCTCTAACCCAACCTCTTTAGAACATCATACATCAAACTCCATAAACAATCCCAACAATCATCTACTTAATTAAGTTAACAACATACAACACATCCATATTATACAATAGTCATTCTTCAACATTCCCATCATAGTTATACGCCTTCGTTCCAACTTAATACATAGGTTATACATACATTTCAAAATAGATTATACAAAACATTATTTTACAACAACTAAGATAATCTCATGGCAATGACTCTTGCACATAAGACTCATCCACATACGACACATTTCTCTCTTCAGGAGGCACATACCCGTAGTCAAAATCAGTAACACCTGTATGCATGCAATAATAGAGAGTGAGCTTATATATAATAAGCCCAGCGAGGATCCGATAGATCTCGAGCAAGGTCTACTAAACTCCTTGGAATAATCCTTTGAGTCAATAAACACACAATAACATCAATAATACTATCATCACATAACTATATGACCATTCAATAAAGGATACTCTCTCTAGTTGGTGTAGCTCCAAACGCCATCACGATCTTAACCATTCTTCTTGTAACTCCCCATTACTCACGCCCCCGGGGTACCCCCAATAACCTCGCCCTCCATGACACCTCCGTCGTGCGAGCTGGAGGCAATCTCTGATAGTCATGCCGTTATCAACCCGACAGCCCGATGCTGCCCGAGAGGTGGCACACACATACCAGAGACCCAGCAATAATAATAAACATCAATCATTCACAGAAGGACAGTCTAACAGAACTGTTTATCTCCCGGCATCCATCATCAATCAATAATCATCAATAATCATATTATCATCATAATAATGTCAATAACCAATTTAACAACACATAACTAAGTTAGATGACAAAGTAGGCCATCTAACCGAACATGCATTACACACACAATCGAACCCTAATTTACCAGTCAACAACTCACAATTCAATCACTCAACCCACAACCAATCATCTAAGGCTCAATCTAACATTTTAAAGAAAGACAACCTAAACTTCAATTAATCATATCTTACATTCTACTAATCCAAACAACTCCAAATCAGTTTCAAACACCCACCCATTCAACCAACTACATTAGCCCCCTCGAAAAATCACCATAACACCTCCAAATCATGCCCGATAACCCTAAAACCCTAAGGTGTCAAGGCTGAATTTTTTGGATTTTATCCCAAACATCATAATCGAAAATTCGGCATTACAACGGCACTACCACGTAATTATCAAACATTTAGAAATCGACGGCAATCGATTCCGATCAACACAACTCAATTTAATCAACATTGAACAATTTAATCAAATTTAAATACCCGGAAAATAAAAATTATGCTACAACCGATAAAAACTCGTAGTATTACAGCTAAATGATCCCTACCATGCAAGGAGCAATAATCTAACATCATATTAGAATTCTAATGGTTCAATTTTCATTTATACACAAAAATGTAAAAGATAACTTTTGAGATCTAGAATTTTTCTCTCACCTTTGATGCAAACTAAGGCTAGAAATGTGTAGAATGGATGCCAAACAATCAATTTCAAGCTTTGAATCACTCAATTCGGCTTTAAAACGCAAAATCTGTGAGAAAAATGCTTTGAAAATGCCTTCATCTTTCTCCTCCAAGGAGCCACGGTTTTGTGTGTATTTTTGGGGTGTTTTTGTGCTTTGTGAGTGTGTGTTGGTGATATAAGCTTGTTTGTCAACCATTTAAATGAAAGTCAAAGTTGAAACTTAGCATTTTTTTGTGTTTTCTTGACTTTAAATGCATTTTCTTGATCACCAAAGTTCAAAATAATTATTCAACACCCAAGCTAGCAAAAGTAAATTATTTTTAGGTGATAATAAGTTTTACAATCAAACAATTTCACCCGAGTCGGCTTAAAACTCGATTTTCGCAAAAGTCAGTGTAAAAACCCTAATAAATTCTTAAGCCGATTTTAAAACAGTTTTCATCAAACATAGGTCTATTAAAGTCCGTGGTCTAGGTCTAGAAGGGTTAAAAAGACCAGTTTCAAAATTTTAGCCGGCGTGTTTCGAAAATACTATTCACTAAAAATTGATGATAAAATTTCTGATCCCGTTTTTGATGAAAATTTCATGAATGCACATTTAGCAAGTATTAGGATTATTGATATCAAAATTATAACATTCTAGGCCCTATAGCACATAAACAGGTCATATGCACGCAAAACGAGACAAAGCACGTAAATCAAGTTAAAGCATAAAAGTGGGGTTTCACATTCTCCCCTCCTTAAAACAATTGTGTCCGCGCAATTCTCGAACTGACAGACAATTAAATCCTCAATCGTTACACTTAATAATACTTCTCTTAGTTCTCATTTATCTCTTAGAATGACAACTAACCAAAGACCTCAAAAGAACAACCTCTGTTGACTGCAAGTTGATGATCATAGTTCCAAGACAATCTTCAATTCATAATTCTCTCCTACCTAATATCATATTGCATATGAAAAAAATCACAACTCCAAAGTCCTAGCATGACACCACTAATTATCATTCATCCCCTACTACACAAAAGAGCTCTATGAACACCCCGGGGGTTTAAAAACTCATTCACGATAGTATGAATGATTATTGATCAAGGAAATATCTCAAAAGTGACATTTGTCAGAATATGGCTTTTATGAAATTTACAAGGAAATATGAATATGAAAAATCATATTTGAGCCAACAATCAAGTGAACAAGAGGTCAAACAGGTTAGAGAATCAAGATGTTAATAGTTTAATAAGGAAGCATGATAACTAAGATAAGAAATGTCTCAGCACCTATCAGTTAAATAAGTATGAACAAAGGATGATGATGAGTCAAAACAGTGTTGAGTATGTTGAACAAAAATTCCTGAACAAGTAGATATTTCAATTCTCGATGATTGTTCAAGGAACCAACAAGTAAGTTGTACTTGAGGCGAAATGAAATTATAAAATAATAGATGATTAATTCAATAGAAAAAATGAGTGGCAAGAGTATCTCAGCACGCAATACCAAAGAAGTACGAATAAGAAATGATAACAATAGGACAGTGCCGAGTACTTTGAGTGAACAATTACAAGCAAAATAATGGCTCAGGATTTAATAATAAAACAATAGGATTAACAAAGATCAACAAGAATAACAATGATGTACTTAGGTAAGAAGTACATCAAACAAGTGAAATCGAATAAGTAAAATGGTATAACAAAGGTGAAATTACTTCCAAATGAATAGTAATAGAATGAAAAGAAATACTAAAACCAATGGCTGGAGATAGATAATGCAATATAGAAGTCTCAAACCTTAACTCCAATAAGTGACATTGCTATAAGAAGCAAATATTAATGTTAAGAATAGAAACAATGTCAAATGAGTATAGGATCCATTAATCCAATAAGCAAAACTTTCAAGAAACAATTGGTAGGCTAGAAAAGTGTAACCCTTTATCAAATAAGTGAGAATAGAGTAGAAAAGAATAATAAGACCGATAGAATTATGAAGCACAAGAAGGGTGTCCCACCTACACATTTGAACACCAACAAGTCAAATCCTATAATTTATCTCCTACCAAAACAAGACACTAAGGAGATTTAGAGAACCTAAGGAGTCATAACAATCACCAAACAAGATAAATCACTCCAAAATTTTACATTCCGTACCAGACCAATCATCAAACAAGATAAATCACTAATTACCCAACAAGATTAACTAATGAAGACTCCAAAATATGATAACACAATACAGATTCATGCTAACCCATTATAACACAAGAGAATCCCCAATCAACAATCTAGAAAGTCATATCACCTAGAACCCAAAAGCTTGATGTAGGCAAGTAAATGTTCAGTCACCAAAATGCATTCTTATTTCTTCAAATAATTGTATCTCTTAACAATTACATCTTCGAATAAAGTAACTTCAGTCAGGAATCACTCCAATTGTCTCCAAGGTTTAAAGATCAAAACTCTAAAATACCCATTAATAATATAGCAATCCCAAATAGTAGACATATTCACAAATATACATCACTAATTCCTCAAATAAATTTTATTCTAAAATAACCTCAAGAAATTATGGTCTGAGTTGAAACTCCAAAAGTTTCTAATCACAACCTCACAGAAACCTCAACTTATGATCCATCTCCAAGTAATAACAAGTTAAACATGGCAACAAAAGTAATTATAATCATCAAGATACATTGCTATTTCCTCGAATAACTTATTTCTCGCTAAAGGAACATCAAGATCAATCCACTAAGCCGAAACTAAAATCGATAAATATAACAATTAAAATCTAACTGATAAACTTCTAGGATAATAATCATTCAAAATCATGGCCTACCTCTATTTCCGAAAACTCTTACAGTCATCCCTACTTCACCTAAAAGAATCACCCACAGTTATAGAATATATATAATTACATCACATGAAAACAGGTACAACGTAATGCATGATTATCATATAATATAACATTATCACATAACACACAATTCAGCATATAAGAAGCCAACATCACATAAACAGGTTATATCACAGAAGTAAGTTATAAACAATTAAAGTCACATAAGCAACAAACTTCACATAAGGCACGTTGATCACATAAAACACAATTGTCACATAATACACATTAATCACATAATGCACATTAATTACAACATATTGAGTACGTATAGCATGTTATCACATAAAACATATTGACCACATTAGTTCACTTAACACACAAGGCATATTGGTCACATAGAAAGTTAGACACATAAGTAAATTAATCACATAAACATATTAACATATGTTTCACTTTTCTTTCACTTAATACATACTTGCATGCTTAGACCACTACCCACATTCCGAGGATACCCCGGCTGACAGCTAACATGCGCTCTAACATGTTTATGTGATGTTGGCTTTTTATATGCTGAATTGTGTGTTATGTGATAATGTTGTAATATATGATAATCATGTAATATGTTGGTACTGGTTTTCATGAGATATAATTGTATATATGCCTTAAATGTCATGCCCCAACTCGACCCCACCTACGATCAGTCAGGACGCAACGGAATTTCGGCAGTATAACGACAGTAATTAGGACACCGAGGCTCTAAACCAACCTCTTTAGAACATTATACATAAAACTCTATAAGCAATCCCAACAATCATCTCCTCAATTAAGTTAACAACATACAACACATCCATATTATACAATAATCATTCTTCAACATTCCCATCATAGTTATACGCCTCCGTTCCAACTTAATACATAGGCTATACATACATTTCAAAATAGATTATACAAAACATTATTTTACAACAACTAAGACAATCTCATGGAAATGACTCCTACACGTAAGACTCATCCACATACGACACATTTCTCTCTTCAAGAGGCACATACCCGTAGTCAAAATCAGTAACACCTGCATGCATGCAATAATAGAGAGTGAGCTTATATAGAATAAGCCCAGCGACGATCTGATAGATCTCGAGCAAGGTCTACTAAACTCCTTGGAATAATCCTTTGAGTCAGTAAACACACAATAACATCAATAATACTATCATTACATAACTAAATGACCATTCAATAAAAGATACTCTCTCTAGTTGGTGTAGCTCTAAACGCCATCACGATCTCAACCATTCTTCTTGTAACTCCCCATTACTCACGCACCCGGGGTACTCCCAATAACCTCGCCCTCCATGACACCTCCGTCATGCGAGCTGGAGGCACTCTGTGATAGTCCTGCCGTTATCAACCCGACAGCCCAATGCTGCCCGAGAGGTGGCATACACATACCAGAGACCCAGCAATAATAATAAACATCAATCATTCACAAGAGGACAGTCTAGCAGAACTGTTTATCTCCCGGCATCAATCATCAATCAATAATCATCAATAATCATCAATAGTCATATTATCATCATAATAACATCAGTAACCAATTTAACAACATATAACTAAGTTAGATGACAAAGTAGGCCATCTAACCGAACATGCATTAAACACACAATCAAACCCTAATTTACCCATCAATAACTCACAATTCAATCACTCAACCCACACCCAATCAACTAAGGCTCAATTCAATAATTTAAAGAAAGATAATCTAAACTTCAAATAATCATATCTTACATTTTACTAATCCAAACAACTCCAAATCAGTTTCAAACACTCACCCATTCGATCAACTACATTAGCCCTCTCGGAAACCAATCAAGACACCTCAAAATCAAGCCCAACAACCCTAAAACCTCAAGGCACCTAGGCTGAAATTTCTGGATTTTGGCATGGACATCACAATCAAAAATTCGGCATTACAACGGCGCTACCACGTAATTATAAAACTTTTAGAAATCGACGGCAATCGATTCCGATCAACACAACTCAAAATAATCAACATTTAACAAATTAATCAACTTTAAATACCCGAAAAATAATAATTATGCTACAACCATTCAAATCTCGTAGTATTACAGCTAAATGATCCCTAGCATGCAAGGAGCAATAATCTAACATCAGATTAACATTCTAACGGTTCAATAATCATTTATACGCATAAACACAAAATATGAGTTTTGAGATCTAGAATTTTTCTCTCACCTTTGATCCGAAGTAAAGCTAGGAATGCGTGCAATAGGTGCCCAACAAGCGAAATCCAGCCCGGTTTGAAAAGATTCAGACTAAAACTAAGTTTTCTAAGGCAAAATTGTTTTGTAAAATAAGTTGAAAAACTCTCAAAAATGCCAAGAAACTCACGGCTGCAATGTATGTGTTTTTGTGGTGTTTGCTTTGTTTTTAGTGTGTGTGTAGAGATTTATATGCATAAGTCAACAAAATGGAAAAAGTCAAAGTTGAAACTTTAGTGTTTTTTTGTGTGTTTTCTTGACTTTAAATGCATTTTCTTGATCACCAAAGTTCAAAACATTTATTCAACACCCAAAATAGCTCAAGTAGATTATTTTTAGGTGACACGAAGTTTTACAATCAAACAATTTCACCCGAGTCGGCTTAAAACTCGATTTTCGCAAAAGTCAGTGTAAAAACCCTAATAAATTCTTAAGCCGATTTTAAAACAGTTTTCATCAAACATAGGTCTATTAAAGTCCGTGGTCTAGGTCTAGAAGGGTTAAAAAGACCAGTTTCAAAATTTTAGCCGGCGTGTTTCGAAAATACTATTCACTAAAAATTGACGATAAAATTTATGAATCCGTTTTTTATGAAAATTTCATAAATGCACATTTAGCAAGTATTAGGAGTATTGATATCAAAATTATAACATTCTAGGCCCTATAGCACATAAACAGGTCATATGCACGCAAAACAAGACAAAGCACGTAAATCAAGTTAAAGCAGAAAAGTGGGGTTTCACATAAAGTATTTTATTTCTCAAATTTCATATTTTTTTCTTCACTATATACATATTTATGGGCATACATTTATAAATTTTATGTACGTAGCATGTCGGGAATGTGAGTTACAAAAATATTTTGAATACCGTAGAAATAGTAGAAAACAAGTTAAACTAATTAAACTATATTAATCTATTTATATATTATATATATAAATCTACCTACTTATATATACATATATTATATCATTATATTATATTATATTATATATGTTAACTAGTCAACCAAACAAAACAAAAGGAAAAAGAATAGAGATGGAAGCAGAGAAGATACGGGAGAGAAAAAAAAAAGAGGAAAAAAAAAGAAATTTCCAAAATCTTGAAATTTGATATTTGGTGCTTGCATAGGTATATATTTGAGCTTCCATAGAGCATGTTCAAGCCTTCTTCATTTTGCTTAGGTGAGAGAGTTTCACTTTCTTGAAGTTTGAAGTTATTGTATTTTTGTTGAATTTTTTGATTTGTCAATTATAGCTATAAAACTTGTTATGAATGCTTATTATGTGTTTATTAGGACCTATAGAGTTAACTTTTGAAGCTTGTTATCAAATTTTATGGTTAAATATTAAGATTGAATGAAGAAGATGATGAATAGTGCTCAAAATTAGGATTTTTCTAAAACTTGCTAAATAGATTGAATTGAGACTTCCTTTAGGTGCTTTAGATGTTAGTGGAACTAGTCAAAGTCCCATGTGAAGTTGAATCACCCGAAACCGAGCTATTGTAAAATTAGTCAACTTTAAAAAGAGGACTTTTCTAGTTGTGAAATCCGGGCACATTTGGGCTATGGTTTGGGTATCCTTGGGATATGGAAGCACTATTGGTGCTTTCGTTAAGCGAAACTGGGGTTCGGATAGTATAGTTGTAGTTAAAACTCGCTCGGGGCCTTCTCGAACTTTTGTTTCTAAAACAGGGTTTTATGATCTTATTAGGTGTCTTTTGGCTTAACTAGGAATATAGTATGATTAAAATATGGTTTGGTAACCTTGATACGCACTTAGGAGAAGAAAAACTTGGTTAAAGAAAGGAAGAATCAACCTAGGCCTTTGCATTTTGCATGTTTTAGTCTTTGAAGGTGAGAGAATCATCTTATATGTATTTTATTTTGATTATATTGCTATATTTGTGTATGCTTTGTTAGTTTCACAAGTAGTTGTTGATTTGCTATCTATGAACAAAATTGTAAACTAGATGTTTGTTTAAAGCCTTCAATGAAGTGTAAATGCTAAGTAATGGCAAAAAATAGCTAAAAGTGTAGTATGCAAAATGAGCAAATATCTGGACAGCCTACTACCCATGAGTTCTAGAGCCATTTTGACATAGTAAACATACTCAAAACTTAATGAAATTTTAACAGCAGCTAGATTAGGCAGTTTAGAGAAAATGTTGATTTCTAAGGCTTAGGCTAATTCAAACGTTTTGATCATCCGATTTAGCAATTTCAGAAACGTGTCTGGAAATTTGTTGAAGCAGGGCAGTTTGCGCAGTTGCACGAGTAAGGTCCTAACTTGTGGAATTTATATCGGAATTGAATCCTGCTTGAGGCTAAAATTAACTACACTCGAAGATCTTTCTTTTTATGTCAAAATTAGAGGATTTGGAGATCAATATATTAGGTTACAGATTTGCTAAATTTAGCTTCTGCTAGAAAACTTAGACTGTTTTCATTAATTTGTTATTTGTATAGCCCATTGTTGTTGCTAAATAATTAAATTGTGAGTTTTGCCAAGGTATAATGTTATTTGGTGCACAATTAGGAAGGCTAATAAAGATATTTGGGAGAATGTGCTTAAAGCTCTTGTACCCTACATGCAAGGTTAATTGCAAAATGGATGATAAAGCATATTCTTGTGAAGTAAATTTGTTAGAATGCTAGATAAGTTAACCACGAAGATCTCGTATCAGTTGAACTGTAATTGATTCTAGGTTGTTCATAATTATAAATTCTAGTTAAATTGCTTCTAACTTGGACTGTTTACTTCATGTACGTGCTAAGTAATGTTTTACTTGCATTATGTTATGCTAGTTTAAAGGCTAAGTGTTATATTTATATGAGTAGGCTAAGGTTGCACATTTGAGCTAATTCAAGGAGATTTGGAGTGAATCTAAACGATTCTCTTACATAATTAGTCTAATCCAAGGTGAGGGAGTTACATTCTTTTGTGCATCTTAATTTATTTTTACTGCTCATGAATTGTATAGTTCAATATGATTGCTTATAATTACGTGTACTTTGATATGAATAGACTAAATATACACTTGTCTTTTATTTGTATTGTTATATGGCTTATTTATTGTAAACTACATGCGAGGGCAACCTACTTTGTTGTCCCTCATTTATGTGATTCTTGAATTATATTGTCATTACTTGAATTATTGTGATCGAATATCGGGTTGCGTAACCTTACCGGACATGGTAGCGTCGAGAAACACGGGCGGCATCGGGCTTGCCGTGCTCCCTTGACTACCATGGTGCCTATTCCCTTCTCGCTGAGGCATACTGCACTACCCCAGAGGCGTGGTTCACCTGTTGGGCATGGACCTACCTCAGGAGAAAGGGTCGTAGGATCGGGATACATCCGGAGTATCCCAACTTGTTGGTGTATGGGTTTGCCGGCACTTGCATAAAGTTCGTGTCTCGTGGTTCGAGATCGAAGACTTGAAGTAGAACTGTATCCTTTTTAATGTGGTTAATTACTTAACTATTGATCTTATTGTTTTATGTTATATATGACTTCCTGTGATTGCATATCATATTGCACGCCCCGGTATGCTGCATCATCTCCCTCACTGAGTAACTTAGGTTACTCATTCCTCATTTTAATATGTTACAGGGGCAGTTAGAATAACTACCTTGAGTGCTGTGTTGCGGGTTGCCTATCGCGCTGAGGTTGGATGCCTACATGTGAATTGTGTGAAGTTGCCGTTATATGATCTACTTTGAAGCTTGGCCTTGTATGTATTTGTTAGGCTTGAAGAAGTTTATGTTGTAATTTAAAGTTTAAGCTTGTGTTATTTGTAGTTGGGATGTAATATTTGAAGTTAGGCTTTACCGCTTTGAATGCATGCTTGTGTGGATGATGAAAACTAATTAGTTGGTTGGACACAAATTATAAGAAAGCTTATTTGTTAATATAGAGTGGTATGATAAGTGGATTAAAAAGATAGAATTTCAATGGGTTTAATTTTGTATGCTTGTGTGATATATTGTTGGGTTTCAAGGCTCAGATGGTCTTTAAGAGCTAGTTGGCCTTGTGAATCGTGTAAACTAGGTTGGATGAATGGTTGATTGTGGTCCAAGACTTGTATGTGATTGTTGGCAGGTTTCTAGATAGTCCTATATATAGGGAAAACTTCGTCCGTTTTTCTTAAAATTTCGTGCCCGGGGTCTAGAATTGGGTGAGAATAGCATGATAAATAGGAGTCCCGGTCTCGTGAGGGATCGGGGCGTTACAAGTAAGCCCTCCTATTGGACAAGAACTTGGCTGACAGGGCGACTTTATCATTGGATAGAACGTTGTGCTATGATACCCGCTGGTTTATGTATGGGGTAAGAGTGAAAGGACTCTTCTGATAACTGTACAGTGGTGGTTGTAGCATATTTAGACAAAAGAGAAGCCAATTCAGGGTATAAGTGTACCTCAGATGGGGAAGACATTAGAAGAATTTCAAGATGGAAATAGGCAGTTGCGGAATCCATCTCTTGAATGCGTCGGAACCGTTTAAACTACATAGGTGCAACATATAGATTTGTTTCCCCTTTTAGCTCAACATTCTAACCATTCTGCTGAAACCCAAGTATTAAGGAAGAGTAATTGAGATGAATGTCTCCAAGTGTAATTAACCAGGAAATGCCCAGCATCATATCAATACAAATTTCATGTCCCTGAATAGTGATCTTAGCCTGTTTGACACACCCCTCCGTGCGCAATTTTTCACCACTACCAACACACACTGCAAACTTCGAAGAAGGTTCAACGGGTAACTTTAGGTGGTGAGCTACTCGAGACTGCACGAAATTGTGCGTACTACCACCATCAACAAGGAACTGAACCGGAGCACCTCGCAATAAGCCGTTAAGGCGAAGAGTAGCGAGGTACTGTTGTCCAACCATAGCGTGGTATGAAATTTCTGGAATAGGAGGGTCATTACCTGAATCGAGCACATCCTCAGAGGTAGAAGATGGTGGAGATTCAGTTTTTGACTCGTAGTCCATTAACAACAATTTTGGTGTTGTCTTGCACCAATGAGAAGACATCCACTTGGTATCGCATGAATAACACAACCCTTTGTCTCTTTTAGCTTGAATTTCAGCCGGCGGGAGACGCTTGATGGGTAAAGTAGTAGGGGTCAGAGGAGATTGTAGTGAAGGAGACGATGAAGTGAGTTGACTACATGGAGATGGTGATATGGGTGGGCTATATATGGGAAGTGATAAGGCATAATATAGATAACCTTTCTTTTCGAATTCAATTGACTTGTATCTTGTTTGTTGTAATCATGTAATCCTTATCAGGTAGTTTAGATAGCTTACCTTGTATTATAAATATAGGACAATTATTGTAACAGAGTCATGGTGAAAATAAAATTATTTTTTCCAAATCTTTCATGGTATCAAAAGATAACACATAGTGTAATTTTCTTTACGATCCTGCTTTCTTTTTCTTCCAATCATGGCTTCATCTTCCGCTGACACTTTCTCCATCCCTTCCTCTAATATTAAAACCTTTGTCACTCTTGCTCTGGATCATACAAATTATCTTTCCTGGAAAAATCAAATCACTCACTTTCTCCGGTTCAACAATTTACTTCCGTATGTTGACGGGACTCTTCCCGATCCCTCCAAATCTATTGCCATTTCCAAATCTGAGTGAGTTGTTGCATCTACTTTATCCGCTCTGTCCTCTCCTTCAATCACTTCTGCTGAGTGGCATCATGCAAACAGTTTCGTCACTGCTTGCATTAATGCCACATTATCTGATGCCTTAGTTCATCAAGCAACAGAGTTTTCTTATGCTCGTGAGCTTTGGGTTAACTTAGAAGAATCTTTTCTTTATCAGTCCATGGCTCGTCGTTCTTTACTTCGTTCTCAACTTCGCACTATTTGTAAAAATGATCTGTCTATCGCCGAATATCTTCAACAAATTTGTCTTCTTTCCTCGTCACTAGCTGCCATTGGTGACTCTGTTGCCGATTCTAAGTTAGTGATCATCACCTTGAATGGTCTTCCTTGAGCCTACAAACCATTTATTACATCCATTGAAAATATGGATCCGTCTCCTTCATTTGCACAGGTTCGTGCAAAATTTTTAACGCATGAGCAACGTGTCTTACTTGACAATGATGATGTTCCCTCTGTCACAAATAGTACTGATACAACATTGCTTTCCCAACTTTCTATTTCACCTACTTCTAATCAAATCAAAGTCGTGGGACCCACAGGCCATAATGGTTTTTCTCCTATGACTTCTCATAATAGCTCACACTCTCAATCTCATATGTCTGCTTCAAAATCGTATGTTAACAACAACTCTGGTTAGAAAAATAATTATCGTGAGAAATGCCAGATATGCCGTAAACAGGGTCACTCAGCCTCTTGATGTCGCTATTGTTATGCACCACCACAGTCAAATTCTGCTCCTTCTCAATATGCTGGTTTCCATCATCAAGGTTCCTTCCTTCCTTCCTCCTCTACTGCCTACTCCACCTTCTCCTCAGTCTTGGATTCTAGACTCAGGCGCTACTTCTCATATGACGAGTGATCCAACGCTTATACGGTACATGCATCCATATTCTGGTTCTGATCATGTTGTTGTGGGTGATGGTAAGTCTCTCAAAATTGCTAATATTGGTTATTCCTCTCTGTCTCATCCTACTCATAGTTTTTCGCTCAAGCATATTCTTCATGTTCCTCATATTACTCGTAATTTGCTTTCGGTGTCTAAATTTACACGTGATAACAATGTTTCATTTGAGTTTTTCCCTTCTAAATGTGTTGTTATGGACCTCCGCACCGGGATGCCTCTCCTTCAAGGCCGTGCTGACTCAAATCTTTACAGTCTTCCAATCTCTCCAACGTTCGTGTCTTCTTTCTCTCATGCCTTTGCTGCTTCTCGAGTGTCGGTTGATCTTTGGCATAGTCGGTTGGGCCACCCTTCGAAGCGTGCTTTGTCTTCTCTCAAGAGTCACCAAGATTTAGATTTTTCATATTTTTCTTTGTCTAATAAACTGTGTACTGCCTGCATGATGGGCAAGAGTCACAAGTTACCTTTTAGTCAGTCTAGTCGTATTTCTACTTTTCCATTGGAAGTAATTCATTGTGATGTTTGGGGTCCTGCCCCTGTTAATTCATGTTCTGGGTTTAAGTATTTTATGTTATTTATCGATGATTACAGTCGATACACTTGGTTGTACCCGTTGCGGAATAAAAGTGATTGTGCTCAATCTTTTGTTCATTTTAAGTCCTTGGCTGAAAATCTTTTTTCTTCTCGCATAAAATATTTTCAGTGTGATGGTGCCAAAGAGTTAACACAAGGCTCATTTGCCAAAATTATTACAACTAATGGCATTCAATATTCTATTTCGTGTACTCATACATCAGAACAAAATGGATTGGCCGAACGAAAGATTAGACACATAACTGAAATGGGTACTACTCTTCTATTTCATGCCTCTATGCCTAAATGATTTTGGTTAGAAGCTTTTAATACTGCTGTTTTTTTAATTAATCGTCTTCCAACTCCAGTCTTAAATCATGACTCTCCATATTTTCTTCTCTACAAAAAACCTCCAGATTATACGATTCTTAGGGTCTTTGGTTGTCACTGTTTTCCACATTTGGGTGCTTATAAACAAGATACATTGAGTCCTAAATCTGCCTCGTACGTTCTTTTGGGTTACAGTGACCAACATAAAGGCTATCGTTGTTATAATATTGACAATGATCGTGTTTATGTTTCTCGCCATGTTGTTTTTGACGAAGTCAGTTCTCCTTTTCAGCAGCTCTTGACTACTTCAGCGTCCTTGTCCAACGCGCAACTTTCTTCTTCTCATAGGTGTAATCCGTCCCGTGCTTCATTAAATGCCTATTCCCTTTTTCCTTCCAATTTAAATCCAAGTGTATCCTCTCAAAATGCCCCTGCTAACGCGTCATCTGTTCCGCGCGTGCCTCTCACTTCAGTTGTCTCTCCTGCAGCCATGTCACCTCTAGTGTTATCCCCTCACACTCGTGTGTCTCCTCCAATCGCTATGAGTCAACTTGTCTTACCAAGTTCTCTAGCTTCTAGCACATGGTTCAATGCCCAGTCACCATCATCTCTTCATCCAAAAACTTTCTCATAAGCTCTCACATCATCCCCTATGCAGTCGCAGGGTCCACCTGTCCCTACCATGTTTACTGCTTCGTCAATTCCTTCATCTCACTCTTCTTTACCGGTGGGTCCCACTTCTTCCTCCCTTCACATGCCACACTTTTCGTCGGGCCCAATTTTCTTTGACAATGATTTTCCTCCATTCCATTCTTCATCGCGTGCATCGCCTTCACGTGTGTCAGTTGCGTCTTCTCATTGCAATTCTGCCTCCATCAGTGTCCAGCCTAGTCCTACAAATTCACAGTCTCACATCGCTGCGTCAGATACACCACCATTACTCACCTCTACTCGCCTGCCTCCCACAGACGTGTCAACTTCTTCTCATCAGATGGTCACTCGGTCTAAGGATAATAGCCTGAAACTGCATTTTTTTTCTGATTTTGTCACATTCAATGTCGTCAATGCACCACTCTCTATTGTTTCATCTCTTGATATTGAGCCTACCACCTATGCTCAGGGAAGAAAACACTTACATTGTTGCACAGCTATGTCTTCTGAGTACAATGCCCTGATGCAAAATGGTACTTGGACTCTTGTACCCCAACCCTCCACAGCAAATGTAATTGGGTGTAAGTAGATGTTTCAGATCAAGCATAAACCAGATGGTACTGTTGAGCATTACAAAGCCCGATTAGTGGCTAAAGGTTACAGTCAAGAAGAAGGACTTGATTATAGTGAAACATTCAGCCCGGTCGTCAAGCCAACTACAATTCGAGTAATTCTTTCAGTTGTTGTTTCTAAAAAGTGGGATATTAGACAACTTGATGTTAACAATGCATTTTTGCATGGTCTATTGCATGAGGATGTGTATATGTCTCAACCACCTGGTTTTGTTCATCCGGTTCATTCACAATATGTCTGCAAATTACAGAAAGCGCTATATGGCTTGAAGCAAGCACCTCGTGCTTGGTTCACTCGACTAAGTATTTTTCTTGGTCAGATTGGGTTTTCAGCTTCAAAATCGGATTCCTCTTTGTTTATCTATTCTCATGCTACTGTCACTATGTTCATGTTGGTCTATGTGGATGACATCATTCTTACTGGTAGTTGTTCTTAGAGTATTACATCTATTATATCTATGCTCCATCTGCAATTTGCTCTTAAAGACCTAGGTCTGTAATCCTACTTTCTTGGGGTTTAGGTACGTCGTTTAGATGATGGATTATTGTTGACCCAGCATAAGTATATTCTTGACTTGCTTGACCGTGCTAAGCTCACTGGTGCTAAGCCAGGTGTCTCCCCTATTGCTCTCAATCAACAGTTGTCGCAACATATTGTCGATCCTTTTCATGATCCCACTCAGTATCGCAGCATCGTTGGGGCTCTACACTATCTTACTCATACACGGCCTGAAATTTCTTTGGCAGTTAATAAGGTTTCTCAATTCATGCATCAGCCCACAGAATGTCACTGGTTTGCAGTTAAACGGATTCTCCGCTACTTAAAAGGTACAATCTCTCATGGTCTACATATCAGGGGGTCTCCATATTTTGCCTTGCATGCTTATTCTGATTCAGATTGGGCGGGTTGTCCTGATGATCGTCGTAGTACTCATGGCTATTGTATCTTTTTGGGTCCAAATCTTGTGTCCTGGTCTACAAAGAAACAACCTATCACAGCTCGCTCGAGCACAGAGGCGGAGTATGTAACGACCCCAACCCGACCCTTCTCAAGACTAAGTCAAAGTCTGCGTTTATTGTCATTGCGAGTTCATAACTTTTTATTAAAAGGAAAAATAAATAAAGAATTACTTAATAACAAGCCTTTATATAATAATTTAAGTACAAAAGGGTGTTACAACATCTGAGATCTGATAACTACCCGGCTAACATACAAACTAAGGTTTCAAAACAGCTACCCTTCTTCCCGAAATTAATACAACAAACTCTAAATTTTACAACTTGGATCCAACTATGATAGCAAGAGGCTTCGAGCATGTAAACATTCAAAGTCAATTTTCATTTCAAGCTAAGTTGCACCTGTACTGGGGGATACTTGGGGGAAAAAAGAGGGTGAGCTCTGGAGAAGCTCAGTGAGGATGGAATAGAAGAGTTTTAAAAACATTTTTGGTCGGTCTCTTTTGCAAATCATGCTACTATTCACGTATGATAGTATAACAAATTATTCACATAAGATACATATAACAAGTAGAAATTACTATTCAAGTCACATAATGATAATAATTTTTAGATAGATAATCAATTTATATTGCAATAATAATCACATTTAGTGGTATATACCTACATCACATATCAGCCTACTCTATGAGGGTGGAAGGCCAAGCGAGAGGAAGACACTACTTTTCGAGGGTGGTACCAAGCGAGAGTAGGAACAAGTCGATCATTTCACGAGATGGCCAACCTTGATCACAATTCCAACTTCTTATCTCTCCCAAGAGGATCCTCCGGCTTGTACCTGAATCTTACGACCCAACTCTGCGAGGGTAGTACCAAGCGAGAGAGGAAATAGGTCCACGATAGACACGGGAGCACCGGCAAGTCCTATATTGCCCAGCTTTTGTGCAAGCTATCGGGCCTGAAGTTGCAACCCCTAATTTTAATAGCACACAAGCATGCACAAGTATTCACGTAACACACAATTGATAATTATTTGCACAATTTATGATCACGCACTTTGATAAACACGTAGGTGGAGAACAATAAAAGAGGTTGTCTCCGGTTAAGTACCTTTAACAATATTAATTCACTGGAAGTTCAAATAACTGAATAAAGCCGTATCATACCAAGTAGCCATAAAAGGTGATTAATTTCATAAACAGTTAGCTCTTAGCTAATAATTTCGAAACAATACATTATTAAAGTTAATCCTAGTTCAAATGTAACAAATAAAGAATATTAACAGACATGATATATATCTTAAGCTAGAATATTAAAATAACAAATCATATTATAATTATATAATAATCATATAAACATATAAGATGCTATTTTTAATAAAATCTCTTCACCAAAAAATGCCGAAAATTGGAGAAAATTCGGACCCATTTTGGAACTTACGGAATGTTAACTAACTGAATCGATATAATTTAGTGGAATCGGGCCAGGGAAAAGTGTATGCCTGTTTGATTTCAGGGGGTCAAGTGACCCCTTTATATAGGTTTTCAAGGCTGACGCAGGGGAAACACGTGTCCCGCCACGTGTCTCACATGTGTGGCACGTCCACGCATGTGTGACACGTGTCCCCTACGTGTCACGCATGCGTGGCATGTCCACGCATGTGTGACACGTGTCCCTCCATGTGTCACGCATGCGTGGCACGTCCACGCATGTATGACACGTGTCCTGAGACACGTGTCACTCCCCGAGAGTGACACCAACGTTTCATTTTTTGCCCGTTTCGTGCGTAGGTGTCCCGATTTTTGTATTTTCGGGCTGGGTAGCAATTTTGTCAAATTTCGTCATTAAGTAGTACAAGTTAAAAGAAACCCAATGGTGTATGCCTTTTTTCACGGCAGGATCCTGATTTTCCTATAATTGGCCCTGAAGTGAAACCCCTTTTCAAGACCAAAAACCCCTAAAATCGGGAAAACAATCGAAATGGCCTGAAAAGTTAAAGGAAATCACCTATACTCTTGTAAGCAGCTGAAAAGTTTTACTTGGTCATGATATGGAGTTTTACATCCTTGTAACGACCCTAAACTTAATGTTAATTCATGCTATAAGAACACCTAATAATAGGTTACTATTAATCGTAATACCAATTGATTTTTAAATAGTAAGACAATTAACTATAGATTAAATGCATACAAATAATCACAAAGACACATTTTCCAAAAATAACGAAAAAAAATAAATATAAAAAATACTTATAAATGCATGGTCGGGCTCAAGTATTACAGAGTATCGTGCAATTGCCTATACCACAGCTGAAATTTGTTGGTTGCAGTCTATTCTAGCTGAGCTACCCGTTGTAGCTCCTTCCGTTCCTATGCTATGGTGTGATAATATTGGAGCTACCTATTTGACAGCCAATCCTATTTTGCATTCTCAGACCAAGCATATAGAGATTGATGTTCATTTTGTTAGGGAAAAAGTGGCAGCCAAACAATTGCAGGTTAATTTTATCTCTACTGTTGATCAACTTACAGATATTATGACGAAAGGGTTGTCTATCTCGCGGTTTATAATGTTGCGGCGCAAGCTCAACCTGTGTGACTCGGTTTTGCTTGAAGGGACGTGATAAGACATAATGTAGATAACCTTTCTTTTTGAATTCGATTCACTTGTATCTTGTTTATTGTAATCATGTAATCCTTATTAGGTAGTTTAGATAGCTTACCTTGTATTATAAATATAGGACAATTATTGTAACAGAGTCATGGTGAAAATAAAATTAATTTTTCCAAATCTTTCAGGAAGTGGGTTAGGTGATGATGCTTGAACAGTCTGAGTGAGCTTCGCCAAGGCGCCATGGGGGTTTTTAAATTCAATTGGGGCAAAACGAGCTTCCAGAGCTTGCGTAAATTGAGACCAAGAGCTGAGTTGGTGATTGTGATATAGCCATTGAAACCATTGTAACGCGATGCCATCCATATGGAAGGATGTGATGGAGAGGCGTTGCGAGTCATCGATGCATAGTATTCAAAAAATTGTTTGGCTTTGAATATCCGTCCGACTGCATCGGATCCATCAAATCGAGGGAAATCCAAGTGGATGGAGCGTGGCAAAGGGGCAGCACTACCGCCGAGACCCGTAGAATTCGACGATTGAGGTGTATGTGAGGAAGAAGACTCATTTGCACGGACTATTTGGTTGAGCTTGCCATCTAGAGTGGTACACTGGAGAGCTAGCTTCGCCATTGATTGTTGTTGGCCAGATAGGGTAGCTTGGAGAGATTCGAGAATGTGGGCGTGGTGTTTAAGGGTGTTGTCGACCACCCTTAAATGTGTGTCGTTCGCCATTGTTCGTGAACGAAAGTACCTTTGTAATGAATTTAGTTAGTTAAGATGAATGTAAAGGCTCAAGATGATTGTATTGATTGAACAGTAGAGGAATTACAAGAAATTTAATATAGTGCCAATTTTTCGAGTAGAAATTGGTAAACTCCAAGCTAGAACAGAGAAGAAGAAAAAGAGTACATTTGGCTAATTTCTGATGCCTCACCTATGAGCCTATTAGTTCTATTTATAGATGGGTCTTCATGTAACAAACTTTCTCAGATAAGATGGAGCCTTCTTGGTGCGCAAGCCATTTCCAAATTGTTGGTTGATAGGAATATTCTGAGTTGTAACTGCCCCTTCACGTTGATCCTCTTTGAGCACGTTAGCATTTAAAATATTTGGGTCATGCTTGTGTGACTGCTCTTTTTTGGTGTTCATCACACGTACACTCTAAAGAAACTCCATGAACGAACATTTATTTTGGAAAACAATCATTGCTCACTTGGAAATTTGTCATATATTTACCATATGAAATATGGGCATCCAATATGCACAAATAAGTAAAATTAAGAAAAAATTTCAACCGTGTGAGATAGGCTCAATCTTCATAAGTAATTGCCTTTTCATCTAATAATAGAATAAGTCATTAGTTTAGGCTTCAAGAGAGCACAAACTTCAATATTGCAAATGCTAGAAGATCAAAGAGGAGTTTATAGGAAAAGAATTTACATGAAATTTGTTTTTAGAAAACGTTATGCAGGCACATTAATTGCTTTAACTGATAATAAAACAAGTATTGTGTTTTAGACTCCTATGTGTTATAGGTAACTCACTCGTTACATTAATTGGCTCTACTTTTTGTTGTGGGATAAGTTCTCTTATTGAGTTTTTGTTTGCTTATTCTTTCTCTTTCTGCTTGTTCTCTTTGCAGATAGAGCAGGATAAGCACTTTAGCTTTGGGCAGAATAGTGATATCCAAGCATGACAATTTGGTTTGAGGACCTCTTTGTTTATTTCCTTTGGTGTTAGGATAGAATATTTATTTGAAGTATTTGCATTTGGATGTAACAATTGAGGCATATGACCTTTCTTGTGACTCTTTTGGAGATTTTTCCTTGATCGATGTTTTGTATTTGCTTGGAGACATTATTTTATAGCTTTTAGTGACTCTTAAGTGATTATTTTGTAGTTGTGTGCTTAGCATATGCGAGGGATTGCACCTTTGGGCGTGAGGCAAATCACGTATGTGCTAGAAATCACCTCAACGGCAGGACTTGGGGCATTAAATTCCTGTCTTGAATTCATAATTTCTCCAATTTCCTATGTGATCCCTATAATTTTAGAATTGTTGCAACTGGATTTGTATTCTTATCTCATGCTAGTTCATTTGATACCTCATATTTTTTGTGGTACGCAAACATTGGAGCTACTTGTTGAAAGCTTTGAAGAACTGGTGGTGCATCTATCGTTCTGCAGAATTCTACAATTCAATGCCTGCTTTTGTCAAACATTGTAAAGTGTTACTTAATTTTTTATAATCTATTTGTGTTGAAAATAAACCAGACTCCACCTAGTAAGATAAACTTGATTTGGCTTAGTTTTGTAAAATGATAGAAATAACAAAAGCATCCGTACAACATTGGTTAAAAACAAGTTTGATTTTTCTTTCCATACTGGTTAAAATGTTTTTTAGCATTTTGCTGTCAGTTTCAGATGAAAAAAAGAAGATTAAATGAAGTCTAGAGGCCTTTATATCTAAAAATAACCAAAAACATATTATTTATACTTTACGGTAGTTTCCCAACCAATATGTGAAAAGTCATAAAGTTAATTAGATAAGTCACTTTGGTGAATTTTATCCAATTTAACCTATGTACGTTGTGATGATAATATTGCAACACGAAATTGTCGTTGCAGGAAGCCTCCATTGAAGAAGGCAAAGAGTCCAAAATTTGAAAGGTTGGATGCTTGGCATTGCTCGCCAAAGGGAGGAATTGTTAGGTTTATTGCCTCGAATTCCAAACCTAATCAAATTTTATAGAGAATTAGACGTCCATTCAAAGTAGAAGTACTCTAGAAGATAGGAATCCAATCATAGTTGGATTAGTACTAGTCTCCTATAAATAGAACTATATAACTCGTCTTTATTTGTCACACCAATATCACACCTAAGCCACACGCTATGGGGTGTGTGAGTCAGTCCTAAATTTTATGTGTATTGTTTAGTGTGAGCATGTTTTATGTATATTGTTTAGTGTGAGCATGTGAGAATTTTACAGTTTTTTCCTACAAAAAGTCATGGTTGTAGTCCTTTGAGTAATAGAGATAAATACTACGTGGACGTTGAGATTTGTCGAACCATGTTAAAAATATTATATGTTGTGTATTTGTGTGTATGATTCAGCTTTGGAATTCGTCGAAATTCCTAACAGTTTAGAGGCCTTTTATAGAAAAAAGATAACTCAATACATAAAACTCTCACTAGTAATACATAAATGATTTGCTCATGAGTGTATTACGGTTGAAGATCAAAACGAGCGTAAGTCATCTCAGTTTTGTTAAACAACAAACAAATTTGTATCACTTTTCTTCGTGATATCTTCTCATTTGTGGGCTACGCCCAATCATTTTTTGTCGTTTCTGCTATTGAGATTTCTAGTTTCTAAAACCAACTCCAATTGCATCCTTATTTGATTCTCTACCTTACATGTAGCGAAGGGAATGGTATGAATGATTTCCAATAGCTTTCTTAGGTGATTCTTTAAATTTTAGGAGATTCTTAAACTCATTTTTAACATCTCTACATTTGGAGAAAAACATATACTCTTCTATCCATCTCCTAAAATCTTCCAATGGTATAAAAGCAAAATTGATAAAATATAAGGAAACTGTTGGAGTGACACTGTAATAAGAAATTCCTAAAATCAAATGTTGATTAAATGTAGAGAAGTTTTTAGAGTCGAACTGAAACAAAGGACCACTAAATTTGGAAAATTGCTCCAATCCTTTACATGTAGGAAAAAAATAAAGAAATTGGTTGAGTTGACCTAAAATGTATAGAAGCTTTGTTTCCACTCACTTTTCTTCTTCGAACCCAAGCTTACTAAATTCGACCTTCCAAAATTGTCACTAGGCTATCTCTTGGGGTGACAAACTCTTTGTAATGCTTCTTGAGTCATGATTCTACCTAAAGATTGACAATTGTGGTATGGAGCCTCGTCACTTAATTAATGCCCCATCATTGAATATCCCACAATTAAAAACACAAGATATATCCTTCTTTATCTCTAGTTTTAGTATATGAGGAAAGGGTTACCTAACCTATTACTTGCTTTATTGAGATTCAAGACTATATATAAATCTTTATAATGTTACAATTTATCGCAATTAATTAAGATTTTGTGCCTCACAGGCTAAGGAAAGCTTGTTTTCTTGGGCTGGCTTTGACAGTGTTATCAAAGATGATAAATAATAGCAACAGAAAACGAAAAGAAAAATATGAGACACGCAGATTTTACGTGAAAAACCCTTGACGGGAAAAACCACGGGCAGAGGAGGAGCAATTCACTATATCGAAAATTGGTACAAGAGGTTAGCAAATATAGTTGGCTAACAAAACCTATTTGACAAACCTAAATACATTACTATATATAGGCTCATACAAATAAAACCCTTAGCCCAAAAGGTCCATACCGCGGGGGCTCCGCCCCCGCACCCCCAATGGGATCAATGGTGGGCTTCAGTCTCAAGCCTATCGCCCCTCAACCTTCGCTACCACCACAAACCCCTAATTTTTTTTCCAAAAATAAGTTTTTACCAAATGGGTCGCACCACGAACTTTTCGGGTTGGGCCAAATAAAATTCGGGTCACCAACTCTAACAGACATATTTGAGGGCATGACATAAATTGAAGTAAGCAAAGACAAGAAAAGAAGAAGAGAAATTATTACTCGACTAATAATATGTAGCAAACAAACTATCGGCCTAGGAAATTATAGTCAGAGATTAATAGGCAACGTGCTTTTTCGCTTCTGTATGTGGTGGAATAATGCGCCTTGTTTACCCTCGGAAGTCTATTACGTACAGAATATGATTGAGTCAAGGTCATCTTGTATAAGATTATGATGGTCTTTGGAAGTATGTCTCCACTCACCAGCCCTTCAACGCTTTTATTTTTCAGACCCCTTGCAACATCTACCAGTCTCAACCAGAATTTCTAATCTAGTGTTAATTATGGACGAAATTAAGAATTTAATATTGAAATTATTGACAAAATAAAAAATAAAAGGGAGTCTGTAAATTTTTTTTTAAAAATAATGCGTAGATTTTTTTAAATATAGTTGGACCCTCAGGGTCTGGGCTCCCCCAATCCCCGGGCCTCCGTCACCAGTGTTAAATCACTTATGGACTGAGAGAATTAAAGCTATGGAAAACGTATCTATTAAGCGTTTACTTATCTCTTTTTTAGCCACTAAATCCATAGCTAACTATTGCAAAATCATATATCTTTGTATTCGAAATCAAGGAAGAAGAAACACTTACTACACGTGGTGATTGAAATAGCATGTAAAATCTTGATTGGGTATGTTTTCCAGTATTGAGACTAAATATTGTTATTGAAAGTGGACGAATACAATAAGATAGTGGATAATTATCACTTTGGTTTGGATCAAAACATGTTCTTTGGAGGATCGAGATATTGCGGGTTGACGATTTATTGCTTGGTAGAATTTAATTTGGAGTTAAAGTTATGTAGAATTCTTTTTTCTTGAATACATTTTTTTATATCTAGAACTTAAAAAGTATCACCTATTTATTTTATAAAATTTATTATTATTAAGTAACTATCTCATCTAAAAGTTTAAAATGTTAGAGAGGGATTTGTTTAAGGTTTTAAATAAGGTGGTCATTTAACATGGTATCAGAATTAGGTACCAAAAAGGTTCTCGGTTCAAAACTCACTACTACCCAATTAAAAATATTAAAACTGCCCAAGTACATGACTCAAAAACTAACTCTGTCTGCACTTGTGGGGGCGTGTTGATGATAATAACTAATATAACAAACCTCTCTCTAGCCATTTAACTTTTAGATGAGTTAGTTACTTAACAATTACAGAAGATGATTGGGGTTAAGGTCTCGGAAAATATTTTTATGTCATTTGGAAGAAGAAAATTAGTCACTTAACTATTTGTTTGGTAACAACGGAAAATTAGTCAATTGGAAAATATTTTTCAGTCAAATATTACGACTAGTACAAAGTTTGGAAAAATATTTTCATGTCATTTGGGAGAAGAACTTTTTTTTTGGAACTCACCACCCCTACCCTCTACCCCTCACCCCCACCCTCCACCCTCGCGGTTAATGTCACGCCCTGGAATTTTACACTTGTACACTGTCTCGGCACGTGACATGTCGCGTGCTAAAATGATAAGATCCCTAAAGCCTGCTAGGCGCACATCTATTAAACACTCAAATCATAGCCACTAAACCATAAATATTTAAAGACTTCCAATCAAACCATACGTATTCGATTACAAACCAAATCTCCAAATAGTCATAAAGAATAGATCCTAAAAATTAATACAATCAAACCCAAATGTCACAAATAAAGTTCCAATCTGAATTCTAATAACATTAAATAAAGTAAATTTCAAGTCACTATATCGTCGTGTTCGGGTGTCTCTTCCCTGCTCACAAATGTAGTGCTTATTCTTTTTTAACTGCAAAGAAAATAGCGGAGGCAAAAGTGGTGAGCGAACAAAAACTCAGTAAGGAAATACAATCTACAATAAAAAAATATAAATTGGGGATTGAGTCAGGAAATTTCTGACTAGAATTCACAAATTTCACAATAGATGTTGTACATATAACAGTTGGTTAATAATTGATAGGCCAATACATTTAGTGGAATAGAAGGAAATAGTCACTAACACGACTCATAAACAAAATATATAAAAATAGTTGTGACTATATTTAATCCGTGTAGTGTCAGTTCAATAATAAATTTGTGCCCAATTCATACAGTGGTGGTATCAATACCTGCTAAAAAGGTACAGTTACAGTTCCTATACCGTGGTACCGTAACTGTATCGGTACAACTAAAGTAACACAACTATAAGAAAATTTTTATGATATAGAAAATCATAAATAAAAGAATACGTGTGAAGTTAACGAGAACTGAGAAGCTTTTGGACAGTGATCAAACAATACAATAGAGTTCCTAAGGATTTATCCGGGCTTAGAGAAAAAATCATAATACGATTAAATAATAGGAGTTTTATTTACATATTGAATGAAATTTAATTCTACAACTAAAATGTGTAGAATAACAATACAAACACTTTAAATGCTACTTTTGACTTTCTTCTAAAATAAATAAAGTATACAATGTCCAAAATATATATATATATATATATAATAATAAAAAATCGATATCTATAAATTATTAACATCTCTGATCGACTGACCAGAGACGTGAGTCACTAAGTGACTTTTTCGAAAGTCACTGTAAGTGACCTTAAAAAAAAAGTCGACTTTCATTTTTCTTATTTTTTTTTATAAAAAAAATCAATCTTTTAATTTCAATAGTTTAAAATCTATCTTTTAATTTCAATAGTTTCAACCAAACTCATTTTCAGATATATAATAAAAGATGAAAAGGACAATTAAAATTACAAAATCTAACAATTACATAATATCTTAAATTTGGTCATTTTAATAAAACAAAATCCAAAATAATAATAATTTTATTGAACAATTCCATATGAACTTAATCATTAAATAACTCAAAGTCCGGAATAATCCTTATAGGGACAACTAACAACAAGAGATCTTAACGGATGAAATATCAAATTCACTTTCGAATTAAACTTATACTAACTGAACGATATAACATAAGAGGGAACAAATCTTGGATCTAAAAATTAAGATGAGCATAAGAAATATTTGGAGAAAGATAGATGAATTTCACTTACACCTTGGTCCAAGAGCAAAAATTCTCAAATCACAATATCACAAATCTTAGTAACCACTTCAGTCTCCTAAATACATAAACCAACATTTCTATTACCAAAGAAGTCATCAACAATTAATTCTAGAAATTATTTCATAACCTATGATAAATCCTCTAACCTATGAATTTTATTAAGTTACTTACCTTACCCAAAGAAGCTTCTGTCTAAGGTCTCTACGATTGAGAGCAAAGAAATGAAAGAGATGCCTGATCTCTTATGCATTCACTCTATTTGTTTATTTATTTATTTATTTATTTTTGGTCAAAGCCATCATTAACAAAACTTTTCATCATTATCCTCACTTCCTTTTATTCCCCAAATCACTCCACTTTACCCCATTTTAAGATACTTTGTTTCCACTCAACATTTTCTTTTCTTTTCTTTTGTCTGATTTGGACGGTCATTACATCTTCACTCCCTTATAAAAGTTTCGTCCTCGAAACTTACCTTAATCAATGAAGAGGAAGGGATATTTTGCTCTTGCTTCATGCTCGGCTTCCCATGTAGCTTCCCTTGGTGTTTGACATTGCCATTGAATCTTCATGAAAGGAATAGTACGGTGTCTCAAGACTTGAGCTTTGCGGTCTACAATGCCAATGGGTTTATCCTCAAAGGTAAGATCTTTATTAATGTGAAGTTGCTCATGTTGAAGTACGTGGCTAGGATCGTATACATATTTTCTGAGCTGCGACACATGAAATACATCATGAATGCCGGCCAAGGAAGGTGGTAGAGCAAGTCTATAAACCAATGGACTTAATTTCACCAATATCTAAAATGTCCTGATAAAACAAGCATTTAACTTTCCTCGCTTTCCAAATCTCACTACCCCTTTGGTGGGTGATACTTTCAAGAAGACATAATCTCCAACTTGAAATTCTAAGTCTTTCCTTCTTTTGTCGGCCCAACATTTTTGTTGATCTTGGGTTGCCTTTAATCTTTTGCGAATCGTTTTGATCTTGTCTTCGGTCTGTTCTACAAGTTGTGGGCCTAATATTTTTCTTTCACCTAGGTCCCAATAGAGTGGTGTTCTACATTTTCTTCCATATAGGGGCTCAAATAGTGACATCTGAATACTGGTATGGTAGCTGTTGTTGTATGCAAACTCCACAAGAGTTACATATTTTTCCCAATTATCGCCAAAGTCTAATACACAGGCTCGTAACATGTCTTCTAATGTCTAAATAGTCCTCTTTGTCTGCCCGTCGGTTTATGGATGATATGCTGTGCTCATTCTTAGATTAGTCCCTAAAGCATCTTATAGACTTTTCCAAAATTTTGAAGTGAATCTTGGATCACGATCAGACACAATTTCCTCATAGAGTCATTCTTTTCTCGTGACCATGGTAAGCCCACGACAAGGTCCATCGAAATGCATTCCCATTTCCATTCTGGAATATCCAATGGTTGAAGGAGTCCAGACAGTTTTTGATGTTCTGCCTTAATCCTTTGACAAGTCAAACATTTAGCCACAAATTCTCCAATTTCTTTCTTCATGTTTCTCCACCAGAACTTCTCACGTAAATCTTGATACATTTTTGTTCCTCCTGGGTGTATAGAGAAACGAGATCCATGAGTTTCAACTAAAATTTCCTTTTTTAACTCTGGGTTATCAGGCACGCATATTCTATCACCAAAATGTAGGATTCCATCATCATGTAAGCGAAGGTAAGAATCTTTCCTATCTTCAATCTCTGCAAGATAAGGGTCCTTACGTTGGGCAACTTTGAGCCTCTCAAAAAAGTAGATTGGACAAGGATATGCGCTAATATGCCGGTGCTAGAAGTCCTTATCACTTCAATTTGTAAGTTCTCAAGCTCGCTAATCAAGTCATCTTGTGCAGTAATCATGGTTGTCATGCTAGTAATTGGATGTCTACTGAGTGCATCAACTACCTTGTTGGCCTTAGCCAGATGATAATGTATCGAGATATCATAATCCTTGATAAGTTCCAACCAACGTCTCTATCTCAGATTCATATCCTTTTGGGTGAATAAATATTTCAGACTCTGATGATCCATATATACTTCACATGTAATCCCATACAAATAATGTCGCAAGATTTTCAGAGCAAAAATTATGGCAGCTAATTCTAGATCATGGGTAGGGTAGTTACGTTTGTAACTCTTCAACTACCATGAGGCATAAACAATTACATTTCCATGCTACATAAGTATACAACCCAAACCTACCCTGGAAACATCACTATAAATGGAGAATCCTTCGGTACCTTCTAGTAAAGTAAGCACCGGAGCCGTTACCAGTCATTATTTTAACTTTTGAAAGCTACTTTGACATTTAGGGGTCCATTTGAACTTGACTTTCTTTCCTAAGAGCTGGGTCAAGGGTGCTGTAATACTTGAAAAACCATCTACGAATTTTCTGTAGTATCCAGCCAATCCCAAAAAGCTACGAATTTCTATTACATTGGTAGGTCTCGGCCAGTGTGCTCCTACCTCTATCTTTTGAGGATCTACATAAACACCTTCTGCAGTGATTATATGACCTAAAAAGGCAACCTTAGACAACCAGAACTCACACTTCTTTAGTTTGGCATACAACTGATTTTCTCTCAAAGTTTGTAAGACAACCCTTAAATGTAGTTCATGATCTTTAGTGCTTTTCGAGTAAAAAAGTATGTCGTCAATGAAAACCACCACAAATTGATCTAAATATTCCTGAACATGTGGTTCATCAAATCCATGAAGACAGCTGGTGCATTTGTCAGCCCAAAGGGCATCACTATGAATTCGTAATGCCCATACCTAGTTCTGAAAGCTGTTTTTGCCACATCTTTCTCCCTTATCTTTAGTTGATGATAACCAGATCTCAAATCTATCTTTGAGAAAACTTGAGCTCCTTGAAGTTGGTCAAATAAGTCATCAATGCGTGGCAATGGATACTTATTCTTTACTGTTACTTTGTTCAGCTCCCTATAGTCAATGCATAATCTCATGTTCCTATCATTTTTCTTCACAAACAACACACGAGCACCCCAAGGAGAAACACTCGGACGGATCTGTCCTTTATCTAAAAGTTCTTGTAGTTGTACTTTTAATTATTTCAACTCTGCCAGAGCCATACGGTATGATGCCTTATAGATCGATCTCAAATTCAACATCTCGATCACGGGGTAGTCCAGGAATGTCTTCGGGAAAAACGTCAAGAAATTCCTTCATAACAGGGATATCTTCCAATTTAGGTTCTTCTTGTCGAGTGTCCATGATACAAGCTAGAAAGCTTGTGCAACCTTTCTTTTATAGTTTTTGTGCCTTCAAAGATGAGATAACACATAGACCAAGAGAACTCTTGCCTACAAATTCAAATTTAGCTTATCCAGGAATTTGAAATACAACTTTCTTAGCAAAACAGTCGATGTGACCGTGGAAAAAAGACAACCAATCCATACCCAAAATTACATCAAAATTTCTCATTTCAAGCTCTATTAAATTGGCAAGTAAATCTCTCCCTTCAATTTTAACTAAACAGTTTTTATACAAAGTGCAAGACACAGTAGAATTACCTAAAGGAGTTTCAACACAAATATCATTAGATAACACATCAGAGACACAATTTAAAAGAGATGCAAATTTAGGCGAGACATAAGAGTAATTTGAACCCGTATCAAAGAGAATATAAGCATACTCAATCATGATTGGTATAATACCTGCCACCACTTCTTCATTAGCTTGAGCATCTCCTTAAGTCACTGTGTAAAGTCGGGTACGATTCTGTGGCCCCTGGTTATCACGTCTATCTTGACCACCTTGGCATGGTCCAGGTTTACCTTGGTTAGGTCGATTGCCCTGTCTAGCAGTCTGTGGCTGCTCTTGAACTATCGGATAGTCTCGAATACGATGATCAGTAGACCTACAACGTAGATTTGCTCCACTCTTCCACCAACACTGTAACGCCCCAAACCCAACCCCACGCTAAAGTCAGGCTCGGACCCGTCACTCGGACAGAGTCCCCTCTGTACCAAGGACAAAACTGTTACCTGCAGATAGTCACTCAAGACATTTGAACCATAAACAACAACTTATCTTCTAATATCTCCAAAGCTAAAACAAAATCACAAGGCCATCCGAGCCTTGGAGCAACAACATTCTACTTAAGCACACAAGCATGCGAGATAGTTGATTTTAGCCATAAGTAGTTAAACACCATAAAATTCTAAGTTCCATATGTATGACAATAAACACTCCAAGCATGCAAGAGAAAATAAAGTCTAAATTCCATTATTACAATCCAACATCTTTCTCTAACATTCTAGTCCACAACTACTAGACATATACACAAGACTTCAAGGTCTCAAAATACATTAATAACAAGAACTCCACGCAAGAAGCACATAAAATCCACATCAGCACACAAAGTCACGGATTCTGATCTACGTGAACTTCTTCTTCTTCTTCTACCTCTAACAGCTGGGGATTCACCTCAACTTCTCTTGAAACATTTCAAATGAGGAGTGAGCAACAAAGTTACCCAACGAGGGAGGTGATGCAACATGCCAACGTGCAATATGATATGCAAACACAAGAAAACATATATAATCCACATAAACCAAAAAGACAATAAGCCAATCAATTAATCACTTTAAAAAGGATACGATTCCACTTCCAAATCTTCATCCACGAGCCACGAACCACGAGCATCACGAACATGCTGGCAAATCCCAAACACCACAAATGGGATACTCCCGATGTATCCCGATCCTACGACCCTTTTTCCCAAGGTAGGTCCATGCCTAGCAAGTGAACCACGCCTCTGGGGTAGTGGAGTATGCCTCAGCGAGAAAGGGAATAGGCACCATGGTAGTCGAGGGAACACGGCAACCCCGCCCCCGCCCGTGTTTCTCGACGCTACCATGTCCGAAAAAGGTTGCGCAATCCAATACAAGTCACAAGCAATCAATATAACACATAACACATAAGAGGGACGACAAAGTAGGCCGCCCTCACAAATAAGCACGATATAAATTCACATAAGCACGAGATTAGCTTTAAGATACCAAAAGAAGCAATCAACACAATTAATTCCAATAATCTACTCAAATAGCTTATATATATCCTAAATATTCCATGCAAGGCACTACAATCCCTCAACAAGTTCTAAATGCAACTAAAATGGCTAAAAAACTATATTTTCCCTTTCTTTAACCGAGTTTTCTTTCTCCTAAGCATGGTTCAAGATTCCCAAACTATATCCTAGTCATTCTATATTCTTAATTAAGCTCAAAGGTACCTTTTAAAGTCATCAAAACTCATTTTTGAAGCAAAAGTTCGGGAAGGCCCCGAACGGGTTTGAACTACAACTATACTATCCGACCCCCATTTTCGTGAAACGAAAACACCAATGGTGCTTCCCTAGCTCAAGAATACCCGAATCAATGCCCAAACTTGCCCGGATTGCTTAACGGGAAAAGTCCCATTTTTAAAGTCGGCTATTTATGCAATTAAGTTCGGATTCGAGTGATTCAACCTCACGTGGCTTTTCAACTAACTTCACTAGGGTCTAGAGCACCTAATTGAAGCATCAATTCAAGCCAATTAGCAATTTTTCTCAAAACCCTAATTCTAAGCACTATTCATCATCTCTTTGATCAATCTCAAATTTTAACCATTAACTTTGTTATCAAACCTCAAAATTTAACTCTATAGACATCAAATAACTTATAGGAAGCATTCATAACAAGTTATATAGCTATAATTGACAAATCAAGAAAATTAAACATATGAGCATAAACTTTAAAATCAACAAAATGCATTTCCCTCACAATTTTTGAAGACAATGAAGCTTGTTGAAGTCTCTAGGATGCTCAAAACCCTCCCAAGATCAAGCTAGGAGCTCAAAGTGCAAGAATGTTGAAGCAAAAACTCCTCTTTCTTTCCTATAGGTGGTCGGCCAAGCTTGAGGACATAGAGGTCATTTTTTTGTTTGTTTTGATGACAAGAATAAGCCCTTTTTGTTTTAATTTCATGAGTGGTTATTATTATATGTGGTGCATAGTTAATAACTTAAGCTAATTAGTCTCAAAAATTTGATCAATTAAGGCTAATTGAAATTTCAAATGCTTTTTAATTTAATACTAGCACTATTCTAACGTAACACTATTCAAAAGTCACGGAAAACATTTTCCAAACGCACACTCCTAAGCTCGGAAGTTCAAAACGAAAATTTCTTGGTTCCTTTTAAATGTCATATGACCTAGGAAAAATTTAAAATCAAGCTTTTGAAACAGTCAAAAATATTATGAATAGTAACCCCTAATAAAAACAACTAAGCAAGAAAAATGATGCACGTAGAAATGCGCACATAGGTATGCAACGATTATAAATAAATTTAGGTAAAATTCTCGGGTGTCACACCCTCTCCCCCTTAAACTAATTGCGTCCTCACAATTCTTACATGATTCGGCAAATAGCTCCGGATACTTCTCCCTGATCTGATCTTCTCGCTCCCAAGTGGCATCCTCAACCCCATGATGATCCCAGAGAACTTTTACCATAGGTATACTTTTAGTTCTAAGTTCCTGAATCTTTCGGTCAATCACTCGAAGAGGTTTCTCCACATATGCTAAAGACTCATCAATCTCCAACGGTTCTGGCTCAATGATATGCGACGGATCAGGATTATACTTTCTCAACAGTGACACATGAAAAAACATCATGAATCCGACCCAAACTCGGAGGTAATGCCAATCTGTAAGTTAAATCCCCAACTTTCTCAGTGATTTCAAATGGTCCCACGTATCTAGGGCTAAGTTTACCTCCTTTTCTGTGCTGAATCAAACCTTTTCGCGGAGAGACTTTCAAGAAAACACGATCACCCTTAGAAAATACTAAGTGCCGTCGACATCTATCAGCATAATTCTTCTATCGACTCTGAGCTGTAAGCATCCTTTTGTTTATAAGTCTCACATTATCCACCATTTTGATCATCTGAGGAAGAATAGCGGGATCAACTGTTTTCATCTCACCTACCTCATCACAATACAACGGAGATCGACATTTCCGCCCGTAAAGTGGCTCGTAGGGTGACATGCCAATAGTGGCCTGATAACTGTTATTATAAGCAAACTCTGCTAAAGGTAGGTATTTCTCCTAATTCTTGCCAAAATCCAGAACATAAGCCCTCAACATGTCTTCCAGTATCCTGATAGTCCTCTCTGACTGGCCATCCGTCTGCATGTGATAAGCAGTACTAAAACTCAAATTAGTCCGCAAAGCCTTTTGTAGTTTCTGCCAGAACTGTGATGTAAACCTGGGATCTCTGTCAAACACTATCTGAGATGGAACTCCATGCAGTCTCACAATATTTTCAACATATAGCTCAGCCAATTTGTCAAGAAAATCTGTTTTCTTTGTAGCAATAAAATGTGAACTCTTCGTCAACCTGTCTACTACAACCCACATAGAATCATTCCCTCGTGGTGATCTCGGCAAATCCGACACAAGGTCCATAGTAACCTAGTCCCATTTCCATACCGGAATTTCTAATGGTTGCAACAATCCTGCCGGTCTCTGATGTTCTGCCTTAACTTTCTGACAGGTCAAACATTTAGCCACATAATCAGCTATCTCTCTCTTCATGTTGTTCTACCAGAAATTCTGTTTCAAATCTCTGTACATTTTTGTGCTTCCAGGATGAATTGTATATTTAGAAGCGTGAGCCTCAGCAAGAATCTCATCTTTCACAGTCGAATCACTAGGAATACAAATTCTATTCATGTACTTGAGAAGCCCATCATCATGCAACTTAAAGTCGGACTCTTCCCCTTTTGACTTCTCTAAAAGCTTCAATAGCTGAGAATCTGATTGTTGCGCTTCTCTGATTCTAGATAGCAATAAAGATTGGATTTATAGGCTAGCAAATTGAATACCTGATCTAGAAGCCTCTGGTTTCCACAAACAAAGCTCTTCTACAATCTCCCAATCCTTGATTATCAAACTGGCCACAGAAGCTTTTCGGCTTAGTGCATCTGCAACAGTATTAGCTTTTCCCAGCAAATAGCTAATGGTGCAGTTATAATTGTTTAACAGTTCAAGCCAACGCCTTTGCCTCATATTCAGATCTTTTTGGGAAAACAAGTATTTTAAACTTTTATGGTCAGTAAATATTTCAAATTTGTTACCCCATAAATAATGTCGCCATTTTTTCAAAGCAAATACAACAACTGCAAGCTCCAAATCATGTGTAGGATAATTGAGTTCATATGGTTTCAATTTCCTAGAGGCGTATGCTATCATTTTACCATTTTGCATCAGAACACAACCCAAGCCTTCTTTTGAAGCGTCACTGTAAATCACCAAGTTCTCGGTTCCCTCAGGCAAGGCAAGGATATGTGCAGTGGTAAGTCTCTTTTTCAACTCCTGGAAACTGGCTTCACATTTATCATCCCAATTAAACACAATTTTGTTCTGAGTTAAAGTAGTCAAAGGTCATGCAATCTTTGAAAATCTTTAACAAATCGCCTATAATAGCCCACTAGTCCCAAGAAACTACGGACTTCCGTGATAGTTTCAGATCTCTTCCACGACATAACTACCTCAATTTTAGCAGGATCAACGGATATTCCCTCCTGTGAAATAATATGACCCAAAAAGGCAACCTGTTTCAACCAGAATTCGCATTTGCTAAATTTGGCAAACAACTTGTGTTCTTGCAGGGTTTGAAGTACAATTATCAAATGCTCTGCATGCTCTGACTCAGACTTAGAGTATACTAATATATCATCAACAAAAATCACAACAAACTGATCAAGATAGGGTCGAAATACTAGCTGCATCAAATCCATAAAAGCGGCTGGAGCATTTGTCAATCCGAATGGTAAAACAACAAACTCATAATGGCTGTACCTGGTTCTAAATGCAGTCTTAGGAACATCCTATTTCCGGATCCTCAACTGATAATAACCCTGTCTCAAATCAAATTTTGAAAATACAACAGCACCCTGTAGCTGATCAAACAACTCCTCAATTAAGGGCAAATGATATTTATTTTTCACCGTTACCTAATTAAGACCTCGATAATCTATGCACAAACGTAGAGTACCGTCTTTCTTTTTCACAAATAACACGAGAGTACCCCACGGTGACGAACTAGGCTAAATAAAACCTTTCTCAAGTAAACCCTGTAGCTGAATTTTCAATTCTTGTAACTCAGGGGAAGACATTCTATACGGGGTTCTCGAGATAGAACTAGTTCCCGACAACAGGTCAATCACAAATTCAATCTCCCTATTAGGTGGTAACTGAGGCAACTCCTCAGGGAAAACCCCCAGAAACTCTTTTATAACAGGTACTTCATTCAATTTCAATTTATCTCCAGGCTGATTAATTAAATAAGCTAAGTATACATCATAACCTTTACTCAGCATTTTAGTAGCTTTAATGGAAGATATAATACGAGTCCCAGTAGACTTCCGACTCCCAGTTACTTTAATGACAGGTTGGTTAGGTACTTCTAAAGTTAAAACTTTCCTCCTACAGTCCAAACATGCATAATATCGCCCCAACTAATCCATCCCTAAGATAACTTCAAAGTCGCGAAATGGCATAATTATCAAATCAATAGGATACATGCAACCCTCAATGCAAATATTACAATCTTTACACACAGACTCCGTAACAAATTTAGTACCCATAGGATTACCTACTTCAATCACATACGGCAATTTATCAACTTTTAATATAGCAGACTGTGCACATGCAGGAGTAATGAAAGAATGTGTAGCCCCGGTGTCAATCAAAACTACTACCGACTGGCTATTAATAAGAAAAGTACCTTCCACCACCATTGTCGTCTCTGGAAGCTCCTCCTGATCAAGTACAAATACCCATGCCTGATCTCACGGTGCAGTAGCTGCTCCTGAAGCTCTAGTCTGGGCACCCTGGCCTGAAGTTTGACCCTGACCAAATTTAAACTTGGGACAATCTCTAACTCTGTGCTGATCACTGCCACAACCTGTGCAACGGCCCAATTTCCTCCAACACTCAGCCTCTGTGTGACCCTTACGGTTGCAATAAGTACACTGTAGATTCTTCCTAGCAGCAGCTCTTCCTGTAGGGGCCTTATAAGTAGATGTCACAGAACTACCCTGCTGAGATCTAGCAGTCACTGGTCAGGTCTGTGATTGTCCCTGTGGCTGACTCTGAGCTGGCCTTGGCTGTGACTGTACCTGAACTGGTCCTGGATAGCTCTGGGTCTGCCTAGGCTGCTGAGTCTGCCTCTGATAACCCTGACTCTGAGACTGAAACTGACGTTTGCTTGACTGACTAGACTGAGCTAACACATCTGCCTTACGTTTCTCATATCTCGATGCAGCCCTGACTACTGCAGCATAGTTTGGAAAATCTTGCGAAGACAAGTTAAGCATGATGTCACTCCTCAACCCTGTAATAAATCTCTGGATCTTCACATCCTCCGGCTGAACTAAAGCTGGCACATATCGAGATAGTCTCGTAAAGGTAGCCTCATACTGGTCTACAGTCATGTTCCCCTGTTTCAAAGCTATAAATTCATCCTGATGTCTCTCACGGGCTACAACCGATACATATTTATCTCGAAACTCACGAACAAAGTCAGCCCATACATGCTGAACCCTCTCGGCATCCCATTTCTCTCTAATAGTGCGCCACCATGCCTCGGCATCACCCTCCATTAAAAAGGCAGCATAGGTGATCTTTCTTTCATCGTCGCACTCAAGTATCGCAGCAACTTTCTCGAACTTACTCAACCACATCTCTGCTTTCATATCATCAGGCTCGCCATAAAAACTATATGTTCCGTGATGCAGGAATTTATCAAATAAGTTACCTCCTGCAGTACCACTGCCCTCTGCTCTGGCAGTCTGATTACCTCTGCCGGCACCTGCTGTACCCTGCTGAACCACAAACTGAGCTATGGTATTCATTGCAGTGGCCATTGTGGCTAAAATCTGGGCATTACTCGGTTCCTGACCCTGCGGTACATCCCCGGCTGCACCAGCACCTTGCCCCGGTACATTCTGTCTGGGAGCTTCCTCCGGCTCTCTCCGTGGTCTACCCCGTCTCCTCATCACAATGCTAGAAGAACATAATATTATAATAGGCAAATAAACTATGCAAAGATAATGTACACATTGTTTTCAAACATTTTACTCACATAAGAAGCACATAAAACACTTAACTACATTTAACACTAACTTTTCATATTCTTATCATGACATGTTTTATCATTCCTTTTCATACTAGCATGTCTTTTATCTAAGTGCTTAAATAGTTAAACAATCATATATTCACATAATTCACTTTCACATATAGACCTCTACCCACATGCCAAAGAATTTAACCCGGCTTCAAGCATTCTAGTAGCTCTGATACCACCTAAAGTGTAACGCCCCGAACCCAACCCCACGCTAAAGTCAGGCTCGGACCCGTCACTCGGACAGAGTCTCCTCTGTACCAAGGACAAAACTGTTACCTGTAAACATTCACTCAAGACATTTGAACCATAAACAACAACTTATCTTCTAATATCTCCAAAGCTAAAACACAATCACAAGGCCATCCGAGCCTTGGAGCAACAACATTCTACTTAAGCACACAAGCATGCGAGATAGTTGGTTTTAGCCATAAGTAGTTAAATACAATAAAATTCTAAGTTCTATATGTATGACAATAAACACTCCAAGCATGCAAGGGAAAATAAAGTCTAAATTCCATTATTACAAACCAACATCTTTCTCTAACATTCTAGTCCACAACTACTAGACATATACACAAGACTCCAAGGTCTCAAAATACATTATTAACAAGAACTTCACGCAAGAAGCACATAAAATCCACCTCAGCACACAAAGTCACGGATTCTGATCTACGTGAACTTCTTCTTCTTCTTCTACCTCTAACAGTTGGGGATTCACCTCAGCTTCTCCTGAAACATTTCAAATGAGGAGTGAGCAACAAAGTTGCCCAGCGAGGGAGGTGATGCAACATGCTAACGTGCAATGTGATATGCAAACACAAGAAAACATATATAATCCACATAAACCAAAAAGACAATAAGCCAATCAATTAATCACTTTAAAAAGGATACGGTTCCACTTCCAAATCTTCATCCACGAGCCACGAACCACGAGCATCACGAACATGCTGGCAAACCCCAAACACCACAATTGGGATACTCCGGATGTATCCCGATCCTACGACCCTTTCTCCCGAGGTAGGTCCATGCTCAGCAGGTGAATCACACCTCTGGGATAGTGGAGTATGCCTCAGCGAGAAAGGGAATAGGCACCATGGTAGTCGAGGGAACACGGCAAACCCGACGCCGCCCGTGTTTCTCGACGCTACCATGTCCGAAAAAGGTTGCGCAATCCAATACAAGTCACAAGCAATCAATATAACACATAACACATAACACATAAGAAGGATGACAAAGTAGGCCGCCCTCACAAATAATCACGATATAAATTCACATAAGTACAAGATTAGCTTAAAGATACCAAAAGAAGCAATCAATACAATTAATTCCAATAATCTATTCAAATAGCTTATATATATCCTAAATATTCCATGCAAGGTACTACGATCCCTCAACAAGTTCTAAATGCAACTCAAATGGCTAAAAACTACGTTTCCCCTTTCTTTAACCGAGTTTTCTTTCTCCTAAGCATGGTTCAAGATTCCCAAACTATATACTAGTCATTCTATATTCTTAATTAAGCTTAAAGGTACCTTTTAAAGTCATCAAAACTCATTTGTGAAGCAAAAGTTCGGGAAGGCCCCGAACGGGTTTGAACTACAACTATACTATCCGACCCCCATTTTCGCGAAACGAAAACACCAAAGGTGCTTCCCTAGCTCAAAGATACCCGAATCAACGCCCAAACTTGCCCGGATTGCTTAACGGGAAAAGTCCCCTTTTTAAAGTCGGCTATTCATGCAATTAAGTTCGGATTCAAGTGATTCAACCTCACGTGGCTTTTCAACTAACTTCCCTAGGGTCTAGAGCACCTAATTGAAGCATCAATTTAAGCCAATTAGCAATTTTCCTCAAAACCCTAATTCTAGGCACTATTCATCATCTCTTTGATCAAACTCAAATTTCAACCATTAACTTTGTTATCAAACCTCAAAATTTAACTCTATAGGCATCAAATAACTCACAGGAAGCATTCATAACAAGTTATATAGCTAATATTGACAAATCAAGAAAATTAAACATATGAACATAAACTTTAAAAACAACAAAATACATATCCCTCACAATTTTTGAAGACAATGAAGCTCGTTGAAGTCCCTAGGTTGCTCAAAACCCTCCCAAGATCCAGCTAGGAGCTCAAAGTGCAAGAATGTTGAAGCAAAATCTTCTCTTTCTCTCCTCTAGGTGGTCGGCCAAGCTTGAGGACATAGAGGTCATTTTTTTATTTGTTTTGATGACAAGAATAAGCCTTTTTTGTTTTAATTTCATGAGTGGTTATTATTATATGTGGTGCATAGTTAATAACTTAAGCTAATTAGTCTAAAAAATTTGATCAATTAAGGCTAATTGCAATTTCAAATGCTTTTTTAATTTAATACTAGCACTATTCTAACACAACACTATTCAAAAGTCACGGAAAACATTTTTCAAAAGCACACTCCTAAGCTCGAAAGTTCAAAACGAAAATTTCTTGGTTCCTTTTAAATGTCATATGACCTAGGAAAAATTTAAAATCAAGCTTTTGAAACAGTCAAAAATATTATGAATAGTAACCCCTAATAAAAACAATTAAGCAAGAAAAATGATGCACGTAGAAATGCGCACATAGGTATGCAACGATTATAAATAAATTTTTATGGTAAAATTCTCGGGTGTTACAAACACACTCCTGGTGGATGCCTCCTTAAACATATACTGCATTGTTTTATAGCATTATTCTCTTTGCTTGCGGTTACAACTCTTTTTGGTGCATTGCCTTGTTGTTTGCCCCTATGTTGAGAATCACCTGCTCGATCCCTCTTTTTATTTTCAAGCTTTTGTTGATGTCTTTTCTTAATCCTCAACCTTTTCTCAGTTACTAATGCAGTATCATATATATCTTGAAAAGTCTGGTAACGAAAGACCTCTACCCTCTCAAGTATCTCAAAACACAAGCCAGCCTCAAACATTTTTTATTTTATTTCTTCATTTGACACCATTTGAGGAGCAAAGCATGACAACTCATTAAATTTCAATCCATACTCATCAACTGATATATCCCGTTGTTTCAAATTGATAAACTCAATGATTTTTTGACTTTTGTAGGATGGAGGGTAGAACCTAGACTCAAATGTACCTCTAAACTAAGCCCAAGTGATCGATTTTGGCATCTGTTCCTTTTGCAATAACCACCATTCTTTTGCTGTACCTTTAAGCATACGTGTATCAATCGTACTTTTCGATCCTCATCATAATCATAAGTAGAAAGATTATCCTCTATATCTATCAACCACTCAGATCCTAACTGGGGACTACCCTTTCCATTAAAGGTTTTAGGAGTCATCTGCATAAATCTTTCACAAGCCTGATACTCCATATCCCCTACATTCATCAGTAGAATCTGCATGAACTGAGGCTTGATAAATTGTTGAGGCCACTGGACAGACTGTAATCCTACCATAGATGTAGGTGCATACTGAGGTACTGGTATATACTGTGGCATATATACATATTGAGGTATCAGTGTGGCTGAAGACGTTGGGTCAGCTTGTGCAATTGGAACCGTTGATGGTGTAGGCATAGTCAAAGGTATTTGGACAAGCACTGATGGTGTAGCTGATGGCAGTGGAACAAGCTCCGATGGAACAACTATTTGTGTTATAGTAACAGGTACCTCAGATACAGGTCGCGATAGCCGGGTAGACTGAGGCACAACGACAGAAGGTAAATGAGCCACTTGTGGTGATGATACGGGCAGCGATACCTCGGTCGGCAGTGTCACAAATTGTGGAACAGTAATAGTAGGATCGTTTACCGGTACTTGATTTCCATCTATCTGAATTCGTCGTGAATGTAACACATAGCCTTGTGGAACAAGTTTAGTTAATAGAATATTGTCCGAGCCACGACTTCCGTTGGGATTGTCCATATCCTAAAAGTTCAAACACTATGTTATTAAACAATAAAAATCAAAACTAAGTCTTATTCGTAAATTCAATACGACGCATACTTAATCATTTTTACCCAAATTCTACCTAGATCAGCATGTAATGAAACCTAGGCTCTGATACCATCTCTGTCATGCCTCGAAATTTAACACTTGTACACTGTCTCAGCACATGACATGCCGCGTGCTAAAAGGATAAGATCCCTAAAGCTCGCTAGACGCACATCTATTAAACACTGAAATCAGAGCCACTAAACCATAAATATTTAAATACTTCCAATCAAACCATACGTATTTGATTACAAATTAAATCTCCAAATAGTCATTAAGAACAGATCCTCAAAATTAATACAATCAAACCCTAATATCACAAATAAAGTTCCAATCCAAATTCTAATAACATTCAATAAAGAAAATTTCATGTCACTAAATCGTCGTGCTCGGGTGTCTCTACCCTGCTCACAAATGTAGTATTTATTCTGTTTTAACTGCAAAAAAAGCAGGCGGAGGCAAAAGTGGTGAGCGAACAAAAGCTCAGTAAGGAAATTCAATCCACAATAAAAATACAAATTGGGGACTGAGTTAGGAAAATTTTGACTAGATTCACAAATTTCACAACAGATGTTGTACATATAACAGTTGGTTAATAATTGATAGACCAATACATTTAGTGGAATAGAAGGAAATAGTCACTAACATGACTCATAAACAAAATATATAGAAATAGTTGAGACTGCATTTAACCTGTGCAGTGCCGGTTCAGTAATAAATTTAGGCCCAATTCATACAGTGGGGGTATTAGTACCCGCTAAAATGATACAGTTACAGTTCCTGTACCGTGGTACCGTAACAGTATCGGTACAACTAAAGTAACACAACTATAAGAAAATTTTCATGATATAGAAAATCAAAAATAAAAGAAACACGTGCGAAGTTAACAAGGACTGAGAAGCTTTTGGACAGTGATCAAACAATCCAATAGAGTTCCTAAGGATTTATCCAGGTTTAGAGACAAAATCATAATACGATTAAATAATAGGAGTTTTATTTACGTATTGAATGAAATTTAATTCCATAACTAAAATGTATAGAATAACAACACAAACTCTTTAAATGCTACTTTTGACTTTCTTCTAAAATAAATAAAGTATACAATGTCCAAAATATATATAAAAATAATAATTAAAAATTAATATCGATAAAATATTAACGTCTCTAGTCAACTGACCAGAGACGTTAGTCACTAAGTGACCTTCAAAAAAAAAAAAAGTCAGTGACTTTCATTTTTCTTTTTTTCTTTTTTTTTAAAAAAATCAATAGTTTAAAATCTATCTTTTAATTTCAATAGTTTCAACCAAACTCATTTTCAGATATATAGTAAAAGATGAAAAGGATAATTAAAAGTACAAAATCTAACAATTACATAATATCTTAAATTTGGTCATTTTAATAGAACAAAATCCAAAATAATAATAATTTTATTTAACAATTCCATATGAACTTAATCATTAAATAACTCAAAGTCCGGAGTAATCCTTAAAGGGAAACTAACAATAGGAGATCTTAACGAATAAACTATCAAATTCACTTTCGGATTAAACTTATACTAACTGAACAATATAATATAAGAGAGAACAAATCCTGGATCTAAAAATTAAGATGAACATAGGAAATATTTTGAGGAGGATAGATGAATTTCACTTACACTGTGGTCCAAGAGCAAAAATTCTCAAATCACAATATTGCAAATCTTAATAACCACTTCAGTCTCCTAAACACATAAACCAAAATTTCTATTACCAAATAACCCATCAACAATTAATTCTAGAAATTATTTCACAATCTATGATAAATCCTCTAACCTATAAATTTTATTAAGTTACTTACCTTATCCAAAGAAGCTTTTGTCTAAGGTCTCTACGATTGAGAGCAAAGAAATGAAAGGAACGGTATAAGAAAATGAAAGAGATGTCTGATTTCTTATGCATTCACTCTATTTTTTTATTTTTATTTTTGGTCAAAGCCATTATTAGCAAAACTTTTCATCATTATCCCCACTTCCCTTTATTCCCCAAATCACTCCACTTTACCCCATTTTAAGATACTTTGTTTCCCACTCATCATTTTTTTTTCTTTTGTCTGATTTGGACAGTCATTACAGTTAACATATATATTGTGTGTATATTTTAAAAAAAATAAAATCTAATGTTGGAAAATATATTTCACTATACATCCAAATACAAAAAAATATTTTCTTAAATATTTTGGCTCAGCAAGTTATTTTACGGCAAACAAACGGAGCACAAGAAAATATTTTATTTTTCAAAAAAATATTTTTTTAAAAAAATATTTTTTACAAGCATGTTATTTTATGGAAAACAAACGGAGCCAAAATGTTGTTTGGTCTCACATTTTCACACTACTCAGTTTAGTATTAATTCTCTCTAGCCAAACAAGACCGTTTCTTTTAAATGAAGCCTCTGTTTGATTGTCCAAATTAATTTCAAGACCCAAAACAAGAAGAAATAACTTCCACCGGTCCTTCCTCATAATTTAGTTAATTAAACAATGACAATTTAATGTGTGATCTTACTATCAAAATTAATCTTGAATTCTAAATTCTATTAATTTTGACAAAGTCAATAAATTTAATTACAAAGTCAAGCTTAGTCAACTTTTTAGTAAACTCACATAAAAATATGGTTTAACGACTAGCCTAATTAACTAATTTAGTTAAAAATTGAATTACAAAGTCAAAATTGACACTGACTTTTAAAATTCGTATTCAATTCTTCTACTACTATATTTAAAAAATAGGACTAGGGTTTGACCAAAACTTTGACCTTGATTCTCGATGGACCTTCTAAACCACCTAGGAAATTGTACCACACCACCATGGGGTGGTGGAACCACCACCACAAAGGCAAAAAATCGTCCATCTTGAGTACATGTACTAGTTTTAATGATTCAGATTACCTAATTACAAGTCTCCAAAATTAATAAAATTTTAGACAAATGTAGATCTTTAAGTGTATATAATTTTAGAAGTAAACGGAACTAAAAAGTTGATTCATTTTGACTGAGTTATGTCATCTGGAATAGATATTGCACAGTTTGTCCAAATTGTTGTTTCGTACAAAAACATATTGTAATTAATTACAAAGAAAATTTTAACTACAATTTTGCGAAATGGGATAGGCCTAGTCTATTGTACAATCATAGTAGAACATCATATAAAAAATTCAGCCAAAAATAATGAAATTTAACATGACAAATTATTAAATCCAACTTAGCGTGAATATAAATGAAATCTTGTTTTCATACATTGATTGGGTAGCTGTGCAACAATTTACATATAGAAAACATATATGATGCCAAATAAATTTAATGAAGTATGTATATCTCATCAATTATGCAATATATACATGAAAATTCTAAAATCCAATATAAAGTATTTCAAACTCATATAATAACATACTAATCACAATAAATAGTATGTTATATATATATAATGTGTAGAAAGAGGTCTATGAAAGTTTTCAATTAATTTTATGAAATAATAATCAGATAATCACGAATTAAATTAAGAACTTTCATAATTTATATAGTCAAACAAGTATTGCAAAATTTTTAATTTAGTGGCTGAAAAATCATGCATATATGGCCTTAATACCACATATATATTCTGATATACATGACTTTACAACATAATATACAAATTACAATCAGTAGCAGAATCACATACCAATTTGAGCTGTGATAGAACTAATAATAATTGTTACCTGATTATTGACAAATGTCTTTTTCTCCCTGCTCTATTCAGGATTAACAATTCTTAATGAGAAAAGTCAGTTAGGGCTAAAGTTGGAGAGAAGATCTAGTCATGTATTTATAGTTTATTCTAATAGGCGCTCATATAAAAGGCTTTGGTAGAATATATAGACCTAATACAAGTTATCTGTATGTACTTATAGGTTGGAAACATTATATATTATCACAAACTAGTCTATGAATAAGATATCTAGTCTATTTTATAAATAAAAAAAAGAATTAACGACAACTCACATAATAGAGAAATATTCCAACAATTTTTGCTAACCTAGGAAAATATTTCCACACAATGTTCATCAAATTAGTACACTTATCTTTAAACAAATAGAAGAAGCAGCTATGGCTTGAAAAACTCAATCATGTGGCCCTCTCCTATCTCACCAGGAAGTTCAGATTCACTGGAACAAACCTTCTCATGGTTTTAAGTTTAACATTAATATTGATAGTTGTGCCAAGGGTAATCTGGGACTAGTAGGAGCAGGAGGTATTTTTCATGATGTTAATGGCATGTGGGTGGTTGGATTTACTATGAATCTTGGAACTACTACTAACAATGTAGCAAAACTCACAAATCTTTAGGAAAGTTTGAGATGTGCAGATAGAATAGGACTTCGTCATTTACATATTGAGACCAACTCCCAAGTCTTTGTTCAGTTGATCACTAGCCCTGTGATTGTTAACAGTTCCCTACTTCTCTTTTGGAAGATTGCAGAACTATTCTCTTACACCAGAAACACTTCAATCTGTCATATGTTTTTGAGAAGCAAAAAAATGCGCGAATTGGCTTGCCAATTATGAGATCAATCAAAACTTGGGTTGCCATACATTGATTCATCCACCACAACATCTTCTACTGCTTGTGGGAAAAGATAGGGTGGGCGAATCTACCTCAACGATCGTCAACATTTAGCGTTCGATTTTTCCCTTCCAAAAAAAAAGTAATAATAATATTTCCATACAACCTGTCTACAAGGCATAGAGCGAATTAACCCCACTCACAACAGTGGATGGGGTACTCCAACTGTCCCTCGCCGGTATCCAATAGATTTATGGTTTAAACAACATCATATTCTACTTTTCTTTTTTTGAAAAATCTCAATCGCCTTAAACCAATATGCAAGGCTTTCTTTAGTTCGAATTATATTAATTCATCGTACTGATTATTCAACTACCTTTCGCTTATCTAATATACATCATGCAGTGGGCAAACTTGTATTACTTTTTACTCAACCATTAATATATTTAACTTCCTAACTCACCAAAAAAAATAAAATAAAATAAAATCCTTACTTACATGAGTTTTGTTTTACTCACGCCTTTTGATGTTGCTTCATTTAAGGACCTTTCGACTTAATACTCTGCCTCCTAATATATTTTGGTGAAAAATTAACTATTCACTCTGATTCCTCACTAAGCTTATGTACGGTCAAACCAGTTAGAATTATCATCCGTTACATTTATAAATTCTTCTACAATATATTCCAAAATTACCCTTTTGTATTATACAAAAATTATGAGGCCTCCAAATTACCAACCTTTTTCTTTGTGCACATGCCTTTTATCAATGGAATAGACCTGACATCATGTGGACAGAGGGTTGGAAATCTTTATCGTGCATTTGAATCTTAATATGAACTTAAGCAAAAATGGAATTAGTCTATTGAATTATTGCGAATTTTGACTATGCACATATGCCAAAAAAAAGTCTATATTTTTCCTGAAGTATCAAAATCCAGATTCAATTTCATCAACAAATCTGAGTTTAGAGCTGCTAATTCTTAACAAAAGAATTGTACATGCATGTTGCATACATATATATAGACAAATGAGCATTCAGAATTCGTAACCTTTGGATTCTAATAATCCATAATAACTAGTAAAAGTGCAATTAATATATGCCCTAATTTCATCCAAGCACAAACTTATCATACTTGAGATGCCAACTAACTGCAAAAAAGGTGTAGTGAAGAGGAAACCTCTATTGCAACAATAGAAGATCAGAGAATGGTTATTTTCTTTTATCAAGAGATTAATGTTTGGCTGAGATAAGGGTGTCTTATGAAATAATTAACAAATGTACTACTAACCCAATACATGAAGAGTGTTAAATGGGAAAATCCATCCTTTTAAATTATCTTATATAGGTAATTGAAATGTTCACTTTCTTTATTGAGTTTAATTCTAGACTATTAGATAAATCTTTATAATGTTATAATTTTTTTACAGTTAAGATTTTGCGGATTACGGGCCAAGGAAAACTTGTTTTCTTAGGCATACGATCCTTGTGAACTAGGATGGCTATTGAACTAAACAAAGTACAGAGTGGTTGGAAGTACTTGTGATGTATAAATGAATTCCGTGAATATTTGTATTCGCGAATGAACTTCTTTATTTGAAATTGTAAATCAATATTAAGTTAATTGTGTCAAATTAACTAGTTTCAAACTTTTAGTCACAAAATAAATGTTAGTAATAAAAAGTTGATGAGCATGTAAAAAAAAGAGTTAAATATAGTTTATCTCCCTGTATTTTACATAAATTGCACTATAGCCCCTGTGTTATGGAAAGTAACATATAATCCCCTGTGTTAATATCAAACGTTGCATACTCGCCAAAGTTTATTTTCGTCAACTTTGATTAACAGATTTTATGAAAAGACTATTTTGCCCTTATATAGTTTATGTGAAACCCCACTTTTCTGCTTTAACTCGATTTACGTGTTTTATCTCGTTTTGCGTGCATTTGACCTGTTTATGTGCTATATGACCTAGAATGTTATAATTTTGATGTCAATACTCCTAATACGTGCTAAATGTGCATTCATGAAATTTTCATCAAAAACGGGATCAGAAATTTTATCGTCGCTTTTTAATGAATAGTGTTTTCAAAACACGTTCGCTAAAATTTTGAAACTGGTCTTTTTAACCCTTCTAGACCTAGACCACGGACTTTAATAGACCTGTGTTTGATTAAAACGGTTTTAAAATCGGCTTAAGAATTTATTAGGGTTTTTACACCGACTTTTGTGAAAATCGAGTTTTAAGCCGATTCGGGTGAAATTGTTTGATTGTAAAACTTCTTGTCACCTAAAAATAATCTACTTGAGCTATTTTGGGTGTTGAATAAATGTTTTGAACTTTGGTGATCAAGAAAATGCATTTAAAGTCAAGAAAACACAAAAAAATGCTAAGTTTCAACTTTGACTATCATTTAAATGGTTGACCAACAAGCTTATATCACCAACACACACTCACAAAGCACAAAAACACCCCAGAAACACACACAAAACCGTGGCTCCTTGGAAGAGAAGGATGAAGGCATTTTCAAAGCATTTTTCTCATAGATTTTGCATTTCAAAGCCGAATTGAGTGATTCAAAGCTTGATTTCACTTGTTTGGCATCCATTCTACACATTTCTTGAATCAAAAGACATCAAAGGTGAAAGAAAAATTCTAGATCTCAAAACTCATATTTTGTGTTTATGCGTATAAATGATTATTGAACCGTTAGAATGTTAATCTGATGTTAGATTATTGCTCCTTGCATGCTAGGGATCATTTAGCTATAATACTATGAGTTTTTATCGGTTGTAGCATAATTTTTATTTTTTGGGTATTTAAATTTGATTAATTTGTTCAAAGTTGATTAAATTGAGTTGTGTTGATCAGAATCGATTGCCGTCGATTTCTAAAAGTTTGTTAATTACGTGGTAGCGCCGTTGTAATGCCGAATTTTCGATTGTGATATCCGTTCCAAAATCCGGAAATTTCAGCCATGATACACTAGGGTTTTAGGATTATTGGGCATGATTTGGATGTGTTTTGGTTGGTTTCCGAGGGGGATAATGTAGATGATTGAATGGGTGAGTGATAGAAACTGATTTGGAGTTGTTTGGATTAGTAGAATGTAAGATATGATTATTTGAAGTTTAGGTTATCTTTCTTTAAATTATTGAATTGAGCCTTAGTTGATTGGGTGTTGTTTGAGTGATTGAATCGTGAGTTGTTGACGGGTAAACTAGGGTTTGATTGTGTGTTTAATGCATGTTCGGTTGGATGGCCTATAAACAGTTCTGCTAGACTGTCCTCTTGTGAATGATTGATGTTTATTATTATTGCTGGGTCTCTGGTATGTGTGTACCACCTCTCGGGCAGCATTGGATTGTCAGGTTGATAACGACATGACTATCAGAGATTGCCTCCAACTCGCATGATGGAGGTGTCATGGAGGGCGAGGTTATTGGGGGTACCCCGAGTGCGTGAGTAATGGGGAGTTACAAGAAGAATGGTTGAGATTGTGATGGTGTTTGGAGCTACACCAATTAGAGAGAATATCCTTTATTGAATGGTCATATAGTTATGTGATGATAGTATTATTGATGTTATTGTGTGTTTACTGACTCAACTGATTATTCCAAGGAGTTTAGTAGACCTTGCTCGAGATCTATCGGATCCTCACTGGGCTTATTTATATAAGCTCACTCTCTATTATTGCATGTATACAGGTGTTACCGATCAAGATTACGGATACGTGCCTCCTGAAGAGGAAAATGTGTCTTACGTGGATGAGTCTTATGTTTTGGAGTCCTATCCTTGATGTTTGATGTGTTGAACACCTTATTATCTTGTATATTATCTAGTTAACTTTTATATGCTTTGTAGTTTATAATGTATAAGATGTTGAAAAGATAATGAATTAGTTGATGCTATTTTAGTAGTCTTTCTTTTGTCTATGTTTAGGTTGCTAGGTTGGTATCAATATATTTTTGTAATATATATTAAGGTTCATGTATTATGTTGGAAAGGAGGCGTATAACAAAGAATGATTATGGTGTAATATGATTATGTTGTATGTTGTTATTTTATTGAGGAGTTGTTTGTTGTATGATTTATGGAGTTGATGTATGATGTTCTAAAGAGGTTGGTTTAAAGCCTCGGTGTCGTAATAACTGTCGTTATACTGCCAAAATTCCGTTGCGTCCTGACTAATCGTAAGTGGGGTTGAGGTGGGGCGTGACATTTAAGTGGTATCAGAGCACATGTTTAGCTGTCAGCCGGGGTATCCTCGAAATGTGGGTAGTGGTCTAAGCATGCAAGTATGTATTAAGTGAAAGAAAAGTAAAACATATGTTAATATGTTTATGTGATTAATTTACTTATGTGTCTAACTTTCTATGTGACCAAAATGCCTTGTGTGTTAAGTGAACTAATGTGGTCAGTATGTTTTTTGTGATAACGTGCTATACGTACTCAATGTGTTGTAATTAATGTGCATTATGTTATTAATGTGTATTATGTAACAATTGTGTTTTATGTGATCAAAGTGCCTTATGTGAAGTTTGTTGCTTATATGACTTTAATTGTTTATAACTTACTTCTGTGATTTAACCTGTTTATGTGATGTTGGCTTCTTATATGCTAAATTGTGTGTTATGTGCTAATGTTATATTATATGATAATCATGCATTACGGTGTACATGTTTTCATGTGATGTAATTGTATATATTCTATAACTGTGGGTGATTCTTTTAGGTGAAGTAAGGATGATTGCAAGACTTTTCGGAAATAGTGGTAGGTCATTATTTTGAATTATTATTATTCTAGAAGTTTATCAGTTAGATTTTAATTGTTATGTTTATGGATTTTAGTTTCGCCTTAGTGGATTGATCTTGATATTCCTTTAGCGAGAATGAAATTGTTCGAGGAAATAGCAATGTATCTTGATGATTATAATTACTTTTGTTGCCATGTTTAACTTGTTATTACTTGGAGATGAATTATAAGTTGAGGTTTCCGTGAGATTGTGATTAGATACTTTTGGAGTCTCAACTCAGACTATACTTTCTTGAAGCTATTTTAGAATGAATTTATTTGAAGAATTAGTGATGTATATTTGTGAATGGAATGAACTGTGGTATAACATGTGAATATGTCTACTATTTAGGATTGCTATATTATTAATAGGTATTTTGGAGTTTTGATCTTTAAACCTTGGAGATAATTGGAGTGATTCCTGACTAAAGTTACTTTATTCGAAGATGTAATTATTGGGAGATAGAATTATTTGAGGAAATAAGAATGCATTTTGGTGACTGAACATTTACTTGCCTATATCAAGCTTTTGGGTTCAAGGTAGTATGACTTTCTAAATTGTTGATTGGGGATTCTCTTGTGTTATTATGGGTTAATATGAATTTGTATTGTGTTATCAGATTTTGGAGTCTTCATTAGTTAATCTTGTTGGGTAATCAGTGATTTATCTTGTTTAGTGATTGGTCTGGTACGGAATATAAAATTTTCGAGTGATTTATCTTGTTTGGTGATTGTTATGACTCCTTAGGTTCTCTAGGTCTCCTTAGTGTCTTGTTTTGGAGGAAGATAGATTGTAGGATTTGACTTGTTGGTGTTTAAGTGTGTAAGTGGGACACCCTTCTTGTGCTTCATAATTCTATCGGTCTTATTATTCTGTTCTACTCTATTCTTACTTATTTGAGAGAGAGTTACACTTTTCTAGCCTATCAGTTGTTTCTTGAAAGTTTGCTTATTGGATTAATGGATCCTATACTCATTTGACATTGCTTCTATTCTTAACACTCATATTTGCTTCTTATAGCAATGTCGTTTACTGGAGTTAAGGTTTGAGACTTCTACATTTCATTCTATATCTCCAGCCATTCGTTTCAGTATTTTATTTCATCCTATTACTATTCATTTGAAAGTAATCTCTCTGTGGGTATACCATTTTACTTATTTGAATTTCACTTGCCTGATGTACTCCCTACCTAAGTACATCATTGTCATTCTTGTTGATCCTTGTTAATCCTATTGTTTTATTATTAAATTCCGAGCTATTACTTTGCTTGTAATTGCTCACTCAAAGTACTCGGCACTGTCCTATTGTTATCATTTCTTATTCGTACTTCTTTGGTATTGCGTGTTGAGATACTCTTGTCACTCATGTTTTCTATTGAATTAATCATCTCTTATTTCTTAATTTCATTTCGCCTCAAGTACAACTTACTTGTTGGTTCCTTGAACAATCATCGAGAATTGAAATATCTACTTGTTCAGGAATTTTTGTTCAACATACTCAGCACTGTTTTGACTCATCATCATCCTTTGTTCGTACTTATTTAACTGATAGGTGCTGAGACATTTCTTATCTTAGTTATCATGCTTCCTTATTAAACTATTAGCCCCTTGACTCTCTAACCTGTTTGACCTCTTGTTCCCTTGATTGTTGGCTCAAATATGACTTTCTATATTCTTATTTCCATATAAATTTCATAAGAGCCATATTCTGACCAATGTCACTTTTGAGATATTCCCTTGATCAGTAATCATTCATGTTATCGTAAATGAGTTTTTAAACCCTCGGGGTGTTCATATAGCTCTTTTGTGTAGTAAGAGATGATTGATAAGTAGTGGTGTCATGCTAAGACTTTGGAGTTGCGATTTCTTTCATATGCAATAAGATATTAGGTAGGAGAGAATTATGAATTGAAGATTGTCTTGGAATTATGATCATCAACTTCCAGTCAACAGAGTTTGTTCTTTTGAGGTCTTTGATTAGTTGTCATCCTAAGAGATAAATGAGAACTAAGAGAAGTATTATTAAGTGTAATGATTGAGGATTTAACTGTCTGTCAGTTCGAGAATTGCGCGGACGCAATTGTTTTAAGGAGGAGAGAATGTGAAACCCCACTTTTCTGCTTTAACTCGATTTACGTGTTTTATCTCGTTTTGCGTGCATTTGACATGTTTATGTGCTATATGACCTAGAATGTTATAATTTTGATGTCAATACTCCTAATACGTGCTAAATGTGCATTCATGAAATTTTCATCAAAAACGGGATAAGAAATTTTATCGTCAATTTTTAGTGAATAGTGTTTTTGAAACACGTTCGCTAAAATTTTGAAACTGGTCTTTTTAACCCTTCTAGACCTAGACCAAGGACTTTAATAGACCTGTGTTTGATTAAAACGGCTTTAAAATCGGCTTAGGAATTTATTAGGGTTTTTACACCGACTTTTGCGAAAATCGAGTTTTAAGACGACTCGGGTGGAATTGTTTGATTGTAAAACTTCTTGTCACCTAAAAATAATCTACTTGAGCTATTTTGGGTGTTGAATAAATGATTTGAACTTTGGTGATCAAGAAAATGCAATTAAAGTCAAGAAAACACAAAAAAAAATGCTAAGTTTTCAACTTTGACTATCATTTAAATGGTTGACCAACAAGCTTATATCACCAACACACACTCACAAAGCACAAAAACACCCCAAAACACACACACAAAACCGTGGCTCCTTGGAGGAGAAAGATGAAGGCATTTTCAAAGCATTTTTCTCATAGATTTTGCATTTCAAAGACGAATTGAGTGATTCAAAGCTTGATTTCACTTGTTTGGCATCCATTCTACACATTTCTTGAATCAAAACACATCAAAGGTGAGAGAAAAATTCTAGATCTCAAAACTAATATTTTGTATTTATGAGTATAAATGATTATTGAACCGTTAGAATGTTAATTTGATGTTATATTATTGCTCCTTGCATGGTAGGGATCATTTAGCTATAATACGAGTTTTTATCGGTTGTAGCATAATTTTTATTTTTCGGGTATTTAAATTTGATTAATTTGTTCAAAGTTGATTAAATTGAGTTGTGTTGATCGGAATCGATTGCTGTCGATTTCTAAAATTTTGTTAATTACGTGTTAGCGCCGTTGTAATGCCGAATTTTCGATTGTGATATCCGTGCCAAAATTTAGAAATTTCAGCCACGATACACTAAGGTTTTAAGATTATTGGGCATGATTTGGATGTGTTTTCGTTCGGTTCCGAGGGGTGTAATGTAGATGATTGAATGGGTGAGTGATTGAAACTGATTTGGAGTTGTTTGGATTAGTAGAATGTAAGATATGATTATTTGAAGTTTAGGTTGTCTTTCTTTAAATTATTGAATTGAGCCTTAGTTGATTGGGTGTGGTTTGAGTGATTGAATCGTGAGTTGTTGATGGGTAAGCTAGGGTTTGATTGTGTGTTTAATGCTTGTTCGGTTGGATGGCCTACTTTGTCATTTAACTTAGTTATTTGTTGTTAAATTGATTATTGATGATTATTATGATGATAATATGATTATTGATGATTATTGATGATTATTGATTGATGATTGATGCCGGGAGATAAACAATTCTACTAGACTGTCCTCTTGTGAATGATTGATGTTTATTATTATTGCTGGGTCTCTGGTATGTGTGTGCCACATCTCCGGCAGCATTGGGCTGTCGGGTTGATAACGGCATGACTATCAGAGATTGCCTCCAGCTCGCATGACGGAGGATTCATGGAGGGCGAGGTTATTGGGGGTACCCCGGGTGCGTGAGTAATGGGGAGTTACAAGAAGAATGGTTGAGATCGTGATGGCGTTTGGAGCTACACCAACTAGATAGAGTATCCTTTATTGAATGGTCATATAGTTATGTGATGATAGTATTATTGATGTTATTGTGTGTTTACTGACTCAAAGGATTATTCCAAGGAGTTTAGTAGACCTTGCTCGAGATCTATCAGATCCTCACTGGGCTTATTTATATAAGCTCACTCTCTATTATTGCATGTATACAGGTGTTACCGATCAAGATTACGGATACGTGCCTCCTGAAGAGGAAAATGTGCCTTACGTGGATGAGTCTTATGTTTTGGAGTCCTATCCTTGATGTTTGATGTGTTGAACACCTTATTATCTTGTATATTATCTAGTTAACTTTTATATGCTTTGTAGTTTATAATGTATAAGATGTTGAAAAGATAATGAATTAGTTGATGCTATTTTAGTAGTCTTTCTTTTGTCTATGTTTAGGTTGCTAGGTTGGTATCAATATATTTTTGTAATATATATTAAGGTTCATGTATTATGTTGGAACGGAGATGTATAACAAAGAATGATTATGGTGTAATATGATTATGTTGTATGTTGTTATTTTATTGAGGAGTTGTTTGTTGTATGGTTTATGGAGTTGATGTATGATGTTCTAAAGAGGTTGGTTTAGAGCCTAGGTGTCCTAATAACTGTCGTTATACTGCCAAAATTTCATTGCGTCCTGACTGATCGTAGGTGGGGTCGAGTTGGGGCGTGACAGTTTATAACTCCCTCGGCGAGTATGCAACGTTTTGTCATAACACATGGGGATAGATGTTACTTTTTCATAACACAGGGTCTATTGTACACATTTTGCAAAACACAAGGGGGTAAACTATATTTCACTCAAGGGTATTTTTGTCCATCAAATCTATGATAAACGAGAGCCACGAGCGTGTATTACATTTTCGTTAACTATAATGGATTTTTAAATGGCGGGGTGTAATGTGCAACATTCGAGTAAAACACAGGGGGGTAACTGCTACTTTTCATAACACAGGGTTTTATGCACACTTTCGATCTAACACAGGGGGCTGTATGCAATTTACCCACACAAAAAAACACAAGTTAGTGAATTTTGTGCACTAAAGCTTAATGAGCTTGTTGTGTTTGCCTCCTTCTCTCATGACATCAAGGCTTCCAATTCAAAGACGAAGAATAAACTTGGATTGAAAAACACCAAGAAGAAATTTGCGAGCGAAGAAGTTCACAAGAAGAAGAACAAGAAGCAATTGCAGAGGGAATGAGAGCGAGAGGAGGAGCTGAGTGGCAATAGGGAAAAAATAATAGCAGTGAAAAAATAAAAATAGAAACATACCTAGAGGGCAGTTTTGGCTTTGTTTGGCCTAACTTTTAAACACTCAAAAGCGTTTCCTGTGAGTTTAGAAGGTGAACTAACTTGTTTGGCTAATTTTTTGCTTTTAGTTAAAAGCTAAAGTTGAAAAAAACTAAAAAAATGAGAAGTTTGAAATTGGAGGTTTTCAAAAAGACTTTTGCGAACCCGTTTTACACAATGTGGGAAGTTATTTTTTTTTTCTCCTAAAATAAATACCCTTCCATATTTTTTAAAATCATATTACCACAAAACTTTTAAGAGCTCAACGTTGCCTAACACAGGGCAAACAATCAATGATTTTTGTTCAACAGTATTTCTAACAAAAGTTCTACTAAAAGTTTTACGGTTCAAAAACTAAAATTTTACAGTTAGACTAAACAGAGCCTCAAGAGATGAACTTACGAATTTCATCTCTGGAGTAATGATTTGGATAAAGTATGAGGAAATCCAAGACTTGTAAATCTTAGATTGATAAATCTTGTATTTCTAATTTTTTAAAAAGGTACTTACAAAGACAAGTAATTCAATTTAGGGTAAATGACCTATTAGGTCCCTTATCTTTTTTACTATTGTCTAGTTAGTCCTTCATCTTTCAAACGACCATATGTCAGTCCTTCATCTTTCTAACTTGTGCCACCGTTAGTCATTCTGTCAAAAAACTAACGGTTTAGTCACATACACAACACATGACCATTTTTAGCAAGGGCATTATCGTCTTTTTGGGGTAGTCAGCATATTTTCCTTTTATATTAGCATGAACCCGATTTGAAACTCAAATCCCTAAAACTAAATTCCTAAATCCCTAAAACCCAAATCCTCAAAATCCCTAAATCCCTAACTCTTTCTTCTCCACATTTGGTCATTTGTTGCTGTTGCATTCTCGTTGATTCGCCATTCCCGTCGTCGACGACTCGTCATTCCCGTCGTCACTGAGGTATTGTACAACTGTTGCCATATGCAAAATAGAGCTCGCCGCATGAATAGTATTCTCCACAAGCATAATGTTGACCACACTAAGTTATTTTGATATTAATTAAGTTGATTATGTATTCATTTCAGTGTACATACCATAACCATCTATATGTTAGCTTCACACACGTTGCCCGTGTCTCCAAGCTAGTCATCATGGCATATCAGTGTATTATTTTAATCAATATACCATAACCATATAGTTTTCTATGTATTATTTAATGCTATAGCGACCTTCAGCCATCATTCCAAGCTAGCCACTATGGCATATCAGTGTTATTGCGAAAAACAAGGCAAAGTTATCATTTCTTGGACTGACTTCAATCCCGGGATAAGGTTTGTACATTGCGAAGGTTACCTTGATGGTAAAGGCTGTGGTTATTTTGATTGGGTTGATCCTCCAATTTGTGAAATGAGTAAAAAAATTATTCCCGGTTTGCTAAGAGCGATGAATAGGAAAGATGCCGAATTGCAAGAATTGCACGAACAACATGAAGTTGAAAGAAAGAAAGTGAAGAAGTGCTTCTGGTGGCTGATCTTGTGCATTTGTTTCATTGCAATGCTGATAAAGATATTATTTAGTAGGTGTAGATGTTGATTAATGCTGATGAAGACTAGGTTTATTTAGTAGGTTTAGATGTATTGTTGTATAACAGTAGCTTAATCTGTGTGCACCAATGCAGTTCTTGAGTCGAAAAAATCGACAAATTTTGTGAATTCTAACATGAATTTTGGTGCTTTATTATGTAATATGTATTCAATATGTATGCTAAAGAGTATTACATCTATGCTTGGCTTGATCTGTCTTAAAAATAGTCATATTCACATTCAATGGTTAAACAACCTGTTAAAGAGTCCACTTGACATTTAAAAATCTGCAAAAATAGTCATATGTTTATTCAATAGTTAAACAACCTGTTATGGCAAACACAAACTTATATATACTACCAGAAACAAGAATCACAATCCAAATCAAAAGGATTAGATTAATATAAAGTACATAGTCATTTCTATCGCAAACTCAAGAACACAAAGTAGTTCAACACAAGCCAATTCACATAGCCAAAGTACTACAACACTTCTACTTATCCATTCTTGTTGTCAATGGAGTCCGAACTTGGTCCTTTGCTATTTTTTATTTTCTTGGTCTGAGTTGAAGTTGTAGCAGGTTTGTTAGTACCATTAGAATTTTCAGCAAGCAAGGACTTAAGGCTCACACATGTATTCCCTTTCTATGTACTTGCACTTGGTTTGATCATAGATGATCCAATCATCACAGATTTCTCACAAGTATTTAGTAATGGTGCCTTGACATGCAAACCCGCTCCCGCTGGTATGAATGGTGGTTTTTTGGGTGCTTCAGTAACCTACAAAACAACAATGTAAGTGTCAATAGTGGAATTTGAAGGATAGTGTTAATACAATAGTGTTAATACATTTTCTTTGGACTTTGAATGTGTAGAGGTGGACTCGAGAAGTCCAAAGGTACTTGTTTTCCTCTTCCTTACACTATCTGCAACCTTTGAAGGACACTTTATCACATCATGACCTTGTTTCAAGCATACGTTACACCTTACTTTTCTTGGCATGCGAGGATTAGTCACAACACTTCTACTATCTGTATTCAATGTATCCATATTTACTTGACTATTATTAGCATCTCTATACACATCAGTATTATTAGTAGTGACATTGACATTGTTGTTTGTCTCTGTTGTGGTCCCCACATTGCTGCATACTAATGCCACATTGACTTGGCTAGATTTTGCTACCACTTAAACCTCTCTACTAGTGACGTTGACCTGCACACTGCTAACATTAGTGGAGTTAATATCACCACTAATGTCAGTTGATTGAACTTGATTCTCTTGCATTCTTGAGCATTTCCTTTTGTTATGACCCTCTTTACCATATGATGAACATCGACCTCGCAATCTCTTTCTGACAAGTGTTCCAGTTCACTACAAGAAACAATGGAGTTTGTGACGCCAGAAAACGTCACAATTTTGTCATAAATAAATATTTGCGACAAAATTACAACAAAGTAGTTGTCGTCGCTAAACCTTGCGTGGCTAAACATTTTTTGTCACAATTACATCGCTTTGTGACAGATTTGCGACGAACAGAAACTTGACAATATTTTGTAAATCGCCGCAAATGGTGACTAATTGCTACAAATTCATTTTGTGGCCAAAGCGTGGCACGATTTCATCGCCAATTAATGGCAGAGTTTTGACGCAAAATAGTGGCAACTTGTTTGACGCAATTACGTGGCAAAAGTTTTGTTTCCAAACTGTGGCGAATCGTTTGTCGCAGTTGCGTGGCAAAAATTATGTCGTGGACAAATCGTGGCAATTTATTTTGATGCAAAATCATGGCAACTTATTTGACGCAATTACGTGGCAAAAGTTATGTTTCCATATGGCAAAACTTTTGTCGCAGTTGCGTGGCAAAAAATTATGTCGTGGCCAAATCGTGGCAATTTATTTGACGCAATGGCATGGCAAAAGTTCTGTTTCCATGTGGCGAAACTTTTGTCGCAGTTGCGTGGCAATTTATTTTGATGCAAAATCCTGGCAACTTGTTTGACGCAATTATGTGGCAAAAGTCTGGTGCGTGGCAAAATCATGGCAATTTATTTTGATGCAAAATCGTGGCAAAAGTTATTTAGCTACAAGTTAAATTCTTTTGTCACAAATTCATGGCAATTCTCAAATCTACCCAATAGGCAAAGGTGGTTTGTGACGTCATCTTGTGTATCCTGCTAAATTACAAAAGAATATAAATTTAAACCCCATAATTGAATCTCATAAATTACACAATCTACACATTCATTCAAAAGAACACAAATCTACACCAAAGTAGCTAAGTCATGCCATAATATATCAAAAGTGCCACCATTTAACAAAGTACACTTCCAATATACATTCAAAAAGAAATACTAAATATACATCTATCATAACGTCATCTAGCTTGTTTGTCCTGGTATGATAAGCTCCAAAAGAGAACTGTATACAAAAAGTTTACAGCATCTTCCATTACGACACGACATCCTTGCATAGAGACAATCCATATCTAAGCCTACTATTTTCACCATCTTCAGACAATCCATGTCATATTTGCAAACAATAAAACAAATCAACCAACTCAACCAAAACATTGCGATACATAAAAATGAAAATGAATGCAAAAACAAATTTTACGAGTCCGATGTACAATTTCTTCTAATGATTGTGTTTAATTAACACAATTGCAAACAAAACATCACATGTACCTTAAAACTCTTTACAACAAAATATTATATTTTATTAGCCCTTCTTAAGACTCTATCAGTAGTATACATGACATATATTCATAAACTCAACATATGCATATAACATAATATGCAAGAAAGACTAACATAATCCAAATTATAAACAGGTACAACAAAAAGTTAAAATGATCAATATATTTGTATAAAATATCAGAATTACATAACATACTTGAACCCGCTTACTTGTTGAGGTTTCCAATAGAAGATAAAGTCATACCATGACCCTATGGATCCTATTGGGCATCATCGCCTTGTTGTTCTAAGGGAGGCTGAGATTGATCCTGATGCGGCTGGGGTAGATGGGGCAATAATTGGGTCAACTGAGTGATTTGTTGCTCAAGCCTTCTATACCGCTCGTTCTGTTGTTCAAATTGGCTCATGAACGGACCCCTTAATTCTGATGTTGCCCTATTGACGGCTTCCTGCATGTCCTCCTCTGTGATTCGACGAGAAGAAGATAGAACGTTGTGTGCGGATCCTCCTATAGCCTGCGATCCTACACCGTACAACCGTCCTCTAGCCGATCCACCTACTGCCTGGCAAAATAATGCATCATGGTTGATAGGTGGTGCAGTTGGATCTCCTTGCGATGCCGTTGTGGACTGCTCGACTAATTCCTTGTATGTGGCCTGCAATTAATACATATTTATTGTTATTTTACTTTAATGTTCATTATTGATTATATGACATAAATAAACATAAATAATTGACATACCATGGTTTGTTCAGTCTTGGGGTCGGAGTATGGACTATTGGGGCCTTTCCTATGTACTTTCTCAAACACATCTGCCTTCGTCACTGGTCCGTTCTTTTTTAGTTCCTATAATAACATTAATCAAACAACAATTATTATATTAAATATTTAACTATCATATAGTATTACAATTTAAATAATTAGTTTAACATTTACTATTCTTCTCTTGATCTCGTGAAACCCCACACAACCACCATAATGTGGAGATAGCTTACTCATTTTGTTCTTCTTGTTTTGCTTTGACCTCTTCTTCCATGCATCTATGTTCCACTGTTGACATAGTGCATCCCATACGCTATCACTCAACCAAGAGGGCTTAATATTTTTCTTCTTTTGCATGTAGCAACCCTTACAGAAAAGGTCCCGTAACCGAGCACTAACATTTCTAAAAAATAATTGGCAGATGACTGGTTCATCATAGGGGTACTACTTGTACAATCTCTATAGCCATATATTAAGTATTAGTAATACAAGTTATATATTGTCACGGTATATGTAACTGAAATATAAATAATGAAATTAATTTTATGTACTTAGTTAGTACCTGAAAAGCGATCCACCATCTCTTTTTAACCTCAACTGGAATCAAAGTCCATCTCATCCAAGGCGTATTGAACCCAGCAGATAATATATTGACAATCTCTTGCGCCGCCCCAGCCGGTATCCATCTGCAATTGATAAAGATACAAAGTATACTTACACTTGTAATGGAAAAAATAATAAAGAAAATAATGTACATATTATATAAAATTGTATTTAATGTTCTAATACCCATTTTCATATATTGACATGTGTGTGCGCCTATCAATCTGCCACACAGTGTACGCCTCCAAAGATGGGAATCCAAACCTCTAAATGTAATCATGCAGCCCGTCGCGAGGCATCAGCAGAAGACTCTGGTAGGTCAGTAGATGATATGGACCGGACCATATGCGGGTCATCGGAGTCGACTTGCAAACCATCTAAGTGTCATGGCAAGCCTGTGGATGAAGTAGATGCCGGAGATTGATCATCTGTGGGTAAATTGGTCGGTCTGCCAGTCTGTGACATCAACCCTCCACTCGATGGTATTTGAGAGGATGAAGTAGATGTGTACCCAGCATTAGAGGCAGAGTGGGATGCATGTGTACCACCTGAACGTACAATAGACTGCTGCAATGCCCCAGGACGCACATATCGTCTAGCCATACCTTTACTTTTATCTTTACCTGAAGATATGTCTGTTTTGAACAAAATTCAACTATCATTAAAAATGTAGATCTACATATACAATTTGAATACATTATCGTCATATTAAATGTTTATCAATAGTATTAATACATTGAAATAATCTACTAAATGTCATTAGCACTGTCATGCCCCGACCCCTCACTAAGTCAGGACTCCTATTAACTTTACTAACGTTAACCCAACCCTAACCCTGGGCACGAAAAATGAGAGAAAACTGACAGAATCTCTCCTGTTTATAGGATTAACCACATATCTGCACTCAGAACAATTGATTCACAAAACACGATATGACATTCCTATGATAAGATACTCAAGTTCCTAAGTCCATCCGAGCCTTTCTACTTAGCAAAATTAAAGCGTACATGCATTATTTCCTTCATTTCTAGCATAATATGATTATAATTTCGCTTATCATACCACTATAATGTTTCCTATTTAACTAATTTAGAATTTGTGTTCCATTCAAACCATCCACAAGCTTAATTAACTACATACAAACTATTACAAGCATTGTTCAACTTAAATTAACTTTATACAAACCAACAACTTAAACTAAATATATACAAATTAAATTAACGCAATCATCAACATGATCGTCAATGTCATCATTATCATCGCCTTAATCTTCATAATCTCTTTCTTCATCTTCGTCTTCGTCTTCGTCTTTGTCTTCGTCTTCGTCTTCATCTTCTTCTTCGTCTTCTTCGTCTTCTTTGTCTTCGTCTTCATCTTGTTGAAATTGTAACTCATTCAATTCCTCTTCCAATACCTCAATATTTTCAATTGATTCATGAACACGTTGAGGCAACTCTTCATCATCTAGTAGTACTATAGGCACATCCATTACATCGGACTAAAAAGGTAATTCTTCTTCTATTCCATACTTTTCCCGAGGCACGTCATAGTAATTTCTCGGTCTTATTTTGCATACAACCCACCCATCAGGACGATCTCTCTTAGCACCAGGGTACTTGTAGTAATACACTTGATGTGCTTGTTCTGCTGACACAAACGGTTCATGTCACGCCCCGACCTGACCCCGCAAAAGGCCAAGCCAGGACCCGACACACGGACGGAGTCTCCTCTGTACCGCGGACGATCCGAAAACCCTAAAAATAATATAATACTTGCGAAAGCCATAAAATAATCAAAACAAGCCAACTTACTATAAAACATACATTTCTTATTATCCAACTTTCCAAACCAAAAATGGTATGCATACTACACAAGTACTTATGCCACTAAACCATTAGCCATTAGCATGCATTTCTTCACTAGTCATCCGAGTATAAGTTTACAATTTACAAACTTTAATCCATTACAACATAAGACCATTAAAGGTCTCAACTAGAAAATATATATACAAGGCTACAAGCCTCAAAATTAAGCGTCCTTCACGCAATATACATAACAACAAGGTTTGCACAAAACTGGTAACCAACCACCAGCAAAGCAGGTAAGTGCTATCACGGAAACACCTCCACCTGCTCCTCCTCCTCAATTACCTCGAGAGGGTCTGCCTCAACTACTCCTGTAAAAAAACATAGTATAGAGAGGAATGAGCAAAAACTATTGCTCAGCGAGGCAATTGGTCTCAAGGACGGAGATGAGAGGAGTATGCAATGCAATTAGCCAAGCAATACATACAAATCATATAAAGATACAACCAAAGCCAATAATAAAGCAAGGCAAGTATCTAAAGCTGCAAACACTCAATCAAAGGATACGATACTCTTTTCACGAGCAACTTTCAAACACAAATTCGATGACGACGCGACGGCCCAAATCCACCTTATAACACCAGTTTGGAATACTCCGGAAGTATCCATCAATCCTACGACCCAAATCTCCCTGGGAGGCAACCCAAGCGAGAAAGGGAATAGCAGCGGAGCTAGAGCAACCAACACTGGCAACCCAAGGCTACCCAGAGAGGCCCATCACTGACGCGCGAGACACTATGCAATGCAAGACTCGATACAAGACAATAAACAAGCGATAAACAAGCGATAAAGTCACACGTGGGAGAATAACAAAGTAGGTTACTCTCGCACGCAATAGCAGCAATTTGATAAGCAATTCAATCCAAAACAACTCAAACAAGTAATTCAAGTAATTCTAAGCATTCTATAAGAATAAAGACAAGTAAACACACAAAAACACAAATCGGCCCCAACTATCAAAACACTACCATTTCCAAACGAGCCACGGGTTCTGGAAACCGACTTCGCCAACCCTCCTAGGTCACCATAAGGCACGTCTAAAGACCCCGAAACCTAACTTTACCCTAGAACTCGCGCAAAGCCCCGATTTCCCCCTTTCTCGTTTGAACTACAACTATATCAACCAAACACCCAACCTACACCATAATCGCACCAAAAGTGCTTCCATGGCTTCCCGAAGCAATGCCAACACGCAAAATGAGAAAATGCCAAAGTCGACCTAAACGACCCCGACTTTCCCAAAGGCTTAATTCTCATTTTTTTCCTCTACGCAACCCAAACAAACCACACATTTTAGCATTCTAGCATACCTAGCACGTTTCTACATCAACGGAAAGCATAACAGCGCAATTTCAACGTTTCAAGGTTTTACTATTCATAAAACACTATTCATTCCACAATTCAAGTTGCAATCACAACATTTAACCGCAGAAAATGTTACAAAGCTATAAATACATGTTCTACAAATGCTAAGGAACATTCTAGAAGCATCAAATCGCTTTAAATAACGATCTACGGATAAATCTAAAAATTGACAAAGTTAACAAATACAACGTATAAATGCGCAAATAACATGCTTCCCAAACCTTAGGTACTCCTAGTCGCTAGGAAAACAACATTGGTTGCCTCGGAAATCACCCCGCACGAGCTCACGCGAAGATTGATCGTTTGGAAGTTGAAAGGTTTTTTTTTTTTCCTCTCTAAAGCTCTCGGCCTGCACTGACTGTTTGCTGCTGTTTTTCTTCTTATTTTGCTTAGTTAATTGCTTAATTAAGGGTCAAATGGTCAAAGGGTCAAAGGGCTAAGGTCAAACAACTTAAGACTTGGTCAAAGGGCCCTATTTCGCGCGTTTTAAAGCCGTTTTTGGTAAGGTAAGATCAATTAAAGCTAGCAACATTTAAAATATAAAATTTAAGTCATCTAAATACTAGTTTCACTATTTGCTGAGGACTGGAAATCGTTCTCTAGCTATCGCTCCTTAAATGCAATGCACGTTGCGTCGGCGAGAAAGTAACAGTTAATTCACAAAGAATTTAAGGAAATATAATTTTCAAAATAATAAACAAAGAAAATTCACATTCCGAGCTCGGGAATTACACCCTTTCCCCCTTAAAACAATTGCGCCCACGCAATTCTTACTTGGTCAACAAACAACTCCGGATACTGATCCCGAACTTGGTCCTCTCTTTCCCAAGTCGCTTCCTCAAACCCATGATGATTCCACAGAACCTTACTAACGGAATACTCTTCCTGCGAAGCTCCTGAATCTTCCGATCCACAATTCTAATCGGTTTCTCTTCATAAGACAACTTATCTTCAATCTGCAAAGGCTTTGGTTCAAGTACATGTGAAGGGTCTAGATGATACTTTTTCAACATAGACACATGGAACACATCATGCAGTCTCGACAAGCTCGGAGGCAAAGCTAATCGATAAGCCAAAGGACCTACCTTTTCGGTGATCTCATACGGACCCACATACCTGGGACTAAGCTTCCCACTCTTACCGTGCCGAATCAATCCCTTCCGTGGAGAAATCTTAAGAAACACCCAATCTCCCAAATCAAACTTAAGATCTCGACGGTGCTTATCCGCATAACTCTTCTGACGACTCTGAGCTGTAAGCATACGCTGGCGAATAAGGTGAACATTATCTACCATCTTAATCATCTCAGGTAACACAGTCGGATCAACTGTTCTCATCTCTCCAACCTCTTCCCAATATAATGGGGATCTGCATTTCCGACCATACAACGCCTCGTAGGGAGCCATACCTATAGTAGATTGATAACTATTGTTGTAAGCGAACTCCGCTAAAGGCAAAAACTTCTCCCAGTTCTTCCCAAAGTCAAGCACACATGCCCGAAGCATGTCTTCCAAGATCCTGATGGTTCTCTCAGACTGTCCATCAGTTTGCGGATGATATGCAGTACTGAAGCTCAACTTAGTTCCCATGGCCTCTTGCAACTTCTGCCAAAAACGAGATCTGAATCTGGGATCCCTATCTGACACTATACTCTGTGGTACTCCATGCAATCTCACAATATTAGCAACATAAAGCTCAGCTAGCTTATCAAGGCTATCCTGTTTGTTCACGGGAATAAAATGTGTAACTTTAGTCAAGCGGTCCACAACAACCCAAACAGAATCACATCCTCTCGGAGATCTAGGAAGATCGGTCACAAGGTCCATTGTTATATGTACCCACTTCCATTGCGGAATCGACAACGGCTGTAGAAGTCCGGCTGGCCTCTGATGCTCAACTTTAACCCTCTGACAAGTCAAACATCTGGATACATACCCAGCAATCTCCCTCTTCATATTGTTCCACCAGAAGTGTTGCTTCAAATCTCTATACATCTTTGTACTGCCTGGGTGAATCGTGTACCTCGAATTATGTGCCTCGGACAGGATCTCATTCTTCAAAGTCGGATCACTAGGAACACATACTCTGTCCCTGAATCTGAAGATGCCATCTGCATGTAATTTAAACTCCGACTCTCCCCCTTTAGCTTTTTTCTTGGATCTTCAAGATGTGAGGATCAGTCTTCTGAGCCTCTTTGATATGAGCTAACAATCCTGACTGAATCTGTAAACTAGCAAACCGAATCCCTACCTCAGTAGCTTCTGGTTTCCATGAACAAATTTCTTCCAAAGTCTCCCAGTCCTTGATAATCAAGCTTGCAACAGTAGCCTTTCGGCTCAAAGCATCAGCAACAACATTTGCCTTACCTGGCACATAGTTAATAGAACAGTTATAACCACCCAATAGCTCTAGCCATCTCCGCTGCCTCATATTTAGATCCTTCTGTGAAAACAAATACTTGAGACTCTTGTGGTCAGTAAATATTTCAAATCTGCAACCCCACAAGTAATGACGCCACTTCTTCAATGCAAACACAACCGCAGCTAACTCAAGATCATGTGTAGGGTAATTGACTTCATAAGGTTTCAATTTCCTAGAAGCATAGGCAATCACCTTACCATTCTGCATTAAAACACAGCCCAATCCTTCTTTAGATGCATCACTGTAGACAACAAAGTTCTATGTTCCCTCAGGTAAAGCTAGTATAGGAGCTGTAGTTAGTCTCTTCTTCAATTCTTGGAAACTGGATTCACATTTAGCATCCCAGTTGTAAGCAACTTTCTTCCGAGTCAACTGGCTCAAAGGTCCAGAAATTTTAGAAAAGTCTTTAACAAATCTCCGATAGTAACCTGCCAATCCAAGAAAACTCCGAATCTCTGGCACCGTCTCAGGTCTCTTCCAAGTTGAAACAACTTCAATCTTAGCTGGATCCACTGAAATTCCTCGATCTGAAATGATATGGCCTAGAAAATATATCTGGTTCAACTAGAACTCACACTTGCTGAATTTAGCAAAAAGTTTGTTTTCCTGCAAAGTCTGAAGCACAATCCTCAAGTGTTGCTCATGTTCAGCCTCGTTCTTCGAATACACTAAAATGTCGTCAATGAAGATCACGACAAACTGATCAAGGTAAGGCCGAAAAACCCTCTGCATCAAGTCCATGAATGCGGCTGGTGCATTCGTCAATCCAAACGGCAAAACAACAAATTCATAGTGGCCATATCTAGTCATGTATGCCGTCTTTGGTATATCGTCACTCCGAATTCTAAGTTGATAGTAGCCCTGCCTCAAGTCAAATTTGGAGTAAACACTCACACCCTGCAACTGGTCAAACAATTCTTCAATCAACGGCAAGGGGTATTTATTCTTAATCGTGACTTGATTAAGTCCCCTGTAATCAATGCATAACCGTAATGTGCCGTCTTTCTTTCTCACAAACAACACAGGTGCGCCCCACGGTGAAGAACTAGGTTGTATAAACCCTTTCTCAAGCAAGTTCTGAAGCTGAATTTTTAACCCTGAAGTTCAGCCGATACCATCCTATAAGGACTCCTAAAAATTGGCGCAGTGCCTGGTACAAGATCAATCACGAACTCAATCTCCCTATCCGGTGGTAAACCCGGTAATTCCTCGGGAAATACACCAGGGAAGTCTCTAACAATCGGAACCTCATTCAGACTCAACTTATCAGCAGGCTGATTGATCAAATAAGCTAAGTAAGCTTCACAACCCCTATTCAACAACTTAGAAGTCTTGATCGCTGATAAAAGTGGAATGCGGGCAGCCCTGCAGTTCCCAACAATCTCTAGTACCGGTAGGTCAGGAACCTTAAGATAAACGATCTTTGTTCTACAATCCAACTGTGCATAATACTTTCCCAACCAGTCCATTCCCAAAATGATTTCAAAGTCACGGAATGGTAATATAATTAAATCAGCAGGAAATTTACGGTTCTCTATACATATATCACAAGATTTGCAAATAGACTCAGCAACAAATTTTGCACCCAAAGGAGTACTAACTTCAACTTCATGAGGCAAATTATCAATGCAAACATTCACAGATCGTGCACATGCAGGAGTTATAAACGAATGTGTAGCTCCAGGATCAATCAAAACTTTAACTGGCTGAGTATTGAGAAGAAATGTACCTTCCACTATAGCTGTATTATCGGGCAGCTCCTCTGCATCCAGTGCAAAGACCCTAGCCTGTACTCTCTGTGCTGGTCGTGCACCTGCAGCCCTATTCTGAACACCTCGGCCTCCACCACGGCCCTGAACATTATTATATTTAGGGCAATCCTTCACCCTATGCTCATCACTGCCACAACCTGTACATTTTCCACTCTTCCTCCAGCAGTTAGCCTCAATATGCCCTGGTCGATTACAATAATCACACTGCTGATTTTTCCTAACCGCAGTGTTTCCTGTAGGTGCTGGGGCTCTGGCAGGGGTAGGAACTGTACCTCCCTGCTGAGGTCTGGTCACAGCTGGTCTAGCCTGAATCTGCTGCTGTGGCTGATACGGACGCTGCTGAGGACCCTGTGCAGAAGCCTGATACTGTCTCGGCTGACTCTGGCTGCTCTGGCCCAAAAACTGCTTCTTACTCGGCTGACTGCTCTCGGCTAACATCTCAGCCTTCCGTTTCTCAAACTTCGAGTCTGCCTGAAATGCCTCGGGAAAAGTAGTGTAGGTCTGTCCAGTCAAATGCAATTGTATGTCCATTCTCAACCCACGGACAAACCTATGTATCATCCTCCTAGCTGGCCGTACCAACTCGGGCATATACCTCGACAGGCTAACAAACCTAGCCTCATATTGTGCAACAGTCATATTTCCCTGCTTCAGGGCCACAAACTCATCTTCCTGTCTCTCTATAGCCATCTCGAGAATATATTTGTCCCGGAACTCACTTATAAAATCATCCCATAAGTGTGGAACATCCTCACAATCCCACCTCAGTCTAACAGTATTCCACCACTGCTCTGCATCACCCTCAAATAAAAATGATGCATAATCTATTCTTGCCTCAGCGGTATACCTCAAAGCAGTGAAAATTTTCTCAACTTGATTAATCCATCTCTCGGCCGCCTCATCATCAGGCTCTCCAAAGAACTTTCCCGGCTCGTGCCTCAGAAATTTCTCTAGCTGGTTATTCTCAACTCTGTACCCCTGTCCACCAAGATTAGCTTGATTACCCTGGGGATTAATCCGGTCCTGCCTCTGCACATGTAGTACCTGTATGATCCGGTCTACTGCAGTAGTCATGGTAGCCATAAACTGCTCAGGCAACGGCTGCTAACCCTGTTCTGCTGCCTCTTCATCTGATCCTATACCTTGAGTACCACGACGTGGCGGCATAGTAGCAACTCACAATAGCTGGCAACATTTAAAAGCAGTTTATAGACAGAAATATAACACATAAGATTAGATAACACTCAAGTCAATAACAATCCAACACTCTATCACACAATTCACATAAGACAAGTTCAACTTGCCAAACCATTTCACCTAAACACATAAACATTCCAAGTTCACAAAGTCATGCTAGAACATTTCCTTTTCACTTAGCAATCATACATAAACACTTTAGCATTTCAGACCTTTACCCCACAGATCGAGAATCATATCCCGGCTCATGCAAGACTATCATGCTCTGATACCACCTAAAGATGTCACGCCCCGACCCGACCCCGCAAAAGGCCAAGCCCAGACCCGACACACGGATAGAGTCTCCTCTGTACCGCGGACGATCCGAAAACCCTAAAAACAATATAATACTTGCGAAAGCCATAAAATAATCAAAACAAGCCAACTTTCTATAAAACATACATTTCTTATTATCCAACTTTCCAAACCAAAAATGGTATGCATACTACACAAGTACTTATGCCACTAAACCATTAGCCATTAGCATGCATTTCTTCACTAGTCATCCGAGTATAAGTTTACAATTTACAAACTTTAATCCATTACAACATAAGACCATTAAAGGTCTCAACTAGAAAATATATATACAAGGCTACAAGCCTCAAAATTAAGCGTCCTTCACGCAATATACATAACAACAAGGTTTGCACAAAACTGGTAACCAACCACCAGCAAAGCAGGGAAGTGCCATCACGGAAACACCTCCACCTGCTCCTCCTCCTCAATTACCTCGAGAGGGTCTGCCTCAACTACTCTTGTAAAAAAACATAGTATAGAGAGGAATGAGTAAAAACTATTGCTCAGCGAGGCAATTGGTCTCAAGGACGGAGATGAGAGGAGTATGCAATGCAATTAGACAAGCAATACATACAAATCATATAAAGATACAACCAAAGCCAATAATAAAGCAAGGCAAGTATCTAAAGCTGCAAACACTCAATCAAAGGATACGATACTCTTTTCACGAGCAACTTTCAAACACAAATTCGATGACGACGCGCCGGCCCAAAACCACCTTATAACACCAGTTTGGAATACTCCGGAAGTATCCATCAATCCTACGACCCAAATCTCCCTGGGAGGCAACCCAAGCGAGAAAGGGAATAGTAGCGGAGCTAGAGCAACCAACACTGGCAACCCAAGGCTACCCAGAGAGGCCCATCACTCACGTGCGAGACACTATGCCATGCAAGACTCGATACAAGACAATAAACAAGCGATAAACAAGCGATAAAGTCACTCGTGGGAGAATAACAAAGTAGGTTACTCTCGCACGCAATAGCAGCAATTTGATAAGCAATTCAATCCAAAACAACTCAAACAAGTAATTCAAGTAATTCTAAGCATTCTATAAGCATAAAGACAAGTAAACACACAAAAACACAAATCGGCGCCAACTATCAAAATGCTACCATTTTCAAACGAGCCACGAGTTCTGGAAACCGACTTCGCCAACCCTCCTAGGTCACCATAAGGCACGTCTAAAGACCCCAAAACCTTACTTTACCCTAGAACTCGCGCAAAGCCCCGATTTCCCCCTTTCTCGTTTGAACTACAACTACAACAACCAAACACCCAACCAATGCCATAATCGTACCAAAAGTGCTTCCATGGCTTCTCGAAGCAATGCCAACACGCAAAACGAGGAAATGCCAAAGTCGACCTAAACGACCTCGACTTTCCCAAAGGCTTAATTCTCATTTTTTTCCTCTACGCAACCCAAACAAACCACACATTTTAGAATTCTAGCATACCTAGCACGTTTCTACATCAACGGAAAGCATAACAGCGCAACTTCAACGTTTCAAGGTTTTACTATTCATAAAACACTATTCATTCCACAATTCAAGTTGCAATCACAACATTTAACCGCAGAAAATGTTACAAAGCTATAAATACATGTTCTACAAATGCTAAGGAACATTCTAGAAGCATCAAATCGCTTTAAATAACGATCTACGGATAAATCTAAAAATTGACAAAGTTAACTAACACAACGTATAAATGCGCAAATAACATGCTTCCCTCACCTTAGGTACTCCTAGTCGCTAGGAAAACAACGTTGGTTGCCTCGGAAATCACCCCGCACGAGCTCACGCGAAGATTGATCGTTTGGAAGTTGAAAGGTTTTTTTTTTTTCCTCCCTAAAGCTCTCGGCCTGCACTGACTGTTTGCTGCTGTTTTTCTTCTTATTTTGCTTAGTTAATTGCTTAATTAAAGGTCAAATGGTCAAAGGGTCAAAGGCTAAGGTCAAACAACTTAAGACTTGGTCAAAAGGCCCTATTTCGCGCGTTTTAAAGCCGTTTTGGTAAGGTAAGATCAATTAAAGCTAGCAACATTTAAAATATAAAATTTAAGTCATCTAAATACTAGTTTCACTATTTGCTGAGGACTGAAAATCGTTCTCTAGCTATCGCTCCTTAAATGCAATGCACGTTGCGTCGGCGAGAAAGTAACAATTAATTCACAAAGAATTTAAGGAAATATAATTTTCAAAATAATAAACAAAGAAAATTCACATTCCGGGCTCGGGTATTACAGTTCATATTTTGGAAATTCCCTTTTCACATTGACCTCGACAAGTCGATACTTAGGATGTTCCTTAACACCTCTGCCTTTTTACGTATCATACCAGTTGTACTTAAAAAGAACAACTCTAGTATGTTTCTGTGTTGGATTATGGTATTCCAATTCAACTATGTCCTTCAATATTCCATAGTAATCACCGTACTCGATAGTACCATCATATGTCCCTTTCACGAACACTTCACTATTCATTGTGGACTTGGAAGACCCGTAATCAAGGGTGTCAAATCGGTATCCATTAACCAAGTAGCTTGACCATGTGCGCACTCTCCTACATGGCCATATAGAAAGACATTTCACCCGATCATCAACACCATTAGTGCCGACAAACTACAAAGCACGAAATTTACCAGAAGTCAAAGAGTTGAGTGTTAACTTCAACGCAAATAAACCATCAATATGTACTTTAATTGATGTGTACTTACATGGTCATATAACCATTTTGGAAAAAGATTGTCAATCTTATTTTGAATTTGTGTCGCCGTTAATGGTGGATAATTTCGGGAAAGATATTTCTCAAACATCCTGGGAACAATATGTAGGGTTCATATTTGAAATGTATTAGTGTTACATTATATGTACAAAATGTCATGACCTTACCTGATATAAGGGTGAACCTCTTGGAAATTCATTAGTACATATAGGTGTGCCGCATATAACTCTCGATCGTCCAGATTTCGATTCTTTTCTTTCCCTATGGGACAACCCGGGTAAGTAAATATAGATAAGCATCCATCAGGATAGTCCACATCGCTGTATTGGTCATTTCGACCAATATTTCTTGTTTTAGTTCCCACATGAGATTCGAAATAATATGAACAAAAGGTTGCCGTTTCAAGGGAAAGATAAGCTTCACATATAGATCCTTCAACCCTTGCTTTATTCCTTAGATTCCTCTTCAAATGATGTAAGTACCTACATGAGTGTTTGTCTTTAAACATGAGTAATGTTTATTGCAAGTGTTAGCATATAAATTTAGAAAAAAGATAGAATTATCTTTCGAAAGCTTTAGGGAGCAAACTCTACATAAAGACATGACAATCATGACTCGTCACATGTGACAATTTCATATCTTTCATGTCAACACACCTTGATAAATTAGATGCATATCCATCACGGAATCGTAAGTTATTAACCCAATCTAGAATTGTTTTTCTCTCAGCCACTGGCAATGTGTACACACCCATATTCAGTTTGTAACCACCACCTGGTTTGCTCTGAACACATAATTCGGGACGGTCACAAAAGTTTGAAACATCAATCCTCACTTTGAGATTATCATTTGTCTTACCCTTGACGTCCATCACAATGTTGAAAACATTCTCAAAGACATTTTTCTCAATATGCATCACATCCAAATTATGACGCACAAGATGTGAACGCCAATAGGGCAAATCCCAAAAAATGCTTCTTTTCGTCCAATTATGCCAATCCCCAAAGCCATGTATCTTTTTTCTTTTACAAGATGTCAATTCACTTGCTGTAGGGAAGTCTTTTACACATTCCCAAATTTGTTCACCGTCTAATATAGGAGGACGACAAGAGCTTTCTGCTCTACCCTTAACAAAGTTCTTCTTGTCTCGCCGTAACGAACTACTCAGTGGTAAGAATTGACGATGACAATCAAAGAAGCAATTCTTCCTACCTGCGGTCAATTGAAAAGCCTTTGAATGTTCGATGCAATACGGACACGACAATCTCCCATGTGTACTCTAACCAGATAACATACCATACGCCAGAAAGTCATTTATTGTCCACAATATAGCCGCCCTCAATTGAAAATTTGTTTCTGTTGACACATCATAACAAGAAGCCCCTATTTCCCATAAATATTTCAATTCTTTGATTAAGGGCTCTAAGTATATATCAATGTTCTTGCCGGGATTTTTCGGGCCTGGAATAAGAAGTGTCAAGAATATGACAGGGTTCTTCATACACATCCATGGTGGCAAATTGTATGGTGTCATAATCACTGGCCAACAAGAATAAGGTTTAGAATTTGAGTTGTATGGATTAAACCCATCTGAGCATAGCCCAAGACAAACATTTTTTGGCTCGGCTGCAAAATTAGGATATACTCTGTCAAAGTGTTTCCATGCCTCAGTGTTAGACGGGTGACATATCTTCCCATCTTCGACTTGGTGTTTCTTATGCCATTGCATATGTTCAGCTGTAACCTTTGACATGTATAACCTTTGCAATCTTGGAGTTAGTGGAAAATATCTTAACTTTTTGTGAGCTATGAGTTTACCCCGTCTTGACGTCTTGTAACGTGGCTCACTACAACGGGGACAAAAGTCCAGGTCACTTCTATCCTTGTAAAATAATGTACATCCACTTTTGTAGACGTCTATCTTTTCATACCCCAATCCTAAAGGCCTCATTTCCTGTTTGAAGTTGTAAAAATTTTCAGGTAAATTATGAGTTTTTGGCAACGCTTCCCTCACTGTGTCGATCATTCTATTGAAGAATTGTTCACTCATATTTTTTTCATACTGGATATTCATGAAACGAGACACATCAGACAAATGAGTTAGAGTCTCACAACCATCCCACAATGGTTCATCAGCAGCCTTCAAGAGATTGAAAAAATGTGATCCTTCCGTATTAGGTCGTCCACGTGGTTGGTCGTGATCCATACCGAACTCCAGACCAGCACCATCAAATACCATTGTCCTATAGGTATTTCCTTCGTCAATGTTATTATAATTAAGCGTAAAGGTCTGCTGAGAAGAATTACCATAATTATGAATTTGTTCCCCATATGAAGTCCATTCGTAATAATACGGTATGAAACCCCATTGATAAAGATGGACCTTTACATTGTCCATATCCAAAAACTTGCGATTTTTGCATTTTGCACATAGACATCTTATCTTATCACCATCCATGTAATGTTGTTGATTACTTGCAAATGCAATAAATTCACGTACACCTTCAATGAACGTATTACTAAGCTGCTTGTCAAGTTCCAAACGGTGATTCATCCATTCACGATTGGAATCCATTTGGTTAAATATTGTATCATAACAAATACTTAGAATATGGATTTCATAGTTAAGAGTATGAATTGTACTAATTTCGAAAAAAAAAACTCAATGGTTTCATTTGCAATAAATGGAATTCCTAAACTCATAGCCCAATATGTTAATGGGCCCAATTACAACTGTTAGACCTAATTAAATTTATGGGGGCCAATTAAAGGTATTGGGCCCTATTACAATTGTTGGGCCAAATTCAATTAATTGGGCCTAATTAAAGTTATTCAGCCTAGTAATTATTGAGTGAATTAAAGATATTGGACCCTAAAAGTGGAAATATGTTTCTTGTAATGATATTATTTTTATGTATAAGAGCTAATTGGCAGGGTGATATTAAATAATTTTGTCAATGAATTTTATAATAATATTTGTATATGGATATATTATTTTTTGGTAGAATTCAATTGATTTTGGGTCTAAAAATATTTGAAGGATACTTATATATTTAGAAAAGCTTACTAAAAAAAAGACAATAGGCAGCAATTTCACCACGGCAATGCTAACTGTTGGATTATGGAGTTTAATGTTTACTGTAGTACAAGATTGTCTAAAGTTGTAATAATGTAATCTCATTTCTTTCAAAAGATTCTCACATAGTTCTAGTTACCCATCTTTTTCCCATATTGTTTTTTTTTTATCATAATCTTTTTCCTATCAGGTAGATGAACAAAGAACTAAGAATTTACCAAATAAACTATGATGTTTAGTAGCCCAAGTGCCAAATGCTGCACAGTTCAAAGAACTAGTCATATCATTCGATTATTGATAGAGACTAACTTAACTAAAAAAGTACAAACATTTATCGTATTATATGGTTATATGCATTATGGGATCTAATCCAATGTAGACAATTTAAATTAGAACAGTTTGGAAAAGAATCAAGTCCTCATTATTATTGTACCTCTAATTAACACAATAAGAATGCATCACATATCATAGCAACGTGTTCCTACATAATCATTATTTAGAAACTAAATTGAAGAAAACATAATTGGACAAAGTTTCGGTCACAATACCTTTAACGCAAAGTAAGGAAATGGATTATGCAGCCTTGAATATGAAAGATCATAAGCTGTTCAAGAATATGAAAATGAAGTTATTCCCATAAAAAAATTAACAGCTCTATCACATTTTTTATTCCAAAAAGTACAGACAACTGATAAAGCAAGAAGAGGCATAGTCAAATCAAATACTAGCCACTCTCAACTCTAAAACGATCTCAATCCCTGATCAAATTTGCCCTTTTCAAGTCAAACATTGTCTACCCCGTTTAGAGCTAATAGCATCACCATTACAATTAAAATTACAACTGAATATATTTATAACTTGAGGAAGCCTGCAATTTCTTAAGCTACTCACATATTCATTATGTATATTTATAATGAGACAGTAGTCAGCACTAAGAAAAGTGACCCACATCATCTATTATTACACAGTTAATAATATTCAAAACTTAATAGCCAAAAGATCACATTGATGATAAGAAATTCATCTTGAAAAAGATCATATTGGATCGATCTTAAGGTTATATAATTTTGTGGTGCAAAAGATAGCCTTAATTAACATATACTCTAAAGAAATCAAGAAATAGATATTAATATTTATAATGACTATGAAGGTTTTTAAGTGTTATAGATGGGTATAACATTTTAAAATATCTAAAAACATCAATACTTCGAGTATATGATGTCTTAATTATACCAATTGATCTTGAATATGCACAAGTGAAAATTGTAGTTAAAGTGCATAGCAAATGATTATAAGCCATAGAGTTATGGACCATCAACTTTTTGAAATGGTTGTAAAGCTAGTTAACTAAAGGGATAGAAACCAAAAGATAAAGTTGCTAGACTTTGTCCCTTAATGTTTGTAATTCAAGCACTAGAAGAGATTCCAAGGCACATGCTAAAAACTCTTGGACGTAACAAAAGTATAAACCACTCGTTAATCACATTGCAATAACTTCAACTAGCTAGACACAAAATGGAGTTCACACGACTCCTAAAGATTGAGTAAAGTAGTAACACAATAATTTATCGTGATTAAGAATTGGGATTAAAAATTCTTATCTCCTTATCATCTTTCACCGATATAAAGTTGTTGTACCAAGAAACTTATAACACTGAGATAGATTTAAAGAATCTTACCTAATGTAACTTTTTCGTCATCGATTACAAGAAAATAGGAAAAGAGTTCACACACATAAATGATGAAGATCAATGGAATCAAACACTTATTCTTCTATGTGTGGCTAATAGTAATTCGAATATGCTAGTCTCATTTATAGAATACTAAGTCTACAAGAAAAAGAATCGTATCTTCAGGACTTGGCATAAATGGGAAGCTCTCAAATTCCATATAATTCAAATCACATCTTAGTGGTAAGAATGTTGTCATACTAATAATATTCAACAAACCGTATTTATTCTTCATGCTTTACACTTTGTACCATTGTTTTGGACAAGTGATCTTATCTGAACACTTTTCAGATACCAAATTAATAGGCAAGTGTACTAAAATTTCCCGAACAAAACATTGTTATTAAACTCTTGTACTTCACAATTACTAAATGGACTTTGAAATAAAGTTATGTGATAATATCTAATTTTTTATCTCAGTTATATGAAATCATGAAGGTAGAATCAACCATAGTCGTAAAACTGCAAGCAGCTACTAGAGTTAGACCATTTTTTAGTTGGGGCAGGGTAAAAGAAACGAAAAAAAAATGAATAAAAAGAGAAAGTAAGACGGGGGAAGATACAAGAAAAGAAAAAAGATAATAAATTGGATACAATATTGCATTTCAATTTCAATTCTATAAGAAATTTACAATGAAAAAAAAACAAAGTAGCTACTACAGTCAAACCTGAAAGGATTTTCGATTTGTACTGTCATTGACAAAAAATAACGTCACAAAAACCCATATCCTGTCATTAGCTAATTCACAAAATGCTCAAGCAAATTTCCACTTAAAGTATACCTTAAAAGCTTGATTAGCATTTGTTTAAAGTTCAATTTCTAAAGTTTGTAAACTTTATGCAAACGCCAGGTTATGTTACAACCGCCAACGAAAACATCATGATCATTTTCTGGACTGAATATAAAATCAAGGGAGAAAGTCAATATAGAAAAGTACCCTGCCCCAAATTAAAAAATAAAAGAAGCTGGAAAACTCATATAGCAATACATCAAATTAAAAAAATAAAAGAAGTTGGGAAACTCATATAGCAATAAAGTGCAATAGAAGTAAAACAAGTTAAAAGGTAATTCTGCTATCTCATACATCAAACGAAAAAGGTTAAGAAAAGCATTTAACTTTGCTCATTCTTTCACTAGGCAGATACTACACAACAAGATTCAGTCCAAGCAGCGGAAAAAATTCAACAGTGCTTAATGAAATTCAACATTTGAAAAATCTAAGGATGTTGTCGCTAACAAGAAAAAACGCGAAATACTAAACACATCTTAATTCGTCCCTACACCATAATTCATTAAGCTAACACTTTGAACAAACCATCTTAATTCAGCCTCTTCCACTTTCGCATTCAGAGTAAACACATCCTCCTTCTTCACCACTGGCTCTGCCTCCTTATCCCTAGTTTTCCTCACAATAACATCAGTTGACTTCGCCTCTTTATTCTCTTTCACTTCATCATCCACTACCTTACCGTCTCCAAGCTCCTTCCCTAAATCTGTTTCCTCACTTTTCTGAAAACAATTTAACGTAGACGCATCATTTGCAATGCTAGCACCATTACTTTCATCCTTCATTGTTGAATTAAAATTAACACTATCGATATGTGGCTTTTCAATTTTTATAAGGATTATGTTCGAATTAACTGGCACAAGATTCTTTGAATTATTCGATAAATTAGAATTTCCTCTCTGCCTTTTCTCTCTATTAGCCTCATCAGCTGCAAATTCAGCAATAACATCATCCATTATACTATCACACAATATATTTTTTGCCTTATCGTTGTCGGCTTTTTTGTAATATGAGCATCCTTCTTCTCTGATTTACCCTTTTTTCTTTTCGGCTTCTCCCTTTCAACTCATTTCTCTTAGTGAACGACTAGATCTAAAGGAGAAACAAACAAAACTTATAAAAGAAAACTTACATTTATCGGCGGTGGTAGTGTACTACAAGAAACAGTGGAGTTTGTGACGCCAGAAAACGTCACAATTTCATCGCAAATAAATATTTGCGACGAAATTATGACAAAGTAGTTGTGGTCGCTAAACTTTGTGTAGCTAAATCATTTTTCGTCGCAATTATATCGCTTTGTGACAGCTTGTTTACAAGTCAATTTTATTTGTTTTAGGCTGAATATCATGCCTAATTTTATATAGATTTCTTATATATAGGAGGATTCTAAGTTATTTAGGTGTAATTTCAATATATGCATAAAATTTCTTTTCTTTCTTGTCCCAATGTCTCAAATTTAGTATTTAATAGAACTTGAGTCTAATTACGAACCTGGTTGTCCAGAAAAAAAATTTACAGTGAACCGTTTCCTTTTGTATTAGGTTCCTTTAATTTTCAAGTAATGTGTCCAATTAAGAATAAGAACCCATCAACTATAAATATCTGTGTAATCTTTCAATTTAGTGTTAAGTTGAACAATGAGAACCTGATATTCCGTAAGTGTGCTTTTGCCTAATCCCACTAGATAAACTCGTTAAACACATCCCGAGAAATCAAGCAAAAACAAAAATAAAGTAAAAGAATGTAGCTTGAATGAAGAACAAGATGAAATAGTGACTAATTAGACTCTCTCAATGCTCACAAAAATTCCAATCAAGAGAGATAGCACTACTTAATCACCATAGATAATGGAAATTAATGTCGTCCTCTTCGATTTTACCTTCTAAAATGGAAGAGTTTTGCAATGTTTAGTATAAACTTTCAGTAGAAGAAAACAGAGTTGTGAGTATTTGGTTTTAGAATATTGGATATGATATTGATTTTGAAATCAATCGTTTTTTGAGAAATATGTTATCATGAAAATTTGTTTATTTGTAATTACTACCCGAAGCCTTTTATTGACTTTAAAACCAACCACTTGTAATAATATTAGCAAATATTTATTTTCTCTTTTTGTTTTAATTCAAAATCGATTTGATTACTGCAAGAAAATCTTAATGAAACAAAGACACAAGAAATTCAACGCAGAGAAAACAACCAAATGTTAAAAGTCAACAAAGACTAAATAAATCCAGAAGCTTAGACTATAGAAAACACACAATATGTTAAAGAGTCAACAAACACTCTCTTGAATTCTCATAATCCAGAAGCTTAGACTCTAGAAATCCTAGTGAATATAATGTAACAAGGACTTCGCATATCTAAACTTTTCCATCTCGACCAAAGAAAGAGACATGTTCTTGATACTAATAGGCAAAGTTTAGACTATAAAAATCATAGTGAAGATAATGTCCACCCATATAATACTCTCCCTTGGGGTAAACAAGGATAAACTTTAAGAAACATATTAATCGTTTGAAGCATTATAAGAAATCTATTAAACTAAATAAATCAAAGTACACATATCACTTAATATGTTACATACGAGTAACATCCCAATAGAATGAGTACATGGAGTTTACACTTGAAAGCAGCCACAATGGCCGGTAAAAGTTATTTTTTGTAGTGATAGAATGAAAAGAAGAGTGAGGAGGTCTAACTAATCAGGCCAAAACACGGAAATGGCCAACTTGAGTATACCAAAAGGGCATGTAATAACAAGATATATTGTGTAACATCTATGTAACGTGTTTGTGGACTAGTGAGAAACATAATTAACTGCATGTGTACCTTTTGATGGTGCAAAGGCAATATCAATATACTGCTTTAAGGACACTAGAACTTCTTCAAATACACTTGTTGTATTAGTTCCCACCACTTCTACCTTAACATTTAGGGTTCTAGCAACTCTACATAAGACCATCAGTAGATAGAAGATCAATATAACCATCTGAAAGAAAACCAAATGGAAACTCGAGTCTTGTAAAACCTAATCTAAATAGTGGTGTTACATATCACTTTGACGACTTGGTTACATAATTGCTTCATTTTGATCTCGTAAAATGTCCACAGTATCTTTTGGTAGACACTAGTTGAATATAGAAAATACTACTTATATAATACAAAATATTTTCTCAATAAGTACATAACAAAAAGATTCTAATCAAACAGTAAAACAAGATAGCTCTTACTTCCAAGCATTGAGAAAAACCTGGCCTGCCTCAAGTGAAGTTATAACAATCCAGTCAAATGAAGTTTCTACTGCCATGAAGATGAGTTATATCAAACATCCTTTCATCAAACAAAGCAAAAGAAGTAGTTCCTATCTAGGTTTTCACTTCAAATTTGAATGAACTGATACAAGTTCGGATGAGCTAATCACTCTATAATTCATCACTAGGACACCATGTGCATGAATTATCTAACAAGCGTTACAACCAAAACGTGTCTTGCTGCTACAAATAGATGTAACAGACAAGTTATATCAAAAGCCACAATTTAGTGGAAGAAGTTTCACATCAACTTTAAGACCACTAATTTGATCATAAAAGAGTTACCACGTAACTCCTCTACAAGCAAAACATCATGGTAACATGGCATAATTGTCAGGAACTTATCATCCAGTCTTCACAGCCAGATAGACATCGTCCCAAAAAGATGCAAGAAGTCAAAGCAATTGCATGCCAACCTAAAATGTGCAACAAGCTTTACAAAGGAATAAAATTTAGGAAAAAATGACTTTAAAATTGAATGAAGTTGGAAACAATAAATAGCTAAAAAGAAAAGAATGTCCCAAGCAAATAATTCCAGTGCATATACAGACATGATATGATCAGATGATGCTTCAAGCAATTATACACGGAAATATCGTAAAAGCTTACCGCTTAATACAGAAGATAGCTTATTCAGATCAGGCAAGTACATATGCTAGATGAGGGGAAGCTCCACACAACTGATTCCATGTTTGGCCTGTGTGCAACACAAAAATTTTCATCCAACTACTTTCAAGCTTATGTGTTAATAATTAATTCTTAATTCAATCATCCTCAAGCTTCTTGGAATTACAGCTTCTATTTCGATTGAGAAACCATCTGGTCTTATTTCAATCATGAACAAAAGAAACTTAATAACTAAAAGTCATAAACATTACAAAGACAAAAGAAAGCACTGTCAAAATGCTTTGCCACTAGCTAACATAAATACATTATTGCACTCAATAACAGAAAGCAATATCTTTTTATTTCTTTTATTTTTATATTCTAATCTTTCAAAATTAAAGATTAAGCAGCTGCTCAAAATCTTTCAACAACACTCAAGAAAAGAAACTGATCTCAACTCTGACAACTACTTCTCTAAGAAAGGTAACATTAACATTACAAAACCTGAAACTTTATGCCTTCTAAATCTTGTCCACGTCACAAGAGTGCTAGCGGTGGTAGATTCACTGCAAACCAAAAATCACAAAATAAGCATAGCTAATAATAATAAGATTTCATTTTCACTTCATTTTATTTGCCTTTTCTTTTTCCTAGGACCACATATCATACATATTTAAGTCCTCGTAGTGGACTACCAAATTTACTTTGACAAAACCTTAATTCATAAGCCAAAACCTTAATTCATGCAAACATTCAGATTCAAGATGGCTTTGGTTCGTGGTGCTACTCTTGCTTGGTTTTTGGCGAGCCCCTATAAATTATTGTAGGGATAGGCGTGTCTATGTTAAGATAGTGGACGAAAATGAAGAGGGTAAATAAGTACCTGGATGAGGGCAGAGACCACTGCTGATGTTAAGATCAAAGCCTCGATCTTGTGAAGAAGAAACACAAAATGGTCGGATGAAAAAGTAGAACGAGGGATGGTGCGAGGTGGCGATGGGATGCAGAAATGATACTTGAGATGGCGGTGGTGCGTGGTGGCAGTGGTGCAAGGTGGTGGTAGTGGGAGGTGGGGTTGTGTGTGTGTGTGGTTGAAAATGGAACGAGTGAAAAAAGGGCCCCTTTTTCACCTATGTAATTTTTTTTTTACTAAATGTAGTGTGCGTCGCTAATACGTAACAGGTGCGTCATAAACTTTGCATCCATTTGGCTACAACATTTTAAATGGCGTTTTGCCACAAAATCGAGACGGCAAAGTCTACTTAAACATTTGTTTGTCACAAAAGCGTAGCAATTCTACCACGAACTTGCGACAAACTATGAATGTTGTCATAAGTTCGTCACAATATTTACGTCAATATTGTGACAAAACTAGGCAAAAGAGTTCGTCACAGTTTTGCAGCAAGTCACCATGATATTGCGACAAAATATAATGCCCGCGCTATAGTCATCCCATTTCGTGGCCAAAGTGTCGCAGTTTGGGATGATATTGCCATGATTAATATTTCTCGTATTTACTATTGACTTTCGTGGCAGAATTGTCGCAAATTGCGACGAAATTGCGTCAAAAATAGTTACTGTCACTGATTCATCACTATTTCAGCACAATATGAGAGCCATAAACTACCGTAGCTACTTCGTCCCAAATTTGCAATGTTTTTTATTTTTGTCGCAAACTTCATCGCAAAGTAGCTCCATTTTAGTAGTGGTTTTTGAACTTGCTCTTGTTTGAGGTCTCCTTGTTGATATACTTGATTGGACTTCATCTAGCTTCTTCCTTCTACTTTTTCTTGGTCTCCCAGGTAGCTTAATTCTTTTTGGTGGATGAATTGGAAGATATTCTGAAACTGGCCACAAATCAGGACCAATTATCGGGTAAATGATGGGCTCATAAGCTCTCATGTAAGCTTCCTTACTATAGCATTCATGCACAAAATCTTCAGGGTCACATCCAGCGTGTAGCATTGCAATGATTGCATGTACACAAAGAATTCTAGTTAGTTCCCACTTTCTACAAGTACAAACTTTGAGATCAAGATCAACAGTATATTGGCCTATCCCAAGGGACCTAATCTGAAATTTTTTATCCTCGCAGAAGGTTGCATTCCAAGGTCCACTATGAAGCCTTCTTTTATGGATAAGCTTGCTTATCTTTGGACAAATCTTCTTACTGTATCTCATCATCCGATCTCTTTTAACTTGCATTTTCGTCATCAAATACAACCTAATCTTCTCTAACATTATCATAATAGGTTTATCCCTAGCAGGCATGATGGCAGCATTGAAACTTTTATATACATTATTCAACAACATATCATATTTACTATTTGTGCAAAAATGAGATCTAGTCCAAAAGCTGCGACATTCATTTGACAACCATTGAAATGCCTTGTTATCTGTATCCTTCACCTCTATCATAACTGCATTAAACTGTTGGACTAATGTTGCTCTTGCAGCATTCCACATTAAATCCTTCAATTTAAGCCCCTTAAGTAACTTTTTGAAGTTGTTGTACAAATGCCTCACACAAAGCCTGTGTTCAACATCGGGTAGTATCTCTACAATAGCAGGTCCAAGTCCCTGCAAGAAAGTATACAAACATTGTCATTTACGAACATATTGCATACATAATGAAAAGAAATGTTATGATAGAATATACCTTCTGCTTATCCGTGATAATAACCCAATTCTCTTGATCAGTCATTTCCAAATCTTGTACCAACAACCCAATAAACCAACTCCAAGTGCTCTTATCTTCAGTTTCTACAATAGCATATGCCACAGGATAGATGCAATTGTTGGCATTTATGCCAATAGTGCATAATAAAATCCCAGGATGAGGTCCTTTAAGATGACAACCATCTAGACCAATAACTAGTCTACATCCTTGTAAAAAAAACCTCTCCTACAAGCTTCAAGACAAACATAAAACCTCAGAAATCTTTCTTTACCAATTTCCTCATCCACCGCAGTTTCCATACCTACAGTTGTGCCAGGATTTGTTCTCTTGATCTCCTCACAGTAGTCCTATAATCTCTTGTACTGATCTGCGAATTGACCCTCGATAAATTTTCTAACATAATCAAATGTCCTATAGACAGTCTGTCTTGACACATTTACTTGGAAATCATTGTGTACCTTAGTTTGAAAATCACTTGCATCCCAGTGTGTAGTCATTCGTAAATGATCCAAGAATCGCTCACCCAACTCTTTATAAGTCAAATGCTTGTGATCGAAATCAGTACCACAATTGTGAACATTGTTCAAGCTTCTTATTTGAAAGGTGTCACTCTCTTTCACATATATAGGATTTATGAACCATTCGCATGACCTTCCATCACACTTAGCCCGAACTCTAGTCTTGTCATTTTTCACAAACTTTACACTCTTGCGATGTTTCACTCTATGTGCCTTGATAGCAAGTCGAAGCTCTTCGACATTTGTGAATATCATACCTAATACAAATTGAGGATCTTCCATATCCACTTGTCTTCTAAATCTTTCTAACCTCTCACGCTTTTTCCTATCCGCATCCACATCACCATCTGAATGCCAACTATGTAAGCTGTCATAACTTAAGTCCTTAGAAGAACCTTCCTCCAATGGTATATTACCAGAATGTTCAACTGGAACTGAATCTTCTAGTTTCTCATAAAGTTTGAAAACACCAGCCCATTCAACTTCAGGATCTATATTTTCATCAAATAACTTGTCATCGTCATCGTCATCGTCATTTAAGTCATTATCACTATCATGAAAACTAGACCCACTACTATCATTGTCAGATGCATCACTGTCATGTCCATCACTGTTATCACTCTCATCACCCGCACTCACATTTCTTTTGCATTTATCACTCATTGGTCCAATTCTCTTAACTTCTTATTTGCCCCGTTTACTTGGTGTACTTTGTGTACTTGCTGTAGGGTTATCTGGACAACCCAAGGGTACAAAACTAAGGTATGGTTCCTCAGGTTCCTTCAAACAACCAACAGCATCTCCAGCATTAACATTTCCACCAACACATGACTCAACTTGACTGGGTAATGTCAACTATAATACATTATGATCCCCAATTACAAACAAGTCTATGCATTTTTTATCAATTGAAGTTGCTAGTGCCTTCATATCCAACATATCTTTCTCTATCATCAACAACTACAAGCCATTGTCTAAATTGATACCAGGTTTCCTATAACAAAATCCTGAATGACTCTCATATCCCAATTCCTTAGCAATACTATCCAATACAATCAATGACATACTATCGTAGTTATGTGAATCAACAAATTTAATGCTACCTCCGACATACAACTTAGTTCCACCAACATCCTTAAAATCACCACCGAAATGAACCTTCAACCAAAAAATATCTACAAAAACATACAACATATATACACAATAATAAAGAATCCAAAACCGAAAAAATATTTCAAACAAATAATTAACAACCATATTAAATGGGTATATCTCTTTGAAAGACTGCATGTTTACATATAAAGTAATATAGCACTTTTAATTCATAGAAGTCACATTATTGATATGATTGAAACTGACGAAAACCTAAGCTATTATACCCTGCCAATTAGACTGCCAAAACCCTAGGTCATTGAAACCCAATTTTTAATTCATTTGCAGCCAAATTGAAACCCTAAGTCTATCCATTTTTCATTAATTTCATTTGCTAGTGCCCTAAAATTGAAGAAAAGTTGAAGTTTTTGCAGCCACTTACTTGTTACCATCGCGATTTTGCACCGAGAAGAAGATTTGCAGCAAGAAGACGATTTCGCCGGAGTGTAGAGTTGCAGCCACTTTATCGATTTTGTAGCGAGAAGAAGAGTTGCAGCGATAAGTTGAAGTTTTTGGAACAATGTTAGGGTTATCGAGTTTGATAATAGAATTGGGGATTTTAGTATTATATAGTCAATAGCTTGCAGAAAGACGATTTTGCCCCCAAAATACGATAATGCCCTTGCTAAAAATGGTCATGTGCCGTGCATGCGACTAAACCGTTAGTTTTTTTACGGAAGGACTGACGGTGGCACAAGTTGGAAAGATAAAGGATTGACATATGGTCGTTTAAAAAATGAAGGACTAACTAGACAATAGCGAAAAAGATAAAGGACCTAATAGGTTATTTACCCTTCAATTTATAAATGAAGTTTTTAAATTTTTTTAAAAACTTTATTTGTTCTAAACCGTCTTAAAAGAGAAAAAAGCAGATAAATTATTTGACAAATAATATGTAGCAAACAAAACTATCAACCTAGAAAATTCCAACCATAGATTAGGCAACATACTTTATTCAAATAGGTGATGATGCTCTTCGGAAATATGTCTCCACAGACCAGTCTTTCAATGGGTTTTGTTGTTAAAAGATATGGAAAACGTACCTATTGAGCATTTACTTCAGTTTTTCTGCCCCTAAATCCATAGCTAATTATATTATTGCAAAGGAAGCGAAATCAAGGAAGACGAAAATCCCTACTACACTTGATGGTTGAGATGTCGTGTAATATCTTGATTGGGGAAGTTTTCCACTGTTGCGGCTAAAGATTGTTACGTTATTGAAAGAGTGAAGTAATGCTAGTTTTATGTAGAATGTTATAGTATTATAAGATAGTGGATACTAGTATGTCTTCACTCACCAGTCTTTCCACCAGTTTTCCTTTTAAACCACTTGCATGAGATTTTGAAGTAAGCCTCAATCGAGCCTTTAAATTTCTACAAGCCTCGACCAGAATTTGATGCCTCACAATTTCAACCAGTCTCAACCACAATTTTCTAATTCTAGTATCTTCGGACTTCAAGTTCGATGAAATTCCTCTCAATTTTTGTTGCCAGAATCTCTCTGGTTTTTCCTATTGTGTTTCTACTATGTGTGAGAGCTTTTGCAAACACAACAGCTACTAATATTTCTTTCACAATGAGAAAGATTATGTTGCCTTAATGGACTTCAAGTCTAAGATTATGAATGATCCTTATGGAATCATGAAGTCATGGAATGGTTCTGTCCATTTCTGTACATGGCTGAGTGTTACATGTGGTTGCCGGCATAGAAGAGTCACCCGTATAAACCTAGCTCACAGCGGCTTGGTGGGTTTCTTGTCATATTTCCTTGGAAACCTGAGCTTTCTTCGAGAATTGATTCTATCGAACAATACCTTTCAGGGAATAGTTCCACCTGAATATAGTCGTCTCTTTAGGCTACAAAGGCTAAACTTGTCTATCAACTCTCTTGAGGGAGAAATTCCTGCCAACTTATCTCGATGCTCTAATCTTATATATCTTTCCATAAATACTAACAAATTAGCTGGGAGAATTCCAGAGGAACTTGGTTCCTTGTCAAAGCTGGAGATGTTATCTATTCACAAAAACAAGCTGATAGGAGAAATTCCTCCTTCAATTGGCAATCTTACCTCATTGCTAACTTTCTCTGCAGCATTCAATTTTCTAGTGGGAGATATACCAGAAAGCTTGGGTCAGTTAAAAAGTTTGACATCCCTGGCATGTGGCGCTAACAATCTATCTGGTATAATACCTCCATCTATATATAATATTTCCTCCCTCTCTTTGTTGTCATTGCCTGAAAATCAATTACATGGAGGCCTTCCCCCAAGCTTAGGAAGCCTCATGCTCCCTCATCTTTACTATCTTTAGTTAAGGAATAACAATTTAACAGGACCACTTCTATCCTCATTATCAAATGCCACAGAACTACAACAATTTGAAATGAGTACCAACATATTCAGTGGAAAAATAGCAATTGATTTTGGGGGCATGCAGAATCTTGATAGTGTTATCACTGGATGAAAATAATTTTGGAAGTGGGGAACCAGATGAAATGTTTTTCCTCAGTTCTATGACAAACTGTAGCAATTTGGAATTGGTGGAATTAGGTTGGAACCTATTAAGAGGGGTGTTAACTGAAGACATTGGAAATTTTTCATCCCAACTCTTATATCTATCCCTTTATGAAAATCATATATATGGAGGCATACCTTCAATGATAGGTAATCTCATCAGCTTAGATACTTTGTATCTTTTTGGAAATCAGTTAAGAGGCAGAATTCCTAGTAGTTTAGGCAATCTTCAAAAGTTACAAATGTTGGATCTTAGTGAGAACGAGTTGTCAGGAAAAATTCCAGAATCTCTAGGGAACCTCACTCTTCTGACTAAACTCTATCTTGGACAAAACTTATTAGAAGGAGCCATACCACCCGCTCTTGGAAATTGTAAAAACTTGTTGTTGTTGAATCTTTCTCAAAACAGGCTTAGTAAATACCATTCCAAATGAAATTTTTCGGATTTCTAGTTTAAGTTTGTATCTCGATTTATCACAAAATCATTTGTCTAGATCATTACCCGTAGAGATCGGCGAGTTGGTGAATTTATCCGATCTCGATGTGTCTGAGAATAACTTGTCTGGTGAAATTCTTGAAAGCATTGGCAAATGTACGAGTCTTGTGAACTTATCCCTTGCAGGAAACTTATTTTCTGGATATATTCCTTCATCAGTTAGTTCATTGAGAGGAATTCAAATTCTTAATGTTTCTCATAACAACTTGTCTGGCCAAATTCCTCTATTTCTCAAAAACTTCGCTTTAGAGATCCTAGATTTGTCTTTCAATGATCTTGAGGGTGAGGTACCAATGCAAGGCATCTTTGCGAATGCAAGTGTAGTGTCGGTTGTTGGAAACAGAGGGATGTGTGGGGGCGTCGCAGAGCTTCAACTACCAACTTGCCACATCAGTGAGCAAAAGAAACATAAGTTCTCCTCTGCAATAATTATATCGATAGTGGCAGCAGCTTGTTTGTTCACTGGGGTAATATGGCTTTTGTACTTCTTCATCTGCTCATCCCAAAGAAGAAGTAATCTACTTCCTGCATTGCTGTCTAGGAGATCACATTTGGAAGTTACTTATAGGAAGCTGTTCAAAGCAACTAATGGTTTCTCTTTGGAGAATTTGATTGGCGCCGGTAGTTTTGGCTCAGTTTACAAAGGGATCTTTGATGATGATAATGGTGTCATTATAGCGGTCAAAGTAATCAACCTTCTCAATCGAGGAGCTTTGAAGAGTTTTATGCATGAATGTGAAGCACTAAAGAATGTTAGGCATCGAAATCTAGTGAAGATTACAACTTGCTGCTCAAGCATTGATTTTCAAGATAATGATTTTAAAGCTTTAGTGTATGAGTTCATGCCTAACGGAAGTCTTGAAAATTGGTTGCACGCACAAGCAGAGGAACCAACTACACATTGCAAACTAGACCTTCTTCAAAGAATCAACATCGCTGTGGATGTGGCATGTGCACTGGAGTATTTTCATCACCATTGCCAAACACAAATTGTTCACTGTGATATAAAGCCAAGCAATGTCCTTCTTGATAGTGACCTGACTACACATGTTGGAGATTTTGGCCTTGCCAAATTCCTTCCTATACACACAATTGTAAATGACAGCACCTCAATTGGGATAAGGGGATCGATTGGATATGTCGCTCCAGGTAAGACCAATGATTTTGTATTAGATAAGATATTGTCTAGCTATTCACATGTAAAAGATTTCAGTAATTTAGTATATACTATTTGTTTCAACGGTAATCTAAATGAAGATGACCCAAATATGATCATCTTCATTGTTATGAGTCATATGAGATAACTACTCATTCTTTATTTTTCACTATAAATTGTATCTAAAAATGTAGAGTATGGTCTTGGAACTGAGGTGTCACCACATGGAGATGTTTACAGTTATGGGATCCTATTGCTAGAAATGATGACAGGGAAACGACCCACTGATCCTATGTTTGTTGAAGGCCTTAACCTTCACAAGTTTGTTAGCAGGGCAATGCCACATCATATCATTGATATTGTGGATCTAGTTCTTCTCCAGGGAGATGGAGCTTCGACAACCAATCCACTAGAAGCAATAAAAGGCAGTAAAACGGAGGAGTGTTTGATTTCGATTGTTGAGGTAGGCTTGGCATGCTCCATGGACTCACCACAAGATCGAATGGACATGAACGACGTAGTCGTTAAGCTGCAATCTATCAGAAATAACATTTTACGTTATGGAGGTACGTACACTCTAAAGAAACTCCATGAACGAACATTTATTTTGGAAAACAATTATTGCTCACTTGGAAATTTGTCATATATTTACCATATGAAATATGGGCATCCAATATGCATAAATAAGTAAAATTAAAAAAATTTTGAACCGCGTGAGATAGGCTCAATCTTCATAAGTAATTGCCTTTTCATCTAATAATAGAATAAGCCATTAGTTTAGGCTTCAAGAGAGCACAAGCTTCAATATTGCAGATACTAGAAGATCAAAGAGGAGTTTATAGGAAAAGAATTTACATGAAATTTGTATTTAGAAAACGTTATGCAGGCACATAATTGCTTTAACTGATAATAAAACAAGCATTGTGTTTTAGACTCCTATGTGTCATAGGTAAGTCACTTGTTACAGTAAATGGCTCTACTTTTATTTGCTTATTCTTTCTCTTTCTACTTGGTCTCTTTGCAGATAGAGCAGGGTAAGCACTTTAGGTTTGGACAGAATAATGATATCCAAGCATTGCAATTTGGCTAGAGGGATCTCTTTGTTAAGTTCCTTTGGTGTTAGGATAGAATATTTATTTGAAGTATTCGGATTTGGATGTAATAATTGAGGCATATGACTTGTGACTATTTTGGAGATTTTTTATTGATCGATGTTTTGTGTTCGTATGGAAATTTATTATTTTATGATTTTAGTGACTAAGTGATTATTTTATAGTTTGTGCTTAGCATATATGAGGGATTGCACCGTTGGACGTGAGGCATATCACGTGCTAGGAATAGCCTCAACGGTGGGACTAGGGGCATTAAATTCCTGTCTTGGATTCATAATTTCTTATGCTACAACTTTAGTTGATGAATTTCTCCAAACTCCTATTTGATCCCTATAATTTTATTAGGGGAGCGGCAACCCATTTGCTCGCCGGAATTCTTCGTCCGTAAAATAAGAGTAAAATTCACGGTATATTTCAGAATTCCGGGAATTGCTGCAATTGGCATTGTATTCTTATCTCATGCTAATTCATTTGATATGCAAACATAGGAGCTACTTGTTGAAAACTGATGAATGTGATTGAAAAACTAGTGGTGCATATATCTTTCTATAGAATTTAGCCGTTCAATGCATGTTTTTGTCGTCAGACGTTCTAAAGTGTTAATTTTTTATAATCTATTTGTCGAAAATAAGCTGACTCTTTCTGGTAAGATAAAATTTTATTTGGCTTTAGTTTTGTGTTGAAAATGATTTCTAGCAAAACCTACTTACAACATTGGTTAAAAGCAAGAATGATTTTCTTTATACTGGTTAAAATAGTTGTTAGTATTTTGATGTCAGTTTCAGATGAAAAAATGAAAAACATTACATGAAGTCTAGAGGCCTTTATTTCCACAACTAACCGAAAGCAGACTATTTCAATAATCCACTGTAGAACTCTTGCATCATTTGGTAGGTATAAGGCAAAAGCTTCTTAAAGAACGTCATTCCTGATACCATTTCGCGTACCCAAAACTTTCTAAGGAGCAGCAACTAACATAATTAACTCATGAGCATATCACAGGTTGAAGATCAAAACGAGCAAGTCATTTTATTCTTGCATCTCTTTTCAAGAGATTTTGCAGCAAATTGTAAAACCATGATGTAGAAGCAGATTCTATTTTTAAAAACCTGATTATGTGACTTAGAAATAAACCAAACTAAGCCTGTCACTAGATGGGATTGGCTATATAGATTCGACAATGCTACTAAGAATTCATTCTTATAGAGAATTTTCTCCTACATGGTCTTCCTCTATCCTTACTATGATTTACTACCTCCATATCTTTGCACATTCTCACTAGTGCCTCTATAAGTCTTCTCTTAACTTGTTAAAATTATCTCAAATAGTTCTTCCTCGTCTTATCCTCGATTGGGGCCACTCCAACTTTTTCTTGTATCATAACATTTTCAATCTTGTCCTTTCTAGTTTTGTCACATACTCATCTTGACATTTTCCTCTACCCCCACTTAATCTTATGAATGTTTTGGTAGTTCACAACCAAATACTCCGGATCCTACAAAAAAAATTGGTCTAACGGAAATTTTATGATACTTCCCTTTGAATTTAAGCGATTTCTATCACATGACATTTCAAACACACTTCTCCATTTTGCTCATCCCGTCTTGATTCTCATGTGACTGATTTTAACATACTCTTATTGAATTTGCATTTCTATATACTCTGTTTAAAATCAACTGAGCTTAAAGCCTTTATTTCCAAAGTTTTCCTCCGCAATTCTAACTTAGTATTCACACATTTTCTAAACTCATCCATTAAAATGTTGGCATCTCTAGATAGCATGTGCCATGGTATCTCATCCTGAATACATCTTGTTAGTTTACCCATGATTAGCGTGAAAAGAATGGGATCAAGACTGATGCCATAAATGAAAAAATTAACGGAATGACCAAAATGAAACCCAATTGATAGCTAGATGACTAAAATGAGACAAAAAAATAATTTGATGGTCAAAACAGAAGTGAGAAAATAGTTTAATGGTTATATAAATATTTTACCCATATCTTAATATTTAATACTTCTTAACTATGGTTATAAGATTGGCATTAGAAAGACTAATCCAGCCTATTGATTATATCTTTTGACACTGATACGGGTAAGACCCCTGGGACTTATAAGAATTAAAGAATGACCCCGGAAAAGGGTCAAGGAAGTTAAAGGAAGAACGTTGAGGACCTCAGATGGGGGTCGGGCAAATCCAGTAAGACCCCAAATAGATAGCACCTAGGCTCGGCGAAGGCGTGGAAGAAGTCCCTAAGGGGTCGGATGAGGTATAGGACCACTCGAGGTTCTCCTTTTAAGACCTCAAACCAAGCAGAGCTAGCAAACATTATCCCTTGATACTAGGGCCCGACCAGCAATTGCATACAGCTAATTCTCCACTAATCCTTTAATAATTGTCCACTACTCCATTATCTTCTCTTTTAACTCAGCAACCATGATGACCTCTCTTTTGACTCAGCAACCATGATGACTTCAACAGTCATAGTGCCTATAAAAGGCAAAGGTTTTAGCAGGGAAGGAAAGGTGTCACGCCCCAACTCGACCCCACCTACAATCAGTCAGGACGCAACGGAATTTCGGCAGTATAACGACAGTAATTAAGACACCGAGACTCTAAACCAACCTCTCAGAACATCACACAACCAAACTCCACAACCATTCAACATTCAACTCTTCAACTAAGTTAACAACATACAACATAACCATATCATAAAATAATCATTCTTAGTTATACGCCTCCGTTCCAACATAATACCTTAACTTTAATATACAAAGCAAAATAGATTGAACCAACCTAGCAACCTAATCATAACAAAAGGAAGACTACTAAGTTAGCATCATTTAGTTCATTATCTTTACTACAACTTATACATCATAAACTACAAAGTAATTAAAAGACAACAAGTTTAATATGCAAAATAATAGAGTACACAACATCTCAAGCATCAAGGACAAGACTCTGGCACATAGGACTCGTCCACATATGGCACATTATCCTATTCTGGAGGCACGTACCCAAAATCTTACTCAAAGACACCTGTAAGCATGCAATAATAGAGAGTGGGCTTATATAAAATAAGCTCAGTGAGGATTCGATAGATCTCTAATAGTATTTACTATACTCCTTGGAGATAATCCTCTGAGCAGTAAACACATAACATTCATCAATAACATCATAACACATAGACTATAATCACCATTCAGTAAAGGATACAATAGTTGGTGTAGCTCCAAATACCATCACGATCTCAACCATCTTCTTATCACCCTCATGACACACACACCCGAGGTACCTCACTAGCCCTACCCTCCATGGCATCTCCGCCCATGCGAGATGATGGTAGCCTCTGGTAGTCATGCTGTTGGTCCTTAATAACCTCAAAGGGGGGGTAAATTAGGTTGTTAGGCAAGGTTAAGCAATTTAAAAATTCTTAATACGGAGGCAATGTCTAGTAAAAATTGATAATACTCTAGAAGTTCTTGTAGGCAATTTATCGAACACTTTGTGAGCATACAAGTATTTAACACTAGATATGCAATTAGAACTTCAAGGTAGAATTTCAAATAGATATCTTATCAATTATCAAGTAATTAATGTGAGCAATATCCACACGAAAGTAAATGACTTGAAAATAAAGAGAATAGAGTAAGAGAAATCAAACACAAAGATTTGCAAGTGGTTCGCACTCCCGGAGGCCTAGTCCACCACCTAAGGTCTTCTCTTCCCTTAGGATTTAATAACTCTTTACTAAGATGCTTCTTCAAATGTTGGTGAAGCAAGAACCAACTACAATTACTCTTGAGTCCACAAGAGTTACACAAGCTCCTTCAAATGTAGGTGAAGCGTAACCTACTACCCTCTCTTCCTTTGAGTCCACAAAGGATTACAATACTTCTTCTCACAACGATTCTCTCAACCTATGTGAAAGAGTATATTACAGAGATTATGTGATAGAATAAATGACAATTATAACTCCTATTTGAGTTTGATATTACAATTGAAGAATAGCTTTGAATGCTCAAAGATATGATAATGATAGCTCAAGATTTCTCAATAAGAATGATATGAAAAGCTCTTTGAAATCAAAAAATTATGGCTTGGAGAGGTGTCTTAGAAGCTGAGAGAGCATGGCTTAAAAAGAGGGAAAGTTTAGACACAAATCGGATTTTAAACAAAATTTCTGGACTTTCCCGTTAACCCATCCGGGCGCTGAGGCATTCTTTCGGGCGCCCGGAAAGAGCATGTATCGCCCGGATCAGACTTCTCTGCCGGGCGTTGCGCCTTCTATCCGGGAGACCGGAAAAGGCCAGTAACGCCCGGATGCTTAAAAAATGCTGAAAATATATATTTTGAGCCCAAAATTTTTTTTGTTTAATTGCAAAACATTTGGGCACATAAAAGAGAGATTTCTTAGCATTTTTTAACATCCCAAAATATTTTCAAAACAGTTGAAAGGTATTTTTTAAAATGATTTCAAATACAAGAGTTTGAAATAAATAAAAAAAATATTTTTCAAGGATGATTTTGAATAGATGTTAATCGAAAAATATTTTGGAGAAATTATGAGCAATACAAATCATACTTAGGCAAGCGACATTTTTTAAGGCCGGTACCCCTTATGTCACCACTTCTCCTTCCTTGTGACTCCCTCTTTATCGACGAGTCAATAACTTGAATTCTTTTGGGCTTGGATACAATTTGATAGGGCTTGGACTTTGATCCAAATAGCTTTCTTCTCTTTGACTGAAACAAGTTGATCCAATGTTGATGTGGACTTGCTTTGTTGGAATGAAGGTCTTACCAAAAAAAGAGAATGCTAAAGCACGATTTAGATGTTTTGTTATTATCAAAATAAAGATTATAGGCTTTTCAGGCCAACAATCTCCTCCTTTTTGATGATGACAAAACATTGAAATTAGCAAGCATGAAATAGTTGAAATTAAAGAATAAAACTTGATTTGAGGTTTCCCCCTCAATTTGAGCTTGATAAAATTTAGCTTGTCCTTGAAAAGCAAACTCCCCTGAATAAGTGCAATGACAAACTCTATTTTTATGCTTTTATTTCATTTCAATATATACTTTTTCTATTTCAATATACTTTCTTCCCCTATTTGTCATCAACAAAGTATAGTTTCTATAGCAAATAATCATAAGAGTAAAAGTCACAGTAAGAGATAACAGGTATAAGACAAGAGATAAGCAAGGGAAATGCAAAGCATTAATGAAATGAAGCAAAGTATCCAAACAATGTTAAAAGACGAGAGAAAAAAAAACTAAGGAGTTTTTGATGAAAGAAACAACTGAAAACAAGAAAATAATGTTTGAAGAGAAAACACATCTCAAGGCATCCACAGACTAAGAACCAATGTGGTGGTCATATAAAGCCTTCAACATCTGCTCTATTCGGTCCAAACGAGCATCTTGTGCATGCAGGTGTGCAAGAATTTCATCATGTGAAGAGGATTGAGAGGAAGACTGTCACGCCCCAACTCGACCCCTCCTACGATTAGTCAGGACGCAACGGAATTTCGGCAGTATAACGACAGTAAATAGGATACCGAGGTTCTAAACCAACCTCATTAAACATCATACATCCAGCAACTCCTCAATTCAAACAACAACATACAACACAACCATATTTTACAATACACCATCCTCGTTATACGCCTCCGTTCCAACATAACATACAATACCTCAACCTTATCATACATTTCAAAAATAAGTTGAGACACAACTACAACTTAACCATAGACAAAAGAAAGCCACTAAGTTAACATCGTTTGGATCATCATCTTTCAACATCTATTACAATAAGAACCACAAAGCATATAAAAGTCTATTAAGCTAATATATATGACATTAAACAACATATAATCATGGATAAGACTCAGGAACATATGACTCGTCCACGTAAGGCACATTTTCCTCCTCAGGAGGCACGTACCCGTAATCCGGCTCTGCAACACCTGTAAGCATGCAATAATAGAGAGTGAGCTTACATACATAAGCTCAGTGAGGATCCGATAGATCTCGACAGTATTCACTACGCTCCTTGGATTTAGTCCTTTGAGCAAGTAAACACACAACAACATAAATAATGCTATCATCACATAACTATATAACCAATCAATAAAGGATACTCTATTTGGTGTAGCTCCAAACGCCATCACGATCTCAACCGTTCTTCTTATAACTCCCCATTACTCACGCACCCGAGGTACCTCACTAGCCCCTCCCTCCATGATACCTCCGTCATGCGAGCTGGGGGTAGCCTATGGCAGTCATGCCGTTATCAACCCGACAGCCCAACGCTGGCCGAGAGGTGGCACACACATACCAAGACTCCATAATCATCAATCATCAATCAATCAATCAATTGGGAGATCAGGAACGAAAGGGCCCGAGTCCCGAACTCAATAATAATCAATCAATAATATGGGAGATCAGCAACAAAAGTGCCCGATTCCCGAACTCAATAATAATCAATCAATAACTTAGTTAGATGACAAAGTAGGCCATCTAACCGGACATGCATAATATACACAATTAAACCCTAAATTACTCATCAACAACTCACCATTCAACACTCGAACACTACCCAACCATCTAAAGGCATCGTTCAAGAAATTAAAGAATGACAACCTAAACTTCTAAAATTCATAACTTACAATCTACAAATCCAAACATTGCCAAATCAGTTTCTATCACTCACCCATTCAACCTACTATATTAGCCATCTCGGAAATCCACCATAATACCTCCAAATCATGCCCGATAACCCTAAAACCCTAGGATGTCATGGCTGGATTTTCCGGATTTTCACACGAACAATGTAATCAAAAATTCGGCATTACAACAGCGCTAACACGTAATTATCAAGTATTTAGAAATCGACGGCAATCGATTTCGATCAACACAACTCATTTAATTCAACTTTGAACATTTTAATCAAAATTAAATACCCAGAAAATAAAAATTATGCTACATCCGACAGAAATTCGTAGTATTAGTATATAACGAACCCTAGCATCAAAGAGCAATAATCTATCATCAGATTTCAATTCTAACGGTTAAATTTTCATTTATGAGCAAAAATATAAAAATGACATTTTGAGATCTAGAATTTTTCTCTCACCTTAGATGCGATATAAGCCTAGGAATGCATGCTATGCGTGCCCAACAAGCAGAATCCAAGTCGGTGCAAAGTTCTACGGACAAAAACTAGGTTTTTCTTTGAAAAATTGGATTGAAAAGCTTGAAAATCTCTTTGGCTTTTTCTCCTTCTTTCTCTCTGCCTTGTGTGTGTTTGTGGAGTATGTTTTGTGTTGTGTGAGTGTGTGTTGATGACAAGAAGTATTTAAAAGCTTGGTCAAATAAAAAAATTGCAAAGTCAAAGTAGTTTAAGTTAATATTTTTGTGTTTTCTTGACTTTAATTGCATTTTCTTGATCACAAAAGTTCAAAACATTTATTCAACACCAAATCTAACTCAAGTAAATTATTTTTAGGTGACAAGAAGTTTTACAATCCAACAATTTCACCCGAGTCGGCTTAAAACTCGTTTTTCGTAAAAGTCGGTGTAAAAACCCTAATAAATTCTTAAGCCGATTTTAAAACCATTTTCATCAAACACAGGTCTATTAAAGTCCGTGGACTAGGCCTAGAAGGGTTAAAAAGACCAGTTTCAAAATTTTAGTGGACGTGTTTCGAAAATACTATTTACTGAAAATCGACGATAAAATTTCTGACTCCGTTTTTGATAAAAATTTCATGAATGCACATTTAGCACGTATTAGGAGTATTGACATCAAAATTATAACTTTCTAGGTCCTATAGCACATAAACAGATCATATGCACGCAAAACGAGGTATAGCACGTAAAACGAGATAAGCAGGAAAAGTGGGGTTTCACATTCTCCCCTCCTTATAGAAATTTCATCCTCGAAATTCTTACTTGATGTACGGAATAGATCTGGGTATTGCTGCTGCATCTGATCTCGTCTCTCCCACGTAGCTTCCTCAATGCCGTGATGCTTCTACAACACCTTAACCATCGGAATCCTCTTCGACCTCAACTCTCGGTCCATCTGATCTAGAATACGAATCGGACGCTCGTCATAAGTCAAATTCTCTCGAAGCTGTAACGGCTCTGGCTCAAGAATATGAGAAGGATCCGGATTATATTTCCGCAAATTAGACACGTGAAATACATCGTGGACATTAGAGAAGTTCTCCGGTAAAGCCAACCGATATGCCAACTTACCAACCCTGCCAGTAATCTCAAATGGCCCAACAAATCTCGGACTCAGCTTTCCACCTTTATCGTAACGAGCAGACCCCTTTCGAGGAGATAATCTCATGAAAACTCGATTTTTGACTGCAAACTCCAAATCCCGACGACGCTTATCAGCATAACTTTTGAATCTACTCTGCGCCGTAAGCATTCTCTGCCTGATCAACTGAGCATTCTCAATCTTCTCAAGAAGTTCTGGCATAATAGTCGGATCAATAGTCTTCGTCTCTCCTACCTCGTCCTAATATAAAGGTGAACGGCACTTACGACCGTAAAGAGCTGCGAAAGGCGCCATCCCAATAGTAGCTTGATAACTATTGTTATAGGCAAACTCGGCAAGTGATAGATGTTTCTCCCAGTTCTTCCCGAAGTCCAGAACACAAGCCCTTAGCATATCTTCCAGAATCTGAATAGTCCGCTCAGACTGACCATCGGTCTGTGGATGATACGCAGTACTGAAGTTCAACTGAGTACCTAAGGTCTCCTGAAGTTTCTCCCACAAACAAGAAGTAAATCGAGGATCTCGATCAGAGACAATACTAGATGGAATACCGTGAAGTCTAACAATCTGATCCAGATAGAGGTCCGTCAGCTTTGTAACCTCATCTCCCATCTTCATCGAGATAAAATGAGCTGTCTTCGTCAAACGATCCACGACAACCCAGACTGCATCATTACCCCTCGGTGATCTAGGCAATCCAGTGACGAAGTCCATCGTAATATGCTCCCATTTCCACTCTGGTATAGCCAACGACTGAAGCAAACCTACAGGTCGTTGATAATCGGCTTTTACTCTCTGACAAGTCAAACATCTAGATACAAACTGAGCAACCTCTCTCTTCATGTTGTTCCACCAGTAATGTTGCTTCAAATCCCGATACATCTTGGTTCCACCGGGATGAATAGTATATTTAGAATTATGAGCTTCCTCCAGAATACCTCGCCTCAAGCCCGGTTCATCGGGAACACAAACCCTGTTCCAAAACCGAAGAATACCGTCCTCATGCAGTTTGAAGTCAGACTGATCACCCGTGATCTGATCCTTGATCTTCTGAAGTTTAACATCAAGCTGCTGAGCTTCCCTGATCTGAGACAATAATAAAGGCTGAATACGGAGATGTGAACACATCACCCCAACCTGAGTCAACTCTGGTCTCCAATAACTAAACTCCTCAAGAACCTCCCACTTCTTGACAGCCAAACAAAAAATACTAGCCTTCCGGCTGAGAGCATCTGCCACAACATTTGCCTTTCCAGGCAGATAATTGATAGAACAATCATAATCTCCAAGAAGCTCCATCCACCTCCGCTGGCGCATATTTAACTCCTTCTGTGAGAACAAGTACTTTAGACTCTTATGATCAGTGAAAATCTCAAACTTACTTCCCCACAGATAATGACGCCACTTCTTGAGTGCAAAGACAACTGCTGCCAACTCAAGATCATGAATCGGATAATTTTCTTCATAAGGCTTCAACTTTCGAGAAGCATAGGCAATAACTCGGCCATCCTGCATAAGAACACATCCCAAGCCCTCCTTGGATGCATCGTTGTAAATGACCATATTATCGATCCCCTCTGGTAGAGCAAGTACTGGAGCGGTAGTTAACCTCTTTTTCAACTCCTGAAATCCACTCTCACACTTCTCATCCCAATTAAAGATAGTCCGTTTCTGAGTTAACTTATATAGTGGCCCTACAATCTTCGAGAAGTCCTTGACAAACCTACGGTAATAACCCGCCAAGCCAAGAAAGCTACGGACATCAGTAACACTCTCCGGCCGCTTCCAAGACATCACCGATTCAATCTTAGTGGGATCTACAGAAATACCGCTCTGTGTAATAACATGGCCAAGAAAAGAAATATGTTGCAGCCAAAATTCACATTTGCTGAACTTGGCAAACAACTGATGCTCCTGCAACTTCTCTAATACAAGCCGTAGATGTTGCTCGTGCTCCGATTCAGATTTAGAATAGACCAAGATATCATCAATAAAAATCACCACGAACTGGTCCAAGTACGGCTGAAAGACTCGATGCATCAAATCCATGAATGCTGCCGGTGCATTAGTCAAACCAAATGGCATAACAACAAACTCATAATGCCCGTACCGAGTCCTGAAGGCAGACTTCGGAACATCCTCCGTACGAATCCGAAGCTGATAATACCCCTGCCTCAAATCAAATTTAGAATAGACTTTGGCTCCCTGAAGTTGATCAAACAACTCATCAATCAGTGGCAAAGGATATTTATTCTTGATGGTCACCTGATTCAAACCACGGTAATCAATACACAATCTCAAAGTACCATCCTTCTTCTTCACAAATAAGACTGGAGCTCCCCAAGGTGAAGAACTCTGCTGAATGAATCCTTTCTTCAATAACTCCTGTAACTGAGTCTTCAACTCCTTCAACTCAGCTGGTGCCATCCGGTACGCCGATTTAGAAATAGGTTGAGTACCGGGAACAAGATTAATCACAAATTCTATATCCCTCTCTGGCGGCAATCCTGGCAACTCCTCGGGAAATACATTAGGATATTCCTGGATAATAGAGACTTCCTCTAGCTGTAGCTTATCAGATGTCTTGTTGATCAAATAAGCTAGATAACCCAAACACCCCTTACTCACCAACTTAACGGCTTTAGTTGCTGAGATAACAAAACTCGTCTTAGCACCCCGGTTACCCGCTACCTCTACTACTGGCTGATCTGGCAAACGAAACTGTACTACCTTGGTTCTACAGTTCAGCTGGGCATCATACTTAGAAAGCCAATCCATACCCAGAATAACATCATACCCCCGGATAGGAAATAAAATAAGGTCCGAAGGAAAATTATGCCCCTTAACATGTATTATACAATCCTTACATACTAAGCCAGTAACATACTTATCAGTCAAAGAGGTACTAATCTCAACCACATAAGGCAATCTTTCAGGTTGCAATTTAACACGTTGCACACAAGCAGGAGTAATGAAAGAATGCGTAGCACCAGAATCAATCAACACTTTAACAAGTTGATCAAGTATAAGGAAGTTACCTTCCACAACTGCAGTCTCCTCAGGCATCTCCTCCATATCAACTGCGTAAGCCCGAGCCTGAACCCGCTGCTGCTGTGGTACACTGCCTGTAGGCCTACCCTGGTAACCCTGAGTCGCTGCCCGACCCTCAGTCCTCGCATATCTAGGGCAATCCTTCGCCCTATGCTCGATGCTACCACAACCCAAACATGTCCCTGCCTTTACCCTGCAGTTGGACTCCACATGCCCTGGGCGCTTGCAGTAATTACACTACGATGATGTGGCACTAACACTACCTCTAGAAGAACCAGAAGCTGATGAAGCAGCTGATACAGCCTACTGCTGAGGTCTCACCACACTAGGCCTGTACTGACCCTGAGACTGCGCTGGCCTATACTGAGTCTGAACCTGATATGGCCTCTGCTGAAACTGAGGCCGATAGTAACTCTGCTGACCCTGTGGCCTATAAGAACCCTGCTGGGCTGGTGGCCTGTAGACAACTTGCTGTACTGGAGGCCTATATATAACCTGCTGGCCCTGTGGCTGATACGGCCTCTTACTAGGCTGACTGGAGACAATCTGATCCCCTTTCCTCTTCTCTAACCTAGAAGCTGCATCAAAAGCCTCAGTGAAGATATCATAGCGATTCAGAGCCATTGCATCCTGAATCTCGGGCCTCAATCCCAACATAAATCTCCAGGTCTTCCTCTCCTCCACAGCTACAAACTCCGGTGCATACCGGGACAACCTAGTGAATGTAGCCTCATACTGAGCCACAATAGAATCCCCCTGTACCAAAGACAAGAACTCATCCTCTCTCCTCTCTCGTGCAACCCTCGGGACATAGTTATCCCTAAAAGCAGTCAGAAAGGTATCCCAAACATACGGAACACCCCGGGTCTCCCAACTGGCTCTCATAGTGCGCCACCATTCCTCGGCCTCATCATCAAGCAAATAGACAGCACAAGTCACCTTTCGCTCATCAGTGTACCCGAGAGAATCAAAAATTTTCTCTAACTTACTAATCCACGACTCGGCCTTCCTATCATCAGGCTCTCCCTGAAATCTAGGAGGATAGTACCCCAGAAACTCCTTCATAGTACCTCGACCGTGATTACCTCCCTGTACATTCTGTATCTGAGCCTGCAACGCCTGAGTCTGAACAGCCTGACCTGCTAACAACTGGGCCTGCCCAGCCATCAAATCTGCAATCCGATCCATTGCTGACCCTAACCTGACATCACCCCTATCACTTCCCTGTGCCACATTACTAGGAACCTCATCTACAATCTCAGGCCTACCACGAGTCCTCGGTCTACCGGCCATCGTACTTATCAAAGAGTTAGCACAGGTTATAGCACATAAACAGATTATATACAACTTTTAACACATAAACAACAAACTCATATAAAGCACATAGATCACATAAGTTTCAATCACATAAGCAAATTGATCACATAATCACATAATCACTTAATCATTTAATCATACCAATACATATTTCACTTTTCTTTCTCTTCATACATATTTCATGCTAAGACCTTTACCCACATTACGAGAATACCCCAGTTGACAACTAACATGCGCTCTGATACCACTTAAACTGTCACGCCCCAACTCGACCCCTCCTACGATCAGTCAGGACGCAACGGAATTTCGGCAGTATAACGACAGTAAATAGGATACCGAGGTTCTAAACCAACCTCATTAAACATCATACATCCAGCAACTCCTCAATTCAAACAACAACATACAACACAACCATATTATACAATAAACCATCCTCGTTATACGCCTCCGTTCCAACATAACATACAATACCTCAACCTTATCATACATTTCAAAAATAAGTTGAGACACAACTACAACTTAACCATAGACAAAAGAAAGCCACTAAGTTAACATCGTTTGGATCATCATCTTTCAACATCTATTACAATAAGAACCACAAAGCATATAAAAGTCTATTAAGCTAATATATATGACATTAAACAACATATAATCATGGATAAGACTCAGGAACATATGACTCGTCCACGTAAGGCACATTTTCCTCCTCAGGAGGCACGTACCCGTAATCCGGCTCTGCAACACCTGTAAGCATGCAATAATAGAGAGTGAGCTTACATACATAAGCTCAGTGAGGATCCGATAGATCTCGACAGTATTCACTACGCTCCTTGGATTTAGTCCTTTGAGCAAGTAAACACACAACAACATAAATAATGCTATCATCACATAACTATATAACCAATCAATAAAGGATACTCTATTTGGTGTAGCTCCAAACGCCATCACTATCTCAACCGTTCCTCTTATAACTCCCCATTACTCACGCACCCGAGGTACCTCACTAGCCCCTCCCTCCATGATACCTCCGTCATGCGAGCTGGGGGTAGCCTATGGCAGTCATGCCGTTATCAACCCGACAGCCCAACGTTGCCCGAGAGGTGGCACACACATACCAAGACTCCATAATCATCAATCATCAATCAATCATCAATCAATCAATCAATTGGGAGATCAGCAACGAAAGTGCCCGATTCCCGAACTCAATAATAATCAATCAATAATATGGGAGATCAGCAACAAAAGTGCCCGATTCCCGAACTCAATAATAATCAATCAATAACTTAGTTAGATGACAAAGTAGGCCATCTAACCGGACATGCATAATATACACAATTAAACCCTAAATTACTCATCAACAACTCACCATTCAACACTCGAACACTACCCAACCATCTAAAGGCATCGTTCAAGAAATTAAAGAATGACAACCTAAACTTCTAAAATTCATAACTTACAATCTACAAATCCAAACATTGCCAAATCAGTTTCTATCACTCACCCATTCAACCTACTATATTAGCCCTCTCAGAAATCCACCATAACACCTCCAAATCATGCCCGATAACCCTAAAACCCTAGGATGTCATGGCTGGATTTTCCGGACTTTCACACGAACAATGTAATCAAAAATTCGGCATTACAACAGCGCTAACACGTAATTATCAAGTATTTAGAAATCGACGGCAATCGATTTCGATCAACACAACTCATTTAATTCAACTTTGAACATTTTAATCAAAATTAAATACCCGGAAAATAAAAATTATGCTACATCCGACACAAATTCGTAGTATTAGTATATAACGATCCCTAGCATGCAAGGAGCAATATTCTATCATCAGATTTCAATTCTAACGGTTAAATTTTCATTTATGAGCAAAAGTATAAAAATGACATTTTGAGATCTAGAATTTTTCTCTCACCTTTGATGCGATATAAGCCTAGGAATGCGTGCTATGCGTGCCCAACAAGCAGACTCCAAGTCGGTGCGAAGTTCTACGGACAAAAACTAGGTTTTTCTTTGAAAAATTGGTTTGAAAAGCTTGAAAATCTCTTTGGCTTTTTCTCCTTCTTTCTCTCGGCCTTGTGTGTGTTTGTGGAGTGTGTTGTGTTGTGTGAGTGTGTGTTGATGACAAGAAGTATTTAAAAGCTTGGTCAAATAAAAAAAATTGCAAAGTCAAAGTAGTTTAAGTTAATATTTTTGTGTTTTCTTGACTTTAATTGCATTTTCTTGATCACCAAAGTTCAAAACATTTATTCAACACCAAATCTAACTCAAGTAAATTATTTTTAGGTGACAAGAAGTTTTACAATCCAACAATTTCACCCGAGTCGGCTTAAAACTCGTTTTTCGTAAAAGTCGGTGTAAAAACCCTAATAAATTCTTAAGCCGATTTTAAAACCGTTTTCATCAAACACAGGTCTATTAAAGTCCGTTGACTAGGTCTAGAAGGGTTAAAAAGACCAGTTTCAAAATTTTAGCGGACGTGTTTCGAAAACACTATTCACTAAAAATTGACGATAAAATTTCTGACTCCGTTTTTTATGAAAATTTCATGAATGCACATTTAGCACGTATTAGGAGTATTGACATCAAAATTATAACTTTCTAGGTCCTATAGCACATAAACAGATCATATGCACGCAAAACGAGGTATAGCACGTAAAACGAGATAAGCAGGAAAAGTGGGGTTTCACAAAGACGGTCTAGCTCTTTGTCCTTGAGAATTGCCAACACTACTTCTGCCTTGACGTTCCATAGGATCTCTAAAAGTAGTGGGGTCAACATCAAGAGGTTCAAACACAAGAGGATCATCACTCGTATCATCACCAATATTGAGAACTCGAGAGTTATGGATTTTCAACTTTTGGCGAGTGAGGCTAGTGACATTGAGAAGATAGGATCTATCACTAATGGCCTCAAACTCTTGATCACGCGGAACTTCTAACGACTCAAAAAGGTAAGTTAAGGGTACCCCATAAGCAAGTTGATTTTGAGCTTGCTTGGTGTGGATGATATGGTTAATGATGATGTGTGGAAGATTGATACGTTTAGCTTCATACATCAAATACATCAACAAGACAGTGAATTTTGGATCGAACCATCTTTAACTTCTCGTGGAATAATGACTTCATGAAAAATGTAAAATAACAGTTTCTTTTCTGGAGTGATATCCTTAGTCTTAGGATAACTTAAGGAGCTTGTTCCTGTTCCCTCCCATAGAAATTCTATAACATTGGCTTCTAAGTTATCAAGAACACCTTCTGGCATGCCTCTATAAGAATAAAGCTTTGTGCCTTGATTAGGAATCCCAAAAGCTCTAGCAACAACACTTGCAGTTAATTCCAGTTCTTTAGTCTTAACTTGACTATTCAATTTCATGGTGTTGAAATCTAAGTTCACATAGTAATAGAATTCTCTAATCCATGAAGTATTTCCTTTGTTTTCAAACCTTAACATAGGTAGCCACCCTTGAGCATCTAAAAGCCTATAAATTCTAGTACCATTAAGCAAGGTAGGAGGGTCTAAAGTCTTACCCCATAAGATGTTTTGTTGTGGAAAAGCATCGGGATTTACAATGATTTGAGGGCCTGATGATGAAGATTCTCCTTGCTTGCGTTTCTTAGAGTCAGCCCTTGGTGGTGCCATTTGAATTTGTAAGATTGTGAAGCTTGTTAGAAGAAAGACTTGATTGAGGAATTCTAACGAACACCTTGTACACAAGGTTTTTGAAGGATTTGGTGTTGAAGATTTTGAAAGCTTTGATGATGAAAACACAAGATTTTGATGATTAAAGAGTGTTTTGATGCAATTAATGGTGAGTGATGGTGAAGGTGTTGGTATATAAATATGAGGGATTGAGAGAAAATTGAGTTTATATTTGAAAAGATGTGAAAAAGTGTGGAAAGAATAGAGGAATTACGGTTTTCAAACTGTGTGATCCGGGCAATATGCCCTTGTTCCGGGCGCCCGGATGAGGGCAGTAACGCCCGGCAGAGAACAATGTTCCGGTCGTTACACGCTTCTTCCGGTCGACTGAAAGAAGGCAGTAATGCCCGGATCACTATTTTACCAAAAAAAATGCAATTTTTCGCAAATTCAAGTGACCCAAAGCATTCCTAGTTCCCTTCTAATAGCACAAAATTGATTCTCATGCAATGGTTTTGTAAAAATGTCGGCCAATTGATGCAAAGAATCAACAAAAGCAAGTTCAATATCTCCTTTTTGCACATGATCTCTTAGAAAATGATGACGAATTTCAATATGCTTAGTTCTAGAATGTTGAATTGGGTTCTTTGATAGACTTATAGCACTTGTATTATCACACCTGATAGGCACATGATCATATTCTAGACCAAAGTCAAGTAAAGTTTGTTTCATCCATAGAATTTGTGCAACACAATTACCTATAGCTACATACTCGGTTTCTGCTGTTGAAAGGGCTACACTATGTTGTTTCTTGCTAGACCATGAAACTAAAGCATGTCCTAGAAATTGACAACTGCCGCTAGTGCTTTTTCTATCAATCTTACACCCATCATAATCGGCATCGGAATATCCTACAAGTTCGAAAGATGTGCCTTTAGGATAAAAGAGTCCTAGATTGATAGTACCCTTAAGGTATCTAATAATCTTTTTTACAGCATTCAAGTGTGATTCTTTCAGAGAAGATTGAAAACGACCACACAAGCATACAGAAAACATAATATCAGGTCTTGAGGCAGTTAAATAGAGAAGGCTTCCAATCATACCTTGATATTGCTTTTCATCAACCGATTTACCTTTTTCATCTTTGTCAAGTTTGATTGACGTTCCCATAGGAGTGCTATTTTTGTTTTGCAGTTTCAAGCCCGAACCTTTTGATGAGTTCCTTAATGTACTTGGCTTGATTAATGAAGATCCCTTCTTTTGTTTGTTTGATTTGAAGTCCAAGGAAGAAATTTAATTCTCCCATCATGCTCATTTCAAATTCTTTATGCATACATTCAGAAAAATACTTGCAAAGGGATTCGTTAGTAGCACCAAAGATAATATCATCAACATATATTTGAAGAAGCAAGATATCTTTAGCTTTTCTTTTTACGAATAATATAGAATGTAGTTTACCTCTAGAAAAGCCGTTGTCAAGTAGATAATTACTTAATCTATCATACCATGCCCTAGGTGCTTGTTTAAGTCCATAAAGAGCTTTTTGAAGTTTGAATACATGACTTAATAAATTTGTATTTTCAAAACCGGGTGGTTGTTCAACATAAACTTCTTCTTGAAGATATCCATTTAAGAAAGCACTTTTGACATCCATTTGATAAAGTTTGAAGTTCATAAAACATGCATATGCTAGTAACATTCTAATGGATTCAAGTTGAGCTACCAGTGCAAAGGTTTCGTCACAGTCTATTCCTTCTTCTTGATTATACCCTTGAGCAACTAATCTAGCCTTATTTCTAGTTACATTACCGGATTCATCTAGTTTGTTTCGGAAAACCCATTTTGTACCAATAATCGGGTAATTACTAGGTCTTTCAACTAAGGTCCAAACTTTATTTTCTTCAAATTGATTAAGCTCTTCTTGCATAGCAATAATCCAATCATCATCCAATAATGCTTCTTTTATATTCTTAGGTTCAATTTGAGATATAAAAGCAACATGTTCACAAAAAGTATTTAGATTGGAACGACTTCTTACACCTTGTGATAGATCCCCAAGGATTTGATCATTTGGATGATTTTTCACAAATTTTTAACATTTTGGAAAATCTTGATTTGTTGATATGATTTGATCATTCGAAGTTGGTTGTTCTTCCTCTATTGGCGTATCAATTTGATTGCTTGTGGATGTATTGCCTTCTTCTGTTGTCGGAATAGTTTGACCTTGTTCTTCAACTTGTTTAAAGCTTACATCATCATTTTCATCTTTTCTTGACATAAAGGGGTTAGTTTCATCAAAATTAATATGCATAGATTCCTCAATTACAGAGGTTCTTTTATTGTAAACTCAATATGCCTTGCTTCTAGAAGAATATCCAATAAAAATACATTCGTCGGATTTTGAATCAAACTTACCAAGATACTCTTTATTATTTAAGATGAAGCATTTACATTCAAGAACTTTAAAATGTGAGATAGTTGGAGGACGTGCTTTCCATAGTTCATATGGAGTTTTTTTGAGAGAAGGTCTAACTAAAACTCTATTTAGAGTATAGCAAGCCGTATTAACAGTTTATCCCCAAAAGTATGTAGGCAAATTGTTTTCTTTCAACATTGTTCTTGCCATTTCTTGTAAAGTTCGATTTTTCCTTTCAACAACCCCATTTTGTTGAGGAGTTCTAGGAGCCGAAAAATTATGCTCAATGCCATTTTGTTCACATAATTCCACAAAAGATGCATTTATGAACTCCGTGCCTTGATCACTATGAATGCATGAAATACAGTATCATTTCTCATTTTGCACTCTTTTACAGAATTTTACAAATTCATTGAAAGCATCACTTTTGAAAGCAAGAAACATTACCCATGTGTATCTAGTATAATCATCAATAATAACAAAAATATATCTAGATCCTCCTAGACTTATTACATCCATTGGTCCAAAAAGGTCCATATGAAGTTTTTGTAGAGCTTTTGATGTAGTCACATGGCTAATGGTTTTGAAAGATACTTTATGTTTTTTTCCAAATTGACATGCATCACATAAATGATCTTTTTCAAACTTGGTCTTAGGAAGGCCTCTTACAAGATCTTTTCGAGAAAGTTTACCAAGTAGATCCATGCTAATATGTCCTAATCTTCTATGCCATAACCAAGAACTTTCATTTGTTGTGATTAAACAATCAATATTTTGGCATGATATACTTTCAAAGTCAATGATATAGACATTTTCATGTCTATTTGCAATAAACAACACATTTTTCATTTTGTCAAAAATGGTGCAACATGATGATTTAAATTCAACTAGATAATTATTATCACATAGTTGACTTACACTAAGCAAATTATGTTGCAATCCTTTCACAAGTAGCACATCATGAATGGATATTTTATTTTCAATGCTACATTTACCAATAATTTTACCTTTTTCACTATTTATAAAGCTCACAAAACATTTGTATTTTTTGATAGGCTCATAGAAAAGAGATGGATCACCGGTCATATGTCTTGAACATCCACTATCAATGACCCAATTTCCTTCATACTTCATCCTTAGGGTAACCTATATACAAAAACAAAATTTAGGTCCCCAAGTTATATTGGGTCCTATATTGTTAGTATTGACTTTTAACACTTTTAATAATCCATTTTGGTTTAAGCCAAGAAGGAATTTTGGAGTCTCTACCTATCATATTTCGAAATTTATAATGTAATGTTATGTGACCTTGTCTTTCACAATAGGTGCATATTTTTTGAAATCCTTTAGATGTTGATGCTTCATTTGTAGAAGATGATGCTTTAACAAAATAATTTTTTAGAGATTTTTGTTTTGAAGAAGGTTCATATCCTAATCCACTTTTATCAAAAGCCATTTTTTGAGAGCCAAGCATTTTATCAAGATTTTCTTTTCCTTTTGTAAATCTTGCAAGGTTTCCATTTAATCCTTGATTTTCTTTTTCAAGCTTTTCAATTTTTGTTTGAAGATTATTATTTTCGAAATGAATTTTAAGTACTTTTTCATGAGCAAAATTTCGATATTTTTCAAGCAACTTATTTTCTTCTTTTAAGGTATTATTTTCCTTTTGAAGTTCATGTATCTTGATAATTGCAATTTCAAAACTATCATGTATTTTTGAAAATTAATTTTGTAATTCTTCAAAAGAACATTCATTATCAATTAATGAACTAGAGCTATAATATACAGAATTAAAGGAAGAAAAGACCTCAACAAATTCTTTTGTCATAAGACAAACGATGTTTGCCACTTCTTCATTTTCACTTTCCTCACCGGTTAATGCATTGTCATCAACGTATGTTGCTTTCAAAGCTTTTCCTCCCTTGGTTTTGATTGGTTTTGGACAATTTGCTTTTATGTGACCCGTCTTGTCACAATTGAAACACCTTCCTTCTTCTTTTGATTTGTTTCTTCCTTTGTTCATAAACCTATTGTAGGGAGCTTTGCTTACCTTTTTGAATTTGAGAAATTTCTTAAAGTTCCTTGTAAGAAGAGCTATCTCATCATCATCTTCTTTGTTTTCTTCTTCTTCATCACTTGAGTAAGCCTTTGATGCAAGAAGTGCAAATGACTTTTTGTTATTCCTTTTTTCTTCTTCTCGGTCTTTCTTCTTCAACTCATGGCTCATAAGAGATCCCATAAGTTCACTAAGAGTGAGAGTTTTGAGGTCTCTAGCTTCTTCAATAGCCGTTACTTTAGCTTCCCATGGCTCGGTTAAGCTTCGGAGAACTTTTCCTACCAACTCTTCATTAGAATACTCTTTTCCAAGAGATTTTAGAGTATTAACAACATCAGTGAATCTAGAAAATATTTGTTTTATATTTTCGTCGAAATACATCTTGAACATTTCATATTTATGAACAAGCATGTTTATTCTAGTTTCTTTAACTTGGTTGGTGCCCTCATATGTGACTTCTAATTGATCCCAAATTTCTTTAGCACTTTTGCATCCGGAAATTTTATTGAACTCATTTGAATCTAAAGCAAGATATAACATATTCATAGCTTTATAGTTTATTTCACACATTTTGAAGTCATCATCATTATAATCTTTTTCCGGTTTAGGGATAGTGATACTCTGTTCTCCTTCATTTTTAGTTAAAGTAGGATTGATTGGTCCATTTTTTATCACATTCCAAACTCTTATGTCATTTGCTAGAATATAGATTATCATCCTAGTTTTCCAAAAAGCATAGTTTGTTCCATTAAACAATGGTGGTCTAGAGGAAGATTGTCCTTCAACTATATTAAACATTGATGAGCTTGCCATAGGGATCCTCTACTAGATGTTAAGCTATATGTAGAGTACTAGCTCTTGATACTACTTGTTGGTCCTTAATAACCTAAAAGAGGGGGGGTGAATTAGGTTGTTAGGCAAGGTTAAGCAATTTAAAAATTCTTAATACGGAGGCAATGTCTAGTAAAGATTGATAATACTCTAGAAGTTCTTGTAGGCAATTTATCGAACACTTAGTGAGCATACAAGTATTTAACACTAGATATGCAATTAGAACTTCAAGGTAGAATTTCAAATAGATATCTTAGCAATTATCAAGCAATTAATGTGAGCAATATCCACACGAAAGTAAATGACTTGAAAATAAAGAAAATCGAGTAAGAGAAATCAAACACGATGATTTTCAAGTGGTTCGCACTCCCGGAGGCCTAGTCCACCACCTAAGGTCTTCTCTTCCCTTAGGATTTAATAACTCTTTACTAAGATGTTTCTTCAAATGTTGGTGAAGCAAGAACCAACTACAATTACTCTTGAGTCCACAAGAATTACACAAGCTCCTTCAAATGTAGGTGAAGCTTAACCTACTACCCTCTCTTCCTTTGAGTCTACAAAGGATTACAATACTTCTTCTCACAATAATTCTCTCAACCTATGTGAAAGAATATTACAGAGATTATGTGATAGAATAAATGACAATTGCAACTCCTTTTTGAGTTTGATATTACAATTGAAGAATAGCTTTGAATACTCAAAGATATGATAATGATAGCTCAAAATTTCTCAATAAGAATGAAAAGCTCTTTTAAATCAGAAAATTATGGCTTGGAGAAGTGTCTTAGAAGGTGAAAGAGCGTGGCTTAAAAAGAGGGAAAGTTTAGACATAAATCGGATTTTAAGCAAAATTTTCGGACTTTCCCGTTAACCCATCCGGGCGTTGAGGCATTCTTCCGGGCGCCCGGAAAGAGCATATATCGCCCGGATCAGACTTCTCAGCCGGACGTTGCGCCTTCTATCCGGGCGACCGGAAAAGGCCAGTAATGCCTGGATGCTTAAAAAATGCTGAAAAGATATATTTTGAGCCCAGAAATTTTTTTTGTTTAATTGCAAAACATTTGGGCACATAAAAGAGAGATTTCTTAGCATTTTTTAACATCCCAAAATATTTTCAAAATAGTTGAAAGGTATTTTTTAAAATGATTTCAAATACAAGAGTTTGAAATAAAAAATATTTTTCAAGGATGATTTTGAATAGATGTTAATCGAAAAACATTTTGGAGAAATTATGAGCAATATAAATCATACTTAGGCAAGCGACAATGTTTTTGGAGAAATTATGAGCAATACAAATCATACTTAGGCAAGTGACATTTTTTAAGGCCGGTACCCCTTATGTCACCACTTCTCCTTCCTTGTGACTCCCTCTTTATCGACGAGTCAATAACTTGAATTCTTTTGGGCTTGGATACAATTTGTTAGGGCTTGGACTTTGATCCAAATAGCTTTCTACTCTTTGACTGAAACAAGTTGATCCAATGTTGATGTGGACTTGCTTTGTTGGAATGAAGGTCTTACCAAAAAAAAAAGAGAATGCTAAAGCACGATTTAGATGTTTTGTTATTATTAAACTAAAGATTATAGGCTTTTCAGGCCAACACATGCCGTTATCAACCCGACAGCCCGATGCTACCCGAGAGGTGGCACACACATACCAAGACTCAGCAATAAATTAAACAATCACATCACATGAGGACAACCTTTTCTGTTCACTATCTCCCGGTTCATCAATAATCATCAATAATCGTCAATTGTCATCAATATAACATCAAGTAATCAATTAAATAACAAACAACTAAGTTAGATGACAAAGTAAGCCATCCAACTTAACATGCATCAAATACACAATCAAACCCTAGTCTAACCGTCAACAACTCACAATTCAATCACTCAAATACCACCCAATCAACTAAAGGCTCCATTCAACAATTTAAAGAAAGACAACCTAAACTTTAAATAATCATATCTTACATTCTACTAATCCAAACAACTCCAAATCAGTTTCTAACACTCCCCCATTCAATCAACTACATTAGCCCTCTCGGAAACCAACCAAGACACAACAAAATGAAGCCCAACAACCCTAAAACCTCAATGCACTTAGGCTGAAATTTTCAGATTTTCATACAAACATCGCAATCAAAAATTCAGCATTATAACAGCGCTACCACGTAATTAACAAACTTTTAAAAATTGATGGAAATCGATTCCAACCACAACAACTCAAGATATTCATCAAATAACTAGTTAATCAACTTTTAATACCTGAAAATAAATAATTTTGCTACAACGGTTCAAATCTCGTAGGAATAAACATTAATGATCCCTAGCATGCACTGAGCAATAATATAGCTTCAAATTAACATTCTAACGGTTCAATAATCAATTATACGCAAAAACATAAAATATGACTTTTGAGATCTAGAATTTTTCTCTCACCTTTGATGTGAAATAAGCCTAGATATATGTGCAATGCGTGTCCAACAAGCGGAATCCAACTCGGCATGAAAAACTATGGGCAAAAACTAGCTTTTTTAATGAAAATTTGCTTTGAAAACCTTTGAAATTTCTTTCTCTTTTCTCCCTTGAACCTCTCAGCCTTGTGTGTGTTTTTGAGGGTGTGTTTGTGCTTTGTTAGTAGGCGTTGATGCATATAAGTAGAAGTCAATCAATTTAAAAGAAAGTCAAATTAGTTCTTTTAGTCTTTTAATTCTATTTTTAGTCTTTTAATTCATTTCTTGACTATTTCTTGCTCAACCAATAAATTAACACCTAAATTAATTCTAGACATTATTACATTAAAATAGTTTCACCCGAGTTGGCTTAAAACTCGTTTTCTTGCAAAAGAAAGTGTAAAAATCTTTAAAATTCTAAAACCGATTCCAAATCCGTTTTAATCAAACACAGGTCTATTAATACCCGAGGACTAAGTTTTAAAAGGTTTAAAATACCCCTGTAAAAATTTTAGCGGACATGTGCTCAAAACACTATTCACCAAAATCGACGATAAAATTTATGATTCTGTTTTTTATGAAAATTTCATGAATGCACACTTAGCTTGTATTAGGAGTATTAATTACATATTTAACAAATTCGAAGTCATATAGCAAAAAAATAGGTCAAATCATGCAAAACGAGGTAAAGTACTCAAATCGAGATAAAGAAAAATATGAGGTCTCACATTATCCATCCCTTAAAGAAATTTCATCCCCGAAATTCTTACTTGCTGAACGGAAAAGATCTCGGCACTGCTGCTGCATCTAATCTTGTTTCTCCCAGGTAGCTCCCTCAATATCGTGATGCTTCCACAACACTTTAACCATCGGAATCTTCTTCGACCTCAACTCTCGTTCCATCTGATCAAGAATACGAATCGGCCGTCATCATAAGTCAGATTCTCATGAAGCTGTAGCGGCTCTGGCTCAAGAATATGAGAAGGATCCGGATTATATTTCCATAAATTAGACACGTGAAATACATTGTGGACATTAGAGAAATTCTCTGATAAAGCCAACCGATACGCCAACTTGCCCACTCTACCGGTAATCTCAAATGGCCCCACAAACCTCGTACTCAGCTTACCACCCTTACTATAACAAGCAAACCCCTTTCGAGGAGACAATCTCAAGAAAACCCGATCTTCAACTACAAACTCCAAATCCCGACGACGCTTATCAGCATAACTCTTGAATCTGCTCTGTACTGTAAGCATTCTCTGCCTGATCAACTCTGCAAATGGTAGATATTTCTCCTAGTTCTTCCCAAAGTTCAGAACACAAGCTCTAACATATCTTCCAGAATCTGAATAGTCCTCTCAGATTGACCGTCAGTCTATGGATGATACGCTGTACTGAAATTCAGCTGAGTACCCAAAGTCTCCTGAAGTTTCTCCCACAAATGAGAAGTAAATCGAGGATCTCGATCTGAGACAATACTAGATGGAATCCCGTGAAGTCTAACAATCTGATCCAAATAAAGATCCGTCAACTTTGCAACTTCATCTCCCATCCGCATCGAAATAAAGTGAGCTGTCTTCGTCAAATGATCCACGACAACCCAAACTGCATCATTACCTCTCGGTGTTCTAGGCAAACCAGTGACGAAATCCATCGTAATATGCTCCAATTTCCACTGTGGTATAGCCAACGGCTGAAGTAAACCTGTAGGTCATTAATGCTCGGCTTTCACTCGCTGACAAGTCAAACATCTAGATACAAACTGGGCAACTTCCCTCTTCATGTTATTCCACCAATAGTATTGCTTCAGATCTCAATACATCTTGGTTCTACCGGGATGAATAGTGTACTTAGAATTATGAGCCTCCTTTAGAATACCTCGCCTCAAGCCCGGTTCATCGAGAACACAAACCCTATTCCGAAACCGAAGAATACCATCCTCATGGACTTTGATGTCAGACTGACCATCCGTGATCTGATCCTTGATCTTCTGAAGTTTAACATCAAGTTGCTAAGCTTCTCTGATATGAGACAACAATAAAGGCTGAATACGGAGATGTAAACACATCACCCCAACCTGAGTCAACTCCGGTCTCCAATAAGTGAATTCCTCAAGAACCTCCAACTTCTTAACAGCCAAACAAGCAATACTCGTCTTATGGCTAAGATCATCTGCTACAACATTTGCCTTCCCAGGCAGATAATTGATAGAACAATTATAATCTCTGAGAAGTTTCATCCACCTCCGCTGACGCATATTCAATTCCTTCTGTGAGAACAAGTACTTCAGACTCTTATGATCAGTGAAAATCTCGAACTTACTGCCCCACAGATAATGACGCTACTTTTTCAGTGCGAAGACCACAGCTACCACATCAAGATCATGAGTCGGATAGTTCACCTCATAAGGCTTCAACTTTCTAGAAGCCTAGGCAATAACCCGGCCATTCTGCATAAGAACACATCCCAAGCCCTCCTTGGATGCATCGCTGTAAATGACCATATTATCGGTCCCCTCTGGTAGAGCAAGTACTGGAGTAGTAGTCAATCTCTTTTTCAATTCCTAAAACCCACTCTCACATTTTTCATCCCAAGTAAAGCTAGTCTGTTTCTAAGTCAACTTAGAAAATGGCCCGGCAATCTTCGAAAAGTCCTTGACAAACCTACGATAATAACCCGTCAAACCAAGGAAGCTACGAACCTCCGAAATATTCTCTGGCCGTTTCCAAGACATCACCACTTCAATCTTAATGGGATCTACTGATATACCACTCTGTGTAATCACATGGCCAAGAAAAGATATGCATTGCTGCCAAAATTCACATTTGCTGAACTTAGCAAACAACTGATGCTCCTGCAGCTTCTGTAAGACAAGCCGTAGATATTGTTCGTACTCCAATTCAGATTTAGAATAGACCAAGATGTCATCAATAAAGATTACCATAAATTGGTCCAAGTACGGCTGAAAAACCCGATGCGTAAGGTCCATAAATGCTGCCGATGCATTAGTTAATCCAAAGTGCATAACAACAAACTTATAATGCCCGTACCGAGTCCTGAAGGCAAACTTCGGAACATCCTCCGTGCGAATCCGAAGCTGATAATACCTCTACCTCAAGTCAAACTTAGAGTAGACTTTAGCTTCCTGAAGTTGATCAAACAACTCGTCAATCAGTGGCAAAGGATATTTGTTCTTGATGGTCACCTGATTCAAACTACGATAATCAATACACAGTCTCAAGGTACCATCCTTCTTCTTCACAAATAAAACATAAGCTCCCCAAGGTGAAGAACTCTATTGAATGAACCCCTTCTCCAACAACTCCTGCAACTGAGTTTTTAATTCCTTTAACTCAGCTGGTGTCATTCGGTATGCTGATTTAGAAATAGGTTGAGTACCGGGAACAAGATTAATCACAAACTCCACATCTCTCTCTAGTGGTAACCCTGGCAACTCCTCGAGAAATACATTGGGATATTCCTGAATAATAGAAACTTCCTCCAGCTGTAGCTTATCGGATGGCTTGTTGATCAAATAAGCTAGATAACCCGAACACTCCTTACTTACCAACTTAACGACTTTAGTTGCTGAGATAAGAAAACTCGTCTTAGCACCCCGGTTCCCTACTACCTCAACTACTGGCTGATCTGGCAAACGAAACTGTACTACCTTTGTTCTACAGTTCAACTGGGCATCATACTTAGAAAGCCAATCCATACCCAAGATAACATCATACCCCCAAATAGGAAAAAAGATAAGGTCTGAAGGAAAATTATGCCCCTTAACATGTATTATACAATCCTTACATACTAAGCCAGTAATATACTTATCAATCAAAGAGGTACTAATCTCAACCGCATAAGGCAGTCTTTCAGGTTCCATATTAACACGTTGCACACAAGCAGGAGTAATGAAAGAATGCGTAGCACTAGAATCAATCAACACTTTAACAAGTTGACCAAGTATAAGGAAGTTACCTTCCACAACTGCAGTCTCCTCAGGCATCTCCTCCATATCAATTGCGTAGGCTCAAGCCTGAACCCGCTGCTGCTGAGGTACACTGCCCGCAGGTCTGCCCTGATAATCTTGAGTCACTGCCCGACCCTCAGTCTTCTGATATCTAGGGCAATCATTCGCCCTATGCTGATTGTTGCCGCAACCCAAACAAGTCCCAGCCTTCGCCCTACAGTCAGCCTCCACATGGCCCTAATGCTAGCAAAAGGTACACTGCAATGATGAAGCACTGACACTGCCCCTAGAAGAATCAGAAGTTGAGAAAGTAGCTATACCAGTTTGCTGCTGAGGTCTAACAACACTAGGCCTGTATTGACCCTGAGACTGGGCAGGCCTAAATTGAGACTGAGCCTGATAAGACCCCTGCTGAAACTGCGGCCGATAATAACTCTGTTGACCCTGTGGTCTGTAAGAGCTCTATTGTGCTGGCGGCCTATACACAACCTACTGTACTGAAGGCCTATACATACCCTACTGGCCTTGAGCCTGAAATGGCCTTTTACTAGGCTGGCTAGATATAATCTGTTCTCCCTTTCTCTTCTCCAGTCTAGAAGCTGTATCAAAGGCCTCAGTAAGTATATCATACCGATTCAGGGCCATCGCATCCTGAATCTCGGGCCTCAACCCCAACATGAACCTACGAGTCTTACGTTCCTCGTCAGCCACATACTCCGGTACATACCGGGACAGTCTAGTAAAAGTGGCCTCATACTGAGCCACTGAAGCATCTCCCTGCACTAAGGCTAGAAACTCTGCCTCTCTCCGCTCCCTCGCGATCCTCGGGACATACTTCGCGAGGAAAGCTATCAGAAAGGTATCCCAAACATATGGAATACCCTGAGTCTCCCAGCTAGTTTTCACCGTGTGCCACCACTCCTCTGCCTCATCATCCAGCAAGTACACGATAAAGGTGACCTTCCTCTCATCGGTATAATCAAGAAGGTCAAAAATCTTCTCCACCTTACTAATCCACACCTCAGTTTTCCGATCATCCAGCTCCCCTGAAACCGCGGTGGATAATACCCTAAAAACTCTTTCAGTGTACCATGCCCGTGGTATCCACCTTGAACATTCAGTAACTGATTCTGTAATGCCTGAGCTTGGGCAGCCTGCCTTGCTAGTTACTGTGCCTGACCGACTATGATCTCGTTCATCCTATCAAAAGCTGCACCTATACGATCATCACCCCTAACTTGGCCTAGTGCCACATTTCTCAGAACCTCATTAGTTACCTCAGGCCTACCTCTGGTCCTCGATCTACCAGTCATTCTACTAATTAAAGAGTTAGCACAGGTTATAGCACATAAACAAACTATGAACAACTATTAACACATAAACAACAAACTCATATAAAAGATATAAAACACTTAAGTATCAATCATATAAACAAATTAATCACATAATCACATAAGCACTAAATCACATAATCACTTAATCACTTAACCATATTAACACATAGTTCACTTTTCTTTCACTTCATACATACTTTCATGCTAAGACCATTACCCACATTTTGAGAATACTTCGACTGACAACTAACATGCGCTCTAATACCACTTAAATGTCACGCCCCAACTCGACTCCACCTACAATCAGTCAGGACGCAACGGAATTTCAACAGTATAACGACAGTAATTAAGACACCGAGACTCTAAACCAACCTCTCAGAACATCACACAACCAAACTCTACAACCATTCAACATTCAACTCTTCAACTAAGTTAACAACATACAACATAACCATATCATACAATAATCATTCTTAGTTATACGCCTTCGTTTCAACATAATACCTTTAACTTTAATATACAAAGCAAAATAGATTGAACCAAGCTAGCAATCTAATCATAACAAAAAGAAGACTACTAAGTTAGCATCATTTAATTCATTATCTTTACTACAACTTATAAATCATAAACTACAAAGTAATTAAAAGACAACTAGTTTAATATCCAAAATAATAGAGTATACAACATCTCAAGCATCAAGGACGAGACTCTGGCACATAGGACTCATCCACATACGGCACATTATCCTCTTCTGGAGGCACGTACCCGAAATCTTGCTCAAAGACACCTGTAAGCATGCAATAATAGAGAGTGAACTTATATAAAATAAGCTCAGTGAGGATTCAATAGATCTCTAACAGTATTTACTATACTCCTTGGAGATAATCCTCTGAGCAGTAAACACATAACATTCATCAATAAAATCATAACACATAGACTATAATGACCATTCAGTAAAGGATATAGTAGTTGATGTAGCCCCAAATACCATCACGATCTTAACCATCTTCTTATTACCCCCATGACACACACACCCGAGGTACCTCACTAGCCCTGCCCTCCATGGCATCTCCGCCCATGCGAGATGAGGGTAGCCTCTAGTAGTCATGTCGTTATCAACTCGACAACTCGATACTGCCCGAGAGGTGGCACACACATACCAAGACTCGGCAATAAATTAAACAATCACATCACAGGAGGACAACCTTTTCCGTTGACTATCTCCCGGTTCATCAATAATCATCAATTGTCATCAATATAACATCAAGTAATCAATTAAACAACAAACAACTAAGTTAGATGACAAAGTAGGCCATCCAACTTACCATGCATCAAACACTAGTCAAACCATCAACAACTCACAATTCAATCACTCAAATACCACCCAATCAACTAAAGGCTCAATTCAACAATTTAAAGAAAGACAACCTAAACTTCAAATAATCATATCTTACATTCTACTAATCCAAACAACTCCAAATCAGTTTCTACCACTCCCTCATTCAATCAACTACATTAGCCCTCTCAGAAACCAACCAAGACACATCAAAATCAAGCCCAACAACCCTAAAACCTCAATGCACCTAGGCTGAAATTTCTGAATTTTCATACAAACATCGTAATAAAAAATTCGGCATTATAACAGTGCTACCACGTAATTAACAAACTTTTAGAAATTGATGGCAATCGATTCCAACCACAACAACTCAAGATATTCATCAAATAGCTAGTTAATCAACTTTTAATACCCGAAAATAAATAATTTTGCTACAACGGTTCAAATCTTGTAGGAATACACATAAATAATCCCTAGCATGCACTGAGCAATAATATAACTTCAAATTAACATTCTAACATTTCAATAATCAATTATACGCAAATACATAAAATATGACTTTTGAGATCTAGAATTTTTCTCTCACCTTTGATGCGAAATAAGCCTAGATATGCTTGCAATACGTGCCCAACAAGCGGAATCCAACTCGGCACGAAAAACTACGGACAAAAACTAGCTTTTTCTATGAAAATTTGCTTTGAAAACCTTTGAAATTTCTTTCTCTTTTCTCCCTTGAACCTCTCGGCCATGTGTGTATTTTTGAGGGTGTGTTTGTGCTTTGTTAGTAGGTGTTGATGCATATAAGTAGAAGTCAATCAATTTAAAAGAAAGTCAAATTAGTTCTTTTAGTCTTTTAATTCTATTTTTAGTCTTTTAATTCATTTCTTGACTATTTCTTGCTCAACCAATAAATTAACACCTAAATTAATTCTAGACATTATATTTTAGGTGACAAAGAGTTTTACATTAAAATAGTTTCACCCAAATCGGCTTAAAACTCATTTTCTCGCAAAAGAAAGTATAAAAATCTTTAAAATTTCAAAACCAATTCCAAATCTGTTTTAATCAAACACGGGTCAATTAATACCCGAGGACTAAGTTTTAAAACGTTTAAAACACTCCTGAAAAATTTTTAGTGGGTAGGTGCTCAAAATACTATTCACTAAAATCGACGATAAAATTTCTGATTCCGTTTTTTTATGAAAATTTCATGAATGCACACTTAGCATGTATTAGGAGTATTAATCACATTTTTAACACATTCTAAGTCATATAACACATAAACATGTCAATTCACGCAAAACGAGGTAAAGCACGAAAATCGAGATAAAGCAAAATATGGGGTCTCACATTCTCCCCCCCTTAAAGAAATTTCGTCCCCGAAATTCTTACTTACTGAACAGAAAAGATTTGGGTACTGCTGCTGCATCTGATCTTACTTCTCCCAAGTAGCTTCCTCGATACCGTGATGCTTCTACAACACCTTGACCATCAGAATCTTTTTCGACCTCAACTTTCGTTCCATCTGATCAAGAATACGAATCGACCGCTCATCATAAGTCAGATTCTCACGAAGTTGTAGCGGCTCTGGCTCAAGAATATGATAAGGATCCGGATTCTATTTCTGCAAATTAGACACGTGAAATACATCGTGGACATTAGAGAAATTCTCCGGTAAAGCCAACCGATACGCCAACTTGCCCGCTCTGCCGGTAATCTCAAACGGCCCCACAAATCTCGGACTCAGCTTACCACCTTTACCATAACGAGTAAACCCCTTTCGAGGAGACAATCTCAAGAAAACCCGATCTCCGACTGTAAACTCCAAGTCCCGACGACGCTTATCAGCATAACTCTTAAATCTATTCTATGCTGTAAGCATTCTCTGCCTGATCAACTGAACATTCCCAATCTTCTCTAAAAGCTCTGGCATAATAGTCGGATCAATCGTCTTCATCTCCCCTACCTTGTCCCAATACAAAGGTGAACGACACTTACGGCCGTAAAGAGCTGCAAAAGGAGCCATCCCAATAGTAGCTTGATAACTATTGTTATAGGCAAACTCGGCAAGTGGTAGATGTTTCTCCCAGTTCTTCTCGAAGTCCAGAACACAAGCTCTGAGCATATCTTCCAGAATCTGAATAGTATTCTCAGACTGACCGTCGGTCTGTGAATGATACGCTGTACTGAAATTCAGCTGAGTACCCAAAGTCTCCTGAAGTTTCTCCCACAAACGAGAAGTAAATCGAGGATCTCGATCTGAGACAATACTAGATGGAATCCCGTGAAGTCTAACAATCTGATCCAAATAAAGATCCGTCAACTTTGCAACTTCATCTCCCATCCGCATAGAAATAAAGTGAGCTGTTTTCGTCAAATGATCCACAACAACCCAAACTGCATTATTACTTCTCGGTGTTCTAGGCAAACCAGTGATGAATTCCATCGTAATATGCTCCCATTTCCACTGTGGTATAGCCAACGGCTGAAGTAAACCTACAAGTCGTTGATGCTCGACTTCCACTCGCTGACAAGTCAAACATCTAAATACAAACTGGGCAACTTCCCTCTTCATGTTGTTCCACCAATAGTGTTGCTTCAGATCCCGATACATCTTGGTTCCACCGGGGTAAATAGTGTACTTAGAATTATAAGCCTCCTCCAGAATACCTCGCCTCAAGCCCGGTTCATCGGGAACACAAACCCTATTCCAAAACCGAAGAATACATTTCTCATGGACTTTGAAGTCAGACTGACCATCCGTGATCTGATCCTTGATCTTTTGAAGTTTAACATCAAGTTGTTGAGCTTCTCTGATCTGAGACAACAATAAAGGCTGAATACGGAGATGTGAACACATCACCCCAACCTGAGTCAACTCCGGTCTCCAATAAGTGAACTCCTCAAGAACCTCCCACTTCTTAACAGCCAAACAAGCAATACTCGTCTTACAGCTAAAAGCATCTGCTACAACATTTGCCTTCCCAAGCAGATAATTGATAGAACAATTATAATCTCTTAGAAGTTCCATCCACCTACGCTGACGCATATTCAATTCCTTCTGTAAGAACAAGTACTTCAGACTCTTATGGTCAGTGAAAATCTCGAACTTACTGTCCCACAGATAATGACGCTACTTTTTCAGTGCGAAGACCACAGCTGCCAACTCAAGATCATGAGTCGGATAGTTCACCTCATAAGGCTTCAACTTTCTATAAGCATAGGCAATAACCCGGCCATTCTGCATAAGAACACATCCCAAGCCCTTTTTGGATGCATCGCTGTAAATGACCATATTATCGGTCCCCTCTGGTAAAGCAAGTACTGGAGCGGTAGTCAATCTCTTTTTCAACTCCTGAAACCCACTCTCACATTTCTCATCCCAAGTAAAGCTAGTCCGTTTCTGAGTCAACTTAGAAAGTGGCCCGGCAATCTTCGAAAAGTCCTTGACAAACCTACGATAATAACCCGCCAAGCCAAGGAAGCTACGAACCTCCGAAATATTCTCTGGCCATTTCCAAGACATCACCACTTCAATCTTAGTAGGATCTACTGATATACCACTCTGTGTAATCACATGGCCAAGAAAAGATATGCATTGCAACCAAAATTCACATTTGCTGAACTTGGCAAACAATTGATGCTCCTACAGCTTCTGTAAGACAAGCCGTAGATGTTGCTCGTGCTCCGATTCAGATTTAGAATAGACCAAGATGTCATCAATAAAGATTACCACAAACTGATCCAACGATGATGGAAAAAGAGAAAGACCCTAGAAAGAAGGTACAGAGTAACCAAACTCATATGATCCAAAAAGATAGAAGGGCAGACAGGAGCAGAGAGGAAGAGAAATTAGAGAACAACCTAGGTTGCAGAGGTTCCATAGCTATACTCCTTTGGTGAAACCCAGATCTGAGATCTTGGCCAAAATCTGGACACGGATAAACCTCCCAGATCCGTCGAAAATGAAGACGGAGAAGGAACGCCGCAAAGGCAAAGGACAATATTGTAGATATCACAGAGATTTTGGGCACGATACTAATGCCTGCAGGAACGTAAAAGACGAGATTGAAGCCCTAATCAAGCGTCGACACCTGTAAGCCTATGTCAGGAGAAGTAATCAAGGGGAAAGACAGAGGGAGAGGAGCCCAAGGCATGCTCTGACAACACACACTCAGGTAGAGATTAATATGATAACATGTCCATACGAGCTTCAATTGGCCTATGGACTCCTTGCATAGGTCCACGCGACCTCTATCAAGCCTACAGGATTGGTTATTTTAAAGTGCATCAATAACGAAGACGATCAGATTAACGCAACCACAACAAGGATACTTAAATCAAGTCATCTGGCGCTCAATAAAGCTCTTCTGACCTCAGGGTCCATGCGGAACTACCTCCCGAACCTCTAAGAAGGCCGAGGTCTACCAAACCGAGGTTGAGGTCTACCAAGCCTAAGCCGAGGCCAAGGTCTACCAAACCGAGGCTGAGGTCAATTAAGCCAAAGCTGAGGTTTACCAAGCCGAGGCCGAAGTCAACCAAACCGAGGCCGAGGTCTACTAAGCCAAGGCCGAGGCCTACCAAGTTGAGGCCAAGGTCTACCAAGCCGAGGCCGAGGTCAACCAAACCGAGGCCATGGTCTACTAAGCCAAGGCTGAGGTCAACCAAGCCGAGGCCAAGGTCTACCAAGCCGAGGCTGAGGTCTACCAAGCCGAGGCCAAGGTCCACTAAGCCTACCCCAGGAAGGGTCTGAGAAAGAAGCTGGCGGCAGCCAAAGGCCTGTGGGCCAAAGTTTTACCCGAGGTGCTATAAGGATACAGAACGACGCCAAACGAATTGACGGGCGAGACCCCCTTCAGCCTAACGTTCGGGGTAGATACTATCCTTTCTGTAGAAATTGGTTCGCCAAGCCAAAGAATTGCTGAATATGAAGAAGTTAAAAACTAGGACCTACGGGAAGACTTGGATTTAGTAGAAGAATTAAGAGAGAAGGCCAGAATAAAGATGCTCGAAGGCAAGGGGGCACGACCCTCGAGATTCAAGGACCAGCGGCACGACCCCCAAGATATGAAGATTAGGGGCATGACCCCCGAGACATGAAGACTGAGGGCACGACCCCTGAGACATGAAAACTGGGGGCACGACCCCTGAGACATAAAGACCGAGGGCACGATCCCAATGACATGAAGACCGGGGGCACGACCCCCAAGACATGAAGACCGGGGACACAACCCTCGAGATTCAAGGCCCGAGGCACGACCCCCAAGACATAAGGACGGGGGCTCGACCCCTAAAACCAATAAACTCGAGATTGAGGAGAAGTGACCCCTCAACAAAAAAAGGTTCAAGGGGATGATTCGACAAAAGAATCAAGTGCAAACGAAAAACGTCGAATTGAAAGAAGGAAAAAGAGGAAAACTTAGGAAAAAGAGAAGGAAAACTAAAGGTTTCACTGGATTATGACTTGTGGCGGTACTTTGGTAAATTGTGGTTGACAATAAATTGCATGAAAGACGAAGCGACACCAAGATAATCCCTCACCTAGCTTTGGCGTAACCAAGGTATTAGAACTAGTTCCCTAACCCATTACATAGCTCCGAGAATTGCGAGGTATCATAATACGGTTAAGACCCCTGGGACTTATAAGAATTAAAGAATGACCCCGGAGAGGGGTCAAGGAAGTTAAAGGAAGAACATTGAGGACCTCGGACAGGGGTCGGGCAAATCCGGTAAGACCTCAAGAAGATAGCACCCAGGCTCGGCAAAGGCGTGGAAGAAGTCCCCAAGGGATTGGATGAGGTATAAGAAGTCCCCAAGGGATCGAATGAGGTATAAGAAGTCCCCAAGGGATCGGATGAGGTATAGGACCTCGGACAGGGGTCGGGCAAATCCGGTAAGACCCTAAAGAGATAGCACCCAGGGCTCGGCAAAAGCATATAAGAAGTCCCCAAGGGGTCGGATGAGGTATAGGACCTCGAACAGGGGTCAGGCAAATCCAATAAGACCCCAAGGAGATAGCACCTAAGGCTCGGCAAAGGTGTGGAAGAAGTCTCCAAAGGGTCGGATGAGGTATAGGACCTCGGACAGAGGTCGGGCAAATCCGGTAACACCCCAAGGAGATAACACCCAAGGCTCGGCAAATGCATGAAAGAAGTCCCCAAGGGGTCAGATGAGGTAAAAGAAGTCCCCAAGGGGTCGGATGAGGTATAGGACCTCGGACGGGGGTCGGACAAATCCGGTAAGACCCCAAAGAGATAGCACCCAGGGCTCGACAAAGGCATGGAAGAAGTCCCCAAGGGGTCGGATAAGGTATAGGACCATTCGAGGTTTTCTTTTTAAGACCTTGAACTAAGCGGAGCTGGCAAACATTATCCTTGATACCAGGGCCCGACCAGCAATTGCATACAGCTAATTCTCCACTAATCCTTTAATAATTGTCCACTACTGCATTATCTTCTCTTTTGACTCAACAACCATAATGACTTCAACAGTCATGGTGCCTATAAAAGGCAGAGGTTTCAGCAGGGAAGGAGAGGTAACTCAGATACTCACATTTACATAGTTTTACATACTTTTTCCTCCGAAAAAAACACAAAGCTAACTTAAGCATCGGAGTGCTAATGTGGTCAAGACTTACCAAGCCCTCTTTGTTTTGCAGACGATCAGCAGCGCGTGAAGGCTACTAATTACTCAACATTTTTTCTACCTTAATAGACACGTGACATTAATCGGAGTTATTATTGTGTGCAATTATAGGGAAGAGTATTGTAACGAGCTGAATCTGGCAAAAATAGGGCAGCGGAATCCGACAAAAATAGGGTATGTTTTTCAACAAAAATATTTGCTTATTTGCTTTTATTTGCTTATTCTTTCTCTTTCTTCTTGCTCTCTTTGCAGATACAGCAGGATAAGCACTTTAGCTTATTTAGGCAGAATAGTGATATTCGTGCATGACAATTTGGTTTGAGGACCTCTTTGTTTAGTTCTATTGGTGTAAGGATAGAATATTTATTTGAAGTATTTGCATTTGGATGTAACAATTGAGGCACATGATCTCACTTGTGACTCTTTTGGAGATTTTTCCTTGATCTATGTTTTGTGTTCGTATGAAGATATTATTTTATGGCTTTTAGTCACTCTTAAGTGATTGCAGCTTTGGGTGTGAGGCAAATCACATACGTGCTGGGAATCACCTCCACGGCGGGACTTGGGACATTAAATTCCTGTCTTGGATTCATAATTTCTGATGTGTTTGAGATTTTAGGCTTAATTGAATATCTTTTTAGAATGTTTTGTACTTATTTGATTGCATTTATTAGCTATTTACTAGCATTTGTTGATAATTGACTTTTTATTTTTAATGCTTCAAATAGTTAATTTATGTAAATTCTTTGTGATTTAAGACATGTTCGTAGAGAAAAGTGGTGCTTGTAATGAAGAGTGAGGCTGGAAGAAAAGATGAAGAAGTGAAAGATTTATTAAAACAAATAATAAAAAAAAGTAATAGAATTGACATGTTTCGGTCAAGGTTTATGCTTGACCAAAACATGTCTATGACTAAAAGCTTTTGTTTATTATTATATTTCTTTCATTTCATACTTGAGCACATAACAGCAACAATTCACAACACCACTGACCAATTCTTTTATGTCGTTACATTCACTCATGAATTCACCAGCACATTTTGGATTACAGTCCCCTTTTTTTAACCCCTTTAATTCGGTTAAAAGTACTAGAGTTCCCTTCAAAATTTTCAATTGCTGGGCGAAAAATGATCAGTTTCACAACATTGTGGCAAGAGTTTGGAGTACCATAATCAAAGGAAACCATATGTTCATAATTGTTTCCAAACTTAAGCTTCTTAAACATGAATTGAGAAAGCTGAATAAAGAGCATTTCAGTGGCATTTCACAGAGACTTGCAGCTACTAGAGCTAATCTTGGTTTTGTGCAGAATAAAATTCTTAATGGTAACTTTGTCCACGATGATCCTATTGTTGAAAATAGACTTTCTAGTGAACTTAAAGCCCTGGCCGAAATTGAGCTTAGTTTGTGGCGACAGAAGTCTAGAATCTCTTGGATTGAAGAAGGGGATGCTTGTACTTCTTTTTTCTTCAAAGTTGCTAAGCAAAGAGCTGCTAAGAATTCTTTCACTTGTATTCTGGATCAACAGGGTCGACCTATCCGTAATGCTGATGATATTAGTGATGAGGCGGTTTCATATTTCAAAAATATGTTTGGACCTACAAGCATTCATCAGAACCATTCTTCGGTCACTGATATCAAGAATTTGGTGAGAAAGTCTATTGATATTGAACAGGCTGCTGAGCTTATCAAACCTGTCTCAACAGATGAAGTCAGAGAGGCGATATTTTCCATCCCAAATGATAAGAGCCCGGGCCCCGATAGGTATAACTCTTTCTTCTTTAAAAACTGCTAGAATATTGTTGGGCAGGAGGTTGTGACTGCTGTTAAGTCCTTCTTTTATTCTGGGCGGATTTTGGCAGAGATTAACTCTACTAACCAAATCCTTCTACTATGTGCGATTTCAGGTCGATCGCTTGCTGCAACGTCATCTATAAGTGCATTTCTAAGATACTTGCCAGTCGATTGAGCCTTGTGTTGCAGCACCTCATTTCTGACTCACAAAATGCCTTCATTAAAGGACGAAGTATTTCTGATAATATTCTACTTGCTCAGGAGCTATTGAAGGGTTATGATAATAAATGGGCTACTCCTCGGTGCTTTATTAAAGCTGATATAAAAAAGGCTTATGATACAATTAGTTGGAATTTTGTTCTTGACACTCTTCGGGGTCTTAATTTTCCGGACCAATTTATTCTCTGGGTGTCCAATTGCATCACAACCCCTATGTACTCGGTCTCAATTAATGGTGGAATGTATGGGTATTTCAGAGGTTCTAGAGGTTTAAGATAAGGTGATCCCATTTCACGTTATCTTTTTGTTTTGTCCATGGAGGTTTTGTCGGGTATTCTTGAGCAAAACTCTTCCAATCGTGAGTTCAAGTTCTACCTAAAATCTAAGGCTATTCGTCTCAATCATTTGTGTTTTGCGGATGACTTGATGATCTTTTTTAAAGGTGAGGAGAAATCAGCTTCTGTTATTAAAAATGGTTTGGATCACTTCACTACCCTTTCTGGTCTTTCCTTCAGCTGTGATAAGAGTGAAATCTTTATTGGTGGGTGTAACGAGCTTGTGAAGAACAGAATAGCCGAAATTTTTGGCTTTAGTTTTGGCACCCTCCCTATCAAGTATCTGGGAGTCCCTTTGGTGTCTGGTAGGCTCCTGAACAACCATTGCAAGCTTCTAATCCACCGCATCACCAACAAAATCAGCAAATGACCGAAAAGTTCTTTCTCTTTTGCTGGTCGACTCCAAATCATTAAGTCCATCCTTGCTCAAGTTCAATCCTACTGGTCTCGCATGTTTATCATCCCCAGAGGTACTAGCAAAGAGATTGAAAAGATTTTGGCATCATTTCTCTGGTCAGGCTCAGAAATCCAAGGAAGTAAAGCTAAAGTCTCGTGGGAGACTGTGTGCAGAAACTATGATGAAGGTGGCCTTGGCATGTGTAGGCTCCATGATATTATCAGGCGGCAATTCTTAGATACCTCTGGATCTTGCATACTAAACAAAAGTCGGTGTAGTGTAGATGGATCTATTCAAACTATCTGCGTAGATCCAACCTTTGGGACTTAAAAATGCCTTCTAGACCTTCTTGGTCGTGGAGAAAAATCCTGCAGCTGAGAAGTTTGGCAAGAAATCTCATTTTACATAGGATTGGGGATGGTATGAACACTAGATTCTGGAAGGATCACTGGTACCCTCTGGGGATTCTGAGCGAAGTATTCGATGATGATACCGTTATTGACATTGGTACCAACAAGGATGCTTTGGTTGCTGAGTTTATTGATGGTGAACGATGGATGTGGCCGAATGATAATTATACATTTCATGCCATCCGTAGCCACCTTAATGACATCCTTCCGCACCCATAGGCTGAGGATCGGATCATTTGGAGCAATTCTCCATATAGTAATTACAAAATGAAATGGGCGCTAGAGTGTATCAAACCACAGTTCGATAGGATTTGTTGGAGTGGTGCTATCTGGTTCAAATACTCAATCCCTAAACATGCTTTTTGTACTTGGCTTTGTTGGATGGATAGATTATCGACTAAATCCAGATTAGTGGGATAGGGATTACTGGTTGATACCAACTGTGTGTTTTGCTATGGATGTAGTGAATATCGGGACCGCCTGTTTGGTACCTGCTCATTCTCGCATAGAATTTGGCGCATTGGATGGAAAAAATGTAAAGGTCCGATAACAGTGAGAGATTGGAACAGTATTGTGGCATGGTTCTCTCGAATTGTTGATTCCACCAATTTTCAGGCGACTTGTATGAAGATTTTTCTTGGAGCATTTGTCTTCCATATTTGGAAAGAACAGAACAATCGAATTTATAACGCTGAAGTGCTTACCGAGGAACAAATTATGAACAACATTATTTTTTATGTACAATCTAAATTGTACAAAGTTAGAAGAATTCACTACTCCCTTTTGAACCAAGTTCTTTGCAGAGCGTGGAAGGTAGATGATAGAACATTCTGGAAATGTAATGAAATGATGTAAATATTTTTGGCTTCAATATACACCGCTTGCTTTTAGCAAAAAAAATTCACCAGTACATTCACACAATACACTACACTACTGCACCATTCAAACACCACCGACCCATATTGACACCAAGCCTTAGACACGCACAAACTCTACAACTTCGGACAAGCCAATTCATTTTTTTTGGACAGCTCACTCATGTAGAATTAATACAACAAATTCATTCTTATCACACTTCATTCATATCCATAAAACCACACACACTTTTTACACACACATTCTCTCTCATTTTTTCACACACTAACACATACTATTTTCTCACACACTCACATCTACACACACACATGTACACTTTTTCACTCATATTTTCACACTTTCACACACATCTAATCTTACCCATTTCAATTTTGGCTTTGGATCAAGGATTGGAGGCACATTGGAGCATAAAATCTAGGGTTTTGCAAGCATTGAAGACATGGAAGAGCTCTTCTCTTTTCTTTTTCATGTCTTTACTTTTTACTTTAATATGAACTAGATACTATTGTGGTTAGGGAAATGTAGCTAGTGTATTTGTTTATGGATAATTTTTTATATTTAGATTTGAGTATTTTAATGAGGTTTCATATGAATGTTTTAGATTCAATTGGAATTGCTTTATGGTTTATTATGATTCTCTAATTGTGGCTTTAAAATGCTTGTGGCTAATCTCAATTTGTGATATCTACTTGATTTAGTCATCAATTCCAATTGGGTTTGAGCTTATTGTTAACATGTTTCAATATTAGATCTTGAAAATTACTTGTAGCGGGTTTATTATTGATGCATGTCTAAAACTTCATGTGAATGAAATGAATGTTGATAACGATCGTTGGATGTACCGCGGTTGACTCACTAGTCTAGTTGACTACGCCTAGGATCGTTTGGACAAACCTGCACCCGGCTTTGAAAGTGTCTAGAGGACGGGGTTGCACCTAGATTTAGGCCCGTTGACTAAAGCAAGTTAGGTGACCTCATTAAATCGAACTTGGAGTCTGGTCAACTCTACTTGACTACTCGAATCTAGACTACAAAAGTAATCCACAAGCAGTGCACGAGCTAGTTGGTCCTAACCCATTCCAACTTTGATCCAATCCTCGGATTTTGCACTTTTCTTTTGGATTATATTTGATTATTTTTAGTCTTTAGTCTCTTTTAGTTAATTAGTTTAATTTCAATTTCAATTTTAGTTCAATCCATCATTAATCAATCAATCTTTTTTGTATTCACGTTTTTAGATTATTTTTCACACGAACACACTTTAGACTCACTTAGGAGCCTCCTTGAGGATACGATACCCGCACTTTCCCACTTTCTACCATGACCCGTGCACTTGCGGGCTTTGACTTGGTTTGTTTTGCACTTAATTTTCTATACACCAAGAAACCGATCAATTTCTCTAATTTCCTATGTGATCTCTTTCATTTTAGAATTGTTGCAACTGGGATTTTATTCTTATCTCATGCTAGTTCATTTGATACCTCATATTTGTGGTACGCAAACAATGGAGCTACTTGCACTACAACATTTTTGACTTCTTGCAACCCTTTAATTGAACATATAAGAAAATCGTTGCTATAAATGTCATTTTGCAACAATTTTATAGCTGTTGTCTAAAAAAAAACATTTTGCAACGATTTTAATTAACTGTTGCAATATCTATAACCTTTTGCAACGATTTTAATTAACCGTTGCAATATCTATAAAATTTTGCAATGGTTTTAATTAACTGTTGCAATATCCATAACTTTTTGCAACGCTTTGCATCAGACTATTGTAATATCTATAATATGCAACGCTTTTTTTATGAAGTGTTGCTTATTTCATTCTTTTTTTGCAACGGTTTGTAAAATTATGGGTTCGTTGCAACTTATAAAATAAATTATTTTGTAACAGTTTTATTAGTATTGAGTCTTACAGTTGCAAAATCTATGATATACTACATTTTTTGTTAAGTGTTGCGTATCATATTTGGTTTTAGGCAATGGTATGTAAAAGTATTGGGTTAAATGCAACGCAAGAAAACTATTACTTATTTTATATTTATTTGGTGAGACATCGTGAGATATTTTGTTCATAAAGAAATTTGAGTTTTAGTTATTGAAAATGAGAAACTATTACAACTAATTATTTGAAACAAAGATAAACAATTTTTTTTTTAAAGTTGATTAATTAGGTTTCATTTTTTACCTATTTATTTCTACAATTTTTTTTGTCAAAATTTAGATTTTTCGTTGTTTCTTAGTTCTAAACTACTGTCGACTAGTTAAAAATTCGAGGCAAATTTATGAAAAAGAGCATTGCAGTTGTAAAAGACTATTTTATATTTCTAAAAATTATTACAAAAGTGTTGACTATTAGAGATATAAATGAATATAATAAGCTTTTATCTAACAACTTAACTGTTAGATGAGATGGTTAGTTTGATATAGTTATAGAGTTTATTTTCAATGAGGTCCTGGGTTCGAGTCTCATCACTACCTATATAGAAGAAATTATCTAAGTTGCAACTCAATATAGAAAAAAGAAAGAGAATCTCTCATATATATATATATATATATATATATATATTTTTTTTAAAGAATGGTGAACTTACAACTGTAAAATAACTGTTGCTTATGCTTTTGATAACAGTTGCAAATAGGAAAAAATTTATCATGTCGTCTTTTAAAAAAAAACCGTTGCAAAAAGAATCGGTTGCAATGGTTTTTTGACCGTTACTATTTATTTATAAAAAACCGTTGCAATAGAGATTAAACAACGAGAGCGGATTCAACGGTAAGAAAACCGTTGCCTAATGTCATTTGCAATGGTTTTTAGTTCTTCTACAATGGTTTTTAGTTCTTCTGCAACGGTTTTTAGTTCTTCCAAGAACTAAAAAATGTGGTAGTGTTGTTGAAAGCTATTTAATGTGATTGAAGAACTGGTGGTGCATTTATCGTTCTAGAGAATTCTGCAGTTCAATGCCTGCTTTTGTCAAACATTGTCAAGTGTTACTTAATTTTTTATAATCTATTTGTGTTGAAAATAAACCGACTCCACCTGGTAAGAAAAACTTTATTTGACTTAGTTTTGTGTTGAAATGATTTCTAACAAAACCTGCATACAACATTGATTAAAAGCAAGTTTGATTTTTCTTTTCCATACTGGTTAAAATGGTTCTTAGCATTTTGCTGTCAGTTTTAGATGAAAAAAAAAAGATTAAACGTAGTCTAGAGGCCTTTATATCTAAAAATAACCAAAAGCAAATTATTGGCACTTTACCATGATAGTTTCCCAACCAAAATGAGAAAAGTCATAAAGTAGTAAATAGACAAATTACTTTGGTGAATTTTATCCAATTTAACCTATGTACGTTGCGAAGATAATATTGCAACATGAAATTGTCGTTGCAAGAAACCTCCATTGAAGAAGGCGAATAGTCCAAAATTTGAAAGGTTTGATGCTTGGCATTGCTCGCCAAAGGGAGGAATTATTGGGTTTATTGGCTCGAATTCCAAACCTAATAAAATTTTATAGATAATTAGAAATTCATTCAAAGTAGAAGTACTCTAAAAGATAGGAATCTAATCATAGTTGGATTAATACTAAATTTTATGTGTATTGTTTAGTGTGAGCATGTTTTAGGTGTATTGTTTAGTGTGAACATGTGAGAGTTTTACAGTTTTCTCCTTAGTCATGGTTAAGATCCTTTGAGTAATAGAGATAAATACTGCGAGGACTTAGAGATTTATCGAACCATGTTAAAAATATTATATATTGTGTATTTGTGTGTACGATTCGGCTTTGGAATTCACCGAAATTCCTAACAGTTTAGAGGCCTTTTATAGAGAAAAGGTAGCTCGATATATAAAGCTCCCACTAGCAATACATAAATGATTTGCTCATCAGTGTATTACAGTTGAAGATCAAAACGAGCGTAACCTATCTCAGTTTTGTTAAACAACAACCCAGTTTGTATTCCTTTTCATCGTGATATCTTCTCATTTGTGGGCTACGCCCAATCATTTTTTGTCATTTCTGCTATTGGGATTTCTAATTTCTAAGACCAACTCCAATTGCATCCTTATTTGCTTCTCTACCTTACATGTAATGAAGGGAATGATATGAATGGTTTCCAATAGCTTTCTTAGGTGATTCTTTAAATTTTAAGAGATTCTTAAACTCATTTTTAACATCTCTACATTAGGAAAAGAACATATAATCCTCTATCCCATCTCCTATCTATCACATCTCCTAAAATCTCCCAATGATCAAAAGAGAAAAATTTTTAAAATATAAGGAAACTGTTGGAGTGACACTATAATAAAAAAATCCTAGAATCATAGGTTGATTAAATGTAGAGAAGTTTTTGGAGTCGAACTAAAACAAAGGACCACTAAATTTTGAAAAATTGCTCCAATTCTTTACATGTAGGAAAAAAATAAAAAAGTTGGTTGAGTTGATCTAAGATGTATAGAACCTTTGTATCTCTCACTTTTCTTCTTCGAACCCAAACTTAGGTTGGCTCCAATAGGTGCCCTAAAAGGGAAAAATCTCTACATGCAGGGAAACTATTGGTGATTTTGGTCTCCAATAGCTTATCTATAGATTTTCTACTTTGTAGGGAATCCTTATAACCAACATTTAGCATCTCGACATGTAAGGATGCTGAAACAATTTCCTACACATTTCTTAAACTCATCTGACACAAAAAAAAAAGAGATTAATTAAATGTAGGGAAGTTGTTAGAGTGAAACTGAAATAGGAATTCTCTGAAATAAAAGATTGATTAAATGTAAGGAAGTTGTTTCAATGAAACTCAAATAGAAAATCTCTAGATGTAAAAAATTTGTCCAAAATCTTTACATATAAAAAAAAATAAAAAAAAACTGTTAGAGTTAGCCTTACTGAATTCGACTTTCCTTTTTTGTAACTAGGCTACCACTTGGGGTGACAAACTCTTTGTTTTCTTCTTGCTTCTCGAGCCATAATTCTACCTAAAGACTGACATGATTGTGGTATAGAGTCTCGTGGCTTAAGAGCAAGCTCAATGGGGGCTCTAAAATATAAAATTTTCTATTTTTGGGTATTTTTAGAGCCCATACCCTAAAAAGAAGTACTATTCATGAAAAACGTACGTGGACTCCATCACTTTTGGCTTAAAAGATGTCAAAATAGAGCCCCAGGCTCCATTTTGTTCAGCCAATTTGTATCTTTTAAGCCAAAAGTAGTGGACCACACGTACTTTTTTCATGAATAGTGCTGTTTTTTAGGGGATGGGGCTCTAAAAATACCAAAAAATAGAAAGTTTTACATTTTAGAGCTCCATTAAGGATAGCCTAACACACCATCATTGAATATCCCACAATTAAAAACGCAAGATATATACTTTCTTATCTCTAGTTTTAGTACATGAGGAAAGGGTTACCTAACCCATTACGGGTTAGAAAGCTTGACATAAATTGAAGTCAACAAAGCAAAGACCATAAATCAAACCAAACTAAGCCTTGTCTCACTAGATGGGGTCGGCTATATGGATCATGTGACGTCATTCCTTCCTATCGATAGTTATCTCTTCTAAAGAAAAGACCACAGTTAAAAAAAAAAAAAAAAAAGCGAAATCACTTGACTAATAACATGTAACAAACAAACAAAAAGTAAGTTCTGAAAAATTTCCAGCCCCTAAATTACGCAACATACTTTTCCATCTCCTATTTATCCCCCAAAGTCTATTAAAGGCAACAAAGTGAAGACAAATAGAAGAAAAAGATATATTTATTGACTAATAACATGATGCAAACGAACAATCAACGTTAAAAATTCCAGTCATGGATTAGGTAAGGCAACCATACGTTTTGGTTTTTGTGAAATGTGGACTGGAAACTAGAAGTAATTAACAGAAGTGCGCTAACCTCATATTTCTATAAAATAATTAACAGAAGTTCCTAAAAGACTTATATGCCCTTACTTCTTTTTTTTTTTTTTTCTCTTTTCTCCATTTCCCTTTTGTTTAGTTTATACACGTACGTACGTATATATGTACAACTTGGGGTGGGGGTGACAGTTTTGAAGGGTTGGGTAGGTGAGTGGGTTGGGGTGACAGGGGTGGGGTTTTGGGATTAGGGGAGGGGGAGGGCAGGTGGATGAGATTTTTTTTTTTGTCAAGGATGAGAAGAAAATATAAAAAAAAAATTGTTTTTATAATTAAGGATAATTTTGTCCAAAACAATAAAAGTGCAAGTCAAAAAGATGTGAGAAATAACAAGGAAAAAGCAAAGCACCAACAAAGAAATTAAGAAGACGGTTGCGTCGTTATTTTGACCCTTTATGATTTTCATATACTGTTTATGGTCTTTTCTCATTTCAGGAGCAAACATATTATTCTAAGCTAGGCTTATAATGACCAATCTCTCTGTCAGGGTAGATAAATTTGGAAAATGGACTAGTTGGTATAGTTCTAAGGTTCTGAGTAATATCTTATGCCTGGATCACGAGAAAAACGTGGTGTGAGACTCACATGCAATCTGACAGAAAACAGAAAAATTCTTATATACGGTAAATGATCATCGAACTATGAGAGTCGAATTTAACATTCTTAATGTGAAGGTAAAATGTTTTCAAGGAGTTTTCTGCCATTAAAAGATAAAATAGAGAAAAGGTTCACATATTTGCTTCCGCAAATGATACGGCCGGTCCCCCTTGGAGGGCACTCAACAAGGTGCATGTGGACCTGTGGTGTTTATTTTATTGTAACCACTGTCCCAAGAAGAGCAGGCCTATCTGAAAGGAAGGAAATTTTGATAGACGATGAAGCCAATTAGCTTCTATAAAAGGAGCCCTACGCCGAGCAATTAGAGGCAAAGAGCAGAGTGAAAAATACAGTTTAGAGGTTATTTCTCTAGTAGTGTGAGTGTTCTATGGTGGAAGTTGACGAAATTGCCACCAATCATATATGGTGAGTTCTTTTCACATTTTTTATATCTATATTTGAACGAGGTACCTATGATATATGTTTGATGATATTATTTTGAGCCACTAGTTTTGTCTGGGAAAGATAAAGCCATTTATCAATAATAAGAAGGTGAAGTACATATTTGATCTGTGATGATAGTTTGATGTTTTAATACGAATATTCATGATTCTTGCATGTGAATGAGAGATCTATGGTTCTTGTGATTTTTTTTGGAGCTCTATTGCTGATACTTGTAGTTTTTTTTTTTTTTTTTTTCGCTTAGACTACAAATGTATCATACATATCTAGCAGATTTATAGTTGAAATCTACTTCTAAATTCTTCTAGCTTGATAATCTAAAATCGATTTAGCTTTAATCTGGAATTAATTGACTACAGATATTGATTCAAACTTTGTTTTTTGACTTTGAATTTTTTCTTAAGATTGTATATCTATATATTTTTATGATCTTTGAATATTTCTCGTAATCTGAAATTTTCTATAATCTTTGCGACTCCTGAATTTGTTTAAAAAAAAAAATTCCAGCTTGATTTCTAAACTTTTCAGGTAAAATCATATTTAGCTTTACTGAGAGGAATCTTTTAGAGAGTAGAACCCTGAAGTCAACAATGCAAAGGCTACAAGAAAAAGAAAAAGAAAGAAAGTACTATATCACGTAAAGTACGCTTTCGTTTTTTTGCATGTATACATGGCAGTTCCTTATATCTGACGATGCAGTCGATAGACTTTCATGATACTATAGGTACTACCTGTTATAGAGCAAACATATTTGTAAGAGACGACACTGCCATCTTACGTTGAGCTCTATGAGGTTCTTCCCAATCTTTGTTACCAGAATCTCTCTTGTGTTTCTTGCATTTCTATATGTGAGAAATTATGCTCACACCGCTGCTAATATTTCCTTTCACAATGAGAAAGATTATGTTTCCTTAATGGACTTCAAGTCTAAGATTATGAATGATCCTTATGGAATCATGAAGTCATGGAATGGTTCTGTCCATTTCTGTACATGGCCCAGTGTTACATGTGGTCGCCGACATAGAAGAGTCACCCGTATAAACCTAGCTGACAGCGGCTTGGTGGGTTTCTTGTCACCTTTCCTTGGGAACCTGAGCTTTCTCCGAGAGTTGATTCTATGGAACAACACCTTCCATGGAAAAATTCCACCTGAATATGGTCGTCTCTTCAGGCTACAAAGGTTAAACTTGTCTATGAACTCTCTTGAGGGAGAAATTCCAGCCAACTTATCTCGATGCTCCAATCTTATATATCTTTCCATAGGTGCTAACAATTTAACCGGGAGAATTCCAGAGGAACTTGGTTCCTTGGCAAAGTTGGAGAAACTAAGTATTGGCCAGATCTGACAGGAGAAATCCCTCATTCAATCGATGATCTTACCTCATTGCTAACTTTCTATGCAGCAGACAATTTTCTAGTGGGAGATATACCAGAAAGTTTCGGTCAGTTGAAAAGTTTGACATTCCTGGCATGTGGCGCTAACAATCTATCTGGTATAATACCTCCATCTATATTTAATATTTCCTCCCTTTCTAAGCTGTCATTGGGTGACAATCAAATACATGGAAGACTTCCCCCAAGCTTAGGCATCATGCTCCCTAATCTTGTGGAACTTCAGTTAACAAATAGCAATTTATCAGGACCACTTCCAGCCTAATTATCAAATGCCTCAGAACTACAGGTATTTGATATGTCCACCAACAGATTTAGTGGAAAAATAGCAATTAATTTTGGGGGCATGCAGAATCTCAAAACGGCAATTCTTGGGGAAAATATTTTTGGAAGTGGGGAACCAGATGAAATGTTTTTCCTCAGTTCTATGACAAACTGTAGCAATTTGGTTTTGGTGGAATTAGGGGGTAACCTATTAAGAGGAGTTTTACCTAAAGACATTGGCAATTTCTCGTCCCAACTCTCTTATCTATCCCTTGCTGAAAATCATATATTTGGAGCCATACCTTCAACGATAGGTAATCTCGTCGGCTTAGATACTTTGTATCTTCATGGAAATCAATTAAGAGGCAAAATTCCTGGTAGTGCAGGAAATCTTCAGAGGTTACAAATGTTGGCTCTAAGCAAGAACGAATTGTCAGGAGAAATTCCAGAATCTCTAGGGAACCTAACTCTTCTAATTAAACTCTCTCTTGAACAAAACTTATTAGAAGGAGCCATACCACCTGCTCTTGGAAATTGTAGAAACTTGTTGTTGTTGAATCTTTCTCAAAACAGGCTTAGTAATACCATTCCAAATGAAATTTTCAGGATTTCTAGTTTAAGTTTGTCTCTTGATTTATCACAAAACCATCTGTCTGGATCATTACCTGTAGAGATTGGCGAGTTGGTAAATCTATCTGATCTCGATGTGTCTGAGAATAACTTCTTTGGTGAAATTCCTGAAAGTATTGGCAAGTGTACGAGTCTTGTGATGTTATCTCTTGCAGGAAACTTATTTTCTGGATCTATTCCTTCATCATTTTGTTCGTTGAGAGGAATTCAAATTCTTAATGTTTCTCATAACAACTTGTTTGGCCAAATTCCTCTGTTTCTCAAAAACTTCGCCTTAGAGATCCTAGATTTGTCTTTCAATGATCTTGAGGGTGAGCTGCCAATGCAAGGCATCTTTGCAAATGCAAGTGTAGTGTCAGTTGTTGGAAACAGAGGGTTGTGTGGGGGCGTTGCAGAGCTTCAACTACCAAATTGCCACATCAGTGAGCCAAAGAAACATAAGTTCTCTGCAATAATTATATCGATAGTGGCAGCAGCTTGTTTGTTCACTGGGGTAATATGGCTTTTGTACTTCTTCATCTGCTCATCGAAGAGAAGAAGTAATCTACTTCCTGCATTGCTGTATAGGAGAACATATTTGGAAGTTACTTATAAGAAGCTATACAAAGCAACTAATGGTTTCTCTTTGGAGAATTTGATTGGCGCCAGTAGTTTTGGCTCAGTTTACAAAGGGATCTTTGATAATGATCATGGAGTCATTATAGCAGTTAAAGTAATCAAACTTCTCAATCGAGGAGCTTTGAAGAGTTTTATGCATGAATGTGAAGCGCTAAGAAATGTTAGGCATCGGAATCTAGTGAAGATTATAACTTGTTGCTCAAGCATTGATTTTAAAGGTAATGATTTTAAGGTTTTAGTGTACGAGTTCATGCCAAACGGAAGTCTTGAAAATTGGTTGCACGCACAAGCAGAGGAACCAAATACACACCGCAAACTTGACCTTCTTCAAAGAATCAACATCGCTGTGGATGTGGCTTGTGCACTGGACTATCTTCATCACTGTTGCCAAAGACAAATTGTTCATTGTGATATAAAGCCAAGCAATATCCTTCTTGATAGTGACCTGACTGCACATGTTGGAGATTTTGGCCTGGCAAAATTCCTTCCTGTACACACAATTGTGAATGACAGCACATCAATTGGTATAAAGGGATCCATTGGATATGTCGCTCCAGGTAATGACACTAATTTTCTTCATTAGAGTCTGATAACGATGTATAGCTAGTTGGTCAGATTTGTGATTGTAATCTTTGTACTTATCTTATCACAACTGTGTATACTTATCTTGTATTCTTGGTGTATTATAAAACACCACACTTGTACGTATTAGAGGTATGAAATACAAAACACAATCAACTGCAAGTCTCTTCATGGTATCAGAAGACCAGTTCGCCTAAAGTCTTATCCACCGCAAAACACCATATCACTCTTCCTTCTCGTTACTTCACCATGTCTTCCAGCAGCTCTGCCCAATCCTTCGCCACTGCCTCCTCCACCACCACGTCCTCTGCCTCCATCTTTTCTCTGCCGTCTACCAACGTCAAACTCTACGTCACTGTCCTTCTCGATCACTCCAATTACTTAACATGGCAAACTCAGATGCTCAATTTTCTTACCTTCAATAAACTCCTGGGCTACATCAATGGCACTATCACCAAACCAACTCTTCCCGACTCTGCTTGCACCGATTATGCAACCATTGCTGCTAACATTGACAATTGGTTGTGTTATGATCGTTTTGTTACCGCCTGTATCACATCCACTCTTTCTGAGTCTCTTGTTCATCAAGCGACAGGCTTCGACTCTGCTCATTCTCTCTGGCAGTCTCTCCACGAGTCATTCCAACAACAGTCTTTTGCCCACAAATCTTTATTGCGTGCTCAATTTCGCACTCTGAAAAAGGGATCCCTCTCTATTGCCGAGTATCTCCAGCAAGTTCATACTATTTCCACTGCTCTTGCCGTTGTTGGTGATGCTCTCTCCGACTCCGACATAGTCCACGCTGCTTTGGAAGGTCTCCCTAAGGAGTATCGTCCGTTTGTTACTTCCGTCGAACAGTTGGCGATCACTCCATCCTTTTCTCATGTCCGTGCGAAACTTCTCATGTATGAACAACGCCTTCTGTTGGATGATCCTTTTTCATCCCTTGAGTCCACCGACAGTACCATGGCCCTCACAACTCAACTCCAATCTACTACTATCAATCTTGAAGCTCACATTACTGCCTACAAAACCCAAAACTCCACTTCAAACTCCACCTCAAACTCATACAAAAACGCACAAGCTTCACGGTCCAACTCCAATTATTCTCGTACAAAATGTCAAATTTGTCAAAAGACTGGTCATTCAGCGGCCCGGTGTCGCTACCGTTATTCCCAGTCACGAAACAGTGGCTCCAACTCATCCTACGCTGGCTATCACTATCAACAAATGCCTGCGTTTTCAGGCTCTTTTGCGTCTGGTTCTGTTCAACCGTGGATCCCAGACTCTGGGGCATCTTCACACATGACTTCCGACCCATCACTCTTGCAACACATTCACCCTTACACTGGCAATGATCAAGTGGTTGTCGGGGATGGTAAGTCTATTCCAATTACTCACACTGGCTCTTCTACTTTTTCAGCGTCAAATCGTAATTTTTCTCTTCACAAAATTTTACGTGTTCCGCAAATTACTCGCAATCTTCTTTCTGTTTCTCAGTTTACTAGAGAAAATAATGTCTCACTTGAGTTTACTCCTTCTTCTTGTGTTGTGAAGGACCTCCACACCGGGACTCCCCTTCTCACGGGCTGCGTTGACTCTAAACTCTACACACTCTCACTGCCACTTGCATCCAAAACTTCAAGTCCTGTTGCATTAGCTGCTTCTGTTCGTGCTCCCTTTGAAGTCTGGCATAATAGGATGGGACATCCAGCTCATTCTGTTTTGTCTGTACTTAGTTCTAGGAATTTTTTTAAATGTTTCTGGCACATTCAAGCTAAATAAGCTTTGTAACTCATGTATGAAAGGCAAAAGCCATAAACTTCCATTTCAGAATTCAAATAAAAGCACTAGTTTTCCTCTGGAATTGATACATTGTGATATCTGGGGTCCAGCTCCAATTTCATCTTTTTTTGGCTTTCGCTTCTTTATCTTGTTTATCGATGATTACAGCCGTTTTACATGGATATATCCCTTGAAAAACAAAAATGACTGTGTTGATCCTTTTCTGCATTTTAAGTTGCTCACTGAAAATCTTTTCAATTCAACAATTAAATCATTCCAATGCAATGGGGCTAAGGAATTAACTCAAGTGCATTTTAAATCAATCATCGAATCTGCAGACATTCAATATCGAATATCGTGTCCCTATACGCCCGAACAAAACGGCCTAGCTGAACGCAAAATTAGGCACGTTACTGAAATGGGTACTACTCTTCTTTTTCATGCGGCTCTTCCAAAACAGTTTTGGCTTGAGGCCTTCACAACTGATGTCTTTCTCATAAATAGGTTGCCTTCTCCCGTGTTGTGACAGAAATCTCCATTTGAAATGCTTCATAACACTCCACCGTCTTACTCTACTCTATGTGTGTTTGGGAGTTTGTGTTATCCTCATCTGGGTCCTGTGAAAACTGACAAGTTAAGTCCTAAAACACAACCTTGTGTCTTCATTGGGTATAGTCCATGTCATGTGGGCTATCACTGCTATAATCTTATCACTGGTAAAGTTCACATTTCGCGTCATGTTGTGATTGATGAAACTCACTTTCCATTTCGGCAAACCAACGCTAATGCCCAGACTGCTCATGGTATTCTTTCGGCCTTTCCTTCCTCTGGTGCGATGGACATTTCCTCTACACCTCCTGTATCGTCCATTGTTCCTTCACTACCTGCTAGCTCGTTACTTCTCCTTCCACCGTCAAATCACATTTCCCATATGTTCTCTTCCTCTAGTGCAAGCTCCTCGCATTCGCTGGCCCCTGTCCAACCACTTACCAGTCCACCACCATCGCCTATTACCTCCACTACCACTACTCCTTCATCACCCGCACGCACTGAGCCATGGCCTTCTCATGGCCTCTAGTCTTCAACTCCTGATTCCACTTCGTCTATTGCTACTCCCTCGCGTTCTCCACCAGTCCATCGTCCAACCTATCGTGATGGTCTTCTCTCTCCTCTGCCTGTCACCACTGATTCGCCTCTTCTCTCTTCCACACTTTCTTCATCTACCTCTGAGTCCTCCTTATCCGGTCCTCTCTCTGTCTCTCAGCCTCCGTCGTCCCTCTATCCCATTGCAACATCAACCCATCCTATGGTCACCCGGACGCGCGACCACACTCGTGTTCCGAAGACCTACCCAGATCATATTACCTTCACTGTCGTGTCTTCTTCTCTTGCTGATACCGAACCTACATCTTTTACTCAAGCTTCTAAATGTTCTCATTGGCGCACCGCTATGGATAAAGAATATAATGCGTTACTTCACAATGGTACCTGGGCCCTTGTTCCACCGAAATCTTCACTTAATATAGTTGGCTGCAAGTGGGTATACCGTATCAAGCGTAAATCGGATGGTTCTATTGAACGGTACAAGGCTCGGCTCGTCGCCAAGGGCTACAATCAGGAAGACGGGCTTGACTTCACTGAGACATTCAGTCCCGTTGTCAAACCAACCACTATCAGAATCATGTTGTCTCTTGCTATTTCGAGGAGTTGGGTGATCAAACAACTTGATGTTAATAATGCATTCCTGCATGGGGTATTACAGGAAGATGTTTACATGGCTCAACCACCGGGCTTTGTCCATCCTTCCTATCCGTCTTATGTGTGCAAGCTTCAGAAAGCAATATATGGTCTCAAACAGGCACCCCGTGCCTGGTTTTCACGGCTCAGCACCTTTCTTCTTCAGCTTGGATTTATTTCCTCAGTATTAGATACTTCGCTCTTCATTCGTCACTCATCTGATGCACCTGTGTTTGTGTTGGTCTATGTTGATGACATCTTAGTTACAAGCCCGTCCTCGACAGTTGTTGAGTCTGTTTTAGCTGCCTTACATCAACAATTTTCAATTAAGAATCTCGGCATTGTTAATTATTTCCTTGGCATGGAGGCTGATCATGTTAATAATGGACTTCGTTTGTGTCAAACTAAATATGCTACTGAGCTCATTGATCGTGCAGGTCTTCAGGCCGCAAAACCAGTTGCGATACCTCTTGCTACTTCGTAACATCTCTCCCAACATGATGGGGATCCACTTCCTGATTCTAATCAATATCGCAGTATAGTGGGAGCTCTTCAATATCTCACTATTACTAGACCAAATCTTGCATTTGCGATAAACAAGGTGTGTCAATTCATGCACTCACCCACTGATGTGCATTGGTCGGCAGTGAAGAGGATCTTACACTATGTTAAAGGCACATTGGGTTTTGGTCTCACACTTACACCTTCTTTAGACACTCAATTGCATGCCTATTCAGATGCTGACTGGGCTGGGTGTCCAGATGATCGTCGAAGTACTCATGGCTACTGCATTTACTTGGGCCCTAATTTGGTGTCGTGGGCTGCGAAGAGGCAAGCTACAACGTCGCGATCAAGGACTGAGGCTGAGGACCGGGCAATTGCATTTGCCACAACCGAACTCTGTTGGATCTAGACTTTCCTTGCTGAGTTGCGTAGTCAGTCGTCCATGACACCGGTCTTATGGTGTGATAACATCGGGGCGACGTATCTCACAGTTAATCCGGTTTTTCATGCCCGCACGAAACATATAGAAATTGATGTCCATTTTGTTCGAGAGAAAGTTGCCTCTGGGGCAATGCATGTGCGGTTCATTTCTACTACGGATCAACTAGCTGACATTATGACAAAACCACTATCACGTGCTCGGTTTGTTTTACTTCGGCACAAGCTCACTGTTCGAGAACTGGCTTCGCTTGAGGGGGCGTGATAACGTTGTATAGCTAGTTGGTCAGATTTGTGATTGTAATCTTTGTACTTATCTTATCACAACTGTGTATACTTATCTTGTATTCTTGGTGTATTATAAAACACCACACTTGTACGTATTAGAGGTATGAAATACAAAACACAATCAACTGCAAGTCTCTTCAGAGTCATAGTGAAGTGAAGAAAATTAGTAACTAATGCTTTTATTTTGTTATAATTTGTTTAAGTACAATGATTAACCCAGACCCGATGTGAGCCAAATAATGATCATCTTCGTGATTATGAGATATACATATGTGACAACTAATCATCATTCTTTATTTTTCAATTTAAATTTCATCTAAAATGCAGAGTATGGTCTTGGAACTGAAGTGTCACCACATGGAGATATTTACAGTTATGGAATCTTATTGCTGGAAATGATGACAGGGAAAAGACCCACTGATCCTATGTTTGTTGAAGGCCTTAACCTTCACAAGTTTGTTAGCATGACAATGCCACATCATATCATTGATATTGTGGATCCAGTTCTTCTTAAGGCAGATGGAGCTTCGGCAACCAATCCACCGGAAGTAATAAAGGGCAGTAGGATGGAGTGTTTGATTTCGATTGTTCAGGTCGGCTTGGCATGCTCCATGGACTCACCACAAGATCGAATGGACATCAACGACGTGGTTGTTAAGCTGCAGTCTATTAAGAATAACATTTTCGTTACGGACACTATAACAACCCCGGATTTAGGGGCTTAACTTTTGGAATAAAAAAATTTCACGTTTGAAAATTGTGGGATCGTGTGGTTATTTGAAAGTTATTTTGACTTGGGAGATATGATTTGACTAGCTAAATTATATGTGATTCAATTTTCGTTAAAAAAAAAAAGGACGTTTAATGAGTTATCTAAATCAAGAATTTTAATTATAGTGGGGCAAGGACTCCTCGGCAGATTTTTAACAGAGAAATAGAGTGTGTGGGTCACTTTTGCTGGGATACTCAAAACCCTATTTGTCCGCCTAATGATACAAAATAAAAATAAGAGAGAACCGTGCTCTTTCATAAACGTTCATTGGATTGGTCTTTTGCTTGCCGCACTTGAAAATGTAGAAGAGGAATTGAATAGCAATCAGTGTGTGACTATAGTTTCGATGGATTTAGCACATATATGATTGGAGTCAAGATTGAGCATCTCACAAGATTGAATATTGAAGTAAGTGGGTTTCTCTTCTCCTTGTTTCTCCCTAGCCTCCTGCTCTTGTACTTGACCATGGCACCGTGATTATTCATATCTCCATTATTGTTAATTATTCTGCCTGTGCTATGATATGTTGTAAAGTAAGCTTCTCCTTCCTCTTCATTCCCACATGGTGTTTGAGAATATCTCGCGTATCTAATCTTTCCATTTATTGTTAATCTTCTCTTCATACTTCCTGAAATTTTCAGCAAGTAAAGCCTTCATAACTTGAATCCTTGACCCCTGTTCTTCTTTCGCCTCGTGTAGCAGTACTTAGCAATTACAAATTGAAGTTTAGCCATCCAGCCTGGTTATACCCGTAAGCTGCACGCATATCAATCTGTTTATTGGAGACAAACATGTATTGAAGAATAAATAATCAAATCAGTTAGCACCTTGAAACGTTAGATTCTACTTGAACATTTGATTCAAATCTTCTATTTTTACGTACTGCTATCAATTCTTTTCCTTGTTTTGATGTGGCCTGTGGACTTGGCGTAAAAGTTTTTCATGTTAGAGTAGACCTTGCATTGGTGTTAACCATCTGAATTTGAAAAGCCTTGCATGGCACATATTGTTGATATCACTATAGGTATTGGGTTGTTGGCTTCTCACGTTTTCCTTGACTTGTTCACATATATCACTTATATTGATTCATATTAAACAATTAATTCTTGCCCAATGTAAATCCATGTATATAAGTTAAGTTCCTCCCGTACATGTAGTAGATGATAGTCTTCATTAACCTGATTACTGATAATCTCCCAACGCTCCAATAAGTTCCAATAGTTAGTGATTTTATGATTGTCCCAGAGTTGAGGTTATTCACGTCTCTACAAACAAATCCTTTTAAAATTACCACTTACTAAGGAGTTCCATTGTTTTGAAAGTTATTTCTCTTGGTCTTTGGTGTCTAATATGATAGTGTTTTTCCTCCTACCATGTTTGTAAATCATCGACATAGACTATTGAAACATCACTATGAGTTTATCTTATCAGGTTGTTATGCTTATCTTTGAATGATCTTACCTAGAAATGAGCATGACTTATTGCTTTGTGTTTCCTCTTTGGCCTGATGTAGTTCTGATCTTTGGTTTCTTATTCTCGCTATCTTAAAATGGTCTTTCTCGCTTAACCACTACCATCTACTTTGAATTAATGCTAATGCATAAACGCTTTATTGTCGATGTGTGCCTGCCTTTTCTTATCAAGTCTAGAAGTCATATCTTTCTCGACATAAAATATCCCTATGCCAATTTCATAAAAATGCATCTTAATTACCATGCTTAAAAATCTCACGTTAACTCCTTGCTGCTCAAAATTGGTTCATGTAGTGTTTGATCCTTTTTCCTTCCATAAAATAAAGTTTGATTGTCATTCTATTGCCATGGCCAACCTTATGAAATAAAATTTGAAAATCTTTCGTCTCCACTGCGCAAATTATAATACATCCTCTTGCAAGTTATGGTTTGAGAATTTTATTTTCATACTCTAAACGAAGCTTATCTAGTTGGCCCCATCCTATCAATTATTTTGTTTTCGCTCCTTTTACTTGGCGTCACTTGATTCTTTGTTATTTACTTGATCTTTTAAATATACACTAAGAATCTCTTTGTACGTGAAGATCCTTTTAATCGGAGCCAAATAAGGATGTTAAATTCGTATCCAATGCTTCTCTTTACCTTTACCACTAGTAACCCCTTGATTTATATCTATTCTTATTCCTTGCCTTTAAATCTTGGAATTCATTTGTGTACCTAGTGACGTTATTCCTTCACGTGTTTTTAAAAGTGTTGGCGCATCTACCAGAATCTTATTGACACACTCACATTCTCCTTCTAAAGTATAGTCTCTACTGTTAGACTGTAATGATTACGGTCCCTCTTATTGTCCATTGTCGATCATTTCTGGGAGCTTCTCCCTGTTCTTCCTTCCCATCCACTTATAGTGCTTAGAGTGATTACCTTATCAGTGTTGCGTGCATCGTGCCCTTTGACTCATGTTTTACCATGTCTCGTGATGTCATCTCATGTTTGATGTTCCTACTTATGTGGCGTGTTCCCTTCTTAAATGTTACATGAATATCTTTTAGGCACTCATCACCTTTTACAAAATTCATGTGTATAATCATGTTCTAGTTGTGACAAGAAATAGTGTTTGTATCATGACGATTGTATTGTCTTATTAAAATATTATTTGACGTGAAATATACTTTTGAATCATTGTTGATAAGTCTTTTGTTATAAACTCTCATCTAACTTTTTAAAATGAAAAAAGTATAGTTTTCACGAATCCCTATGATTACTAAAGTTGTGTTCATGAAAGTAAAGTGTTGGCAAGATACTGCCTTCTCGTAAAATATTGACAAACTATCGCCTTATCGTGAGTGCTTACGGGGGTCTTGTACTCATAACGTGTTAGTGATTGCGAACTTAGTACTACTTAACAACCACAACTTTAATAATATTCTTATCTCTTTATATTGTCCTTACTGACTGTCAACGTTTGTTTAGTGATTTCTTTAACTTACTGTGCAATGGCTCTCATGCTAGCTAAATTATTGAGTGCTTTTGTTTCCTGAATAAATATGGTTATTCATTTACCGTAAGCCCTGATTATTGTAGGTGTTCGTGTAGTGTTACATTGTGAATGTTTTCTTGACCATAGTAATTGCCCTATTATTTTCCAGTATGTATTGTTCGTGAATGTGTAAGTGAGTTTCTTAGTTTCTATCCATTAATTTGCTTGATAAATCATGCCATATTATTTCATTTTTCCTAAATAATCATGTGTACCAGTAATAGTCTATTGTTACCAACAATCTAGCATTCTATTATTGATCATTTAACCCACCTGTTATTCGAGCCTATATATAGTTTTCTTGATTTCGTTTGCATTTTTTTTTTTTTTTTGAGAGAAACCCTCTATCTGAACTTTGTTTCACTCACCTAGTATTTTGCCTCCGCACTGCTTCCTTTGCAGATAATAGTTGCCTAAATTAATTGTTAGCAAGAAGGTTAGTCATGATCCTGTGTTGAGATTAGAAGATCAAGTGGTGGATTGACTTTAACGAGATTTTATGTTATTTTGGGACGTGGCATTCAGTGGATAAGCAATATGTATTGGAGCAATGTATATATATTTAATGGCTATATGACTTCATTTGTGAGGTTTGGTTTTTGCAAGTATAATGTATTACTTATCTCATAATGAATTTTATTGGTCTAACTGTTAATTTGTGGACTGAGTACGCCTTGCATGCTTGAGGGGTTTAGGCGTCTTAGGTACGCGGCAATTGCGCTCTCGAATTTCGCTTCGCTAAATTTGGGGGCGTGACATACACCCTAAAGAAACTCCATGAACCAGCATTTTTTTTTTGGACAACAATCATTGCTCACTTGGAAATTTGTCATATATTTACCATATGAAATATGGGCATCCAATATGCATAAATAAGTAAAATTAAGAAAAAAATTTCAACCGTGTGAGATAGGCTTAATCTTCATAAGTAATTTCATTTTCATCTAATAATAGAATGAGCCATTAGTTTAGGCTTCAAGAGAGCACAAGTTTCAATATTGCAGATACTAGAAGATCAAAGAGGAGTTTATAGGAAAAGAATTTACATGAAATTTGTATTTAGAAAACGTTATGCAGGCACATTAATTGCTTTAACTGATAATAAAACAAATATTGTGTTTTAGAATCCTATGTGTTATGGTAACTCACTCGTTACATTAATTGGCTCTACTTTTTGTTGTGGGATAAGTTCTCTTGTTCAGCTTTTGTTTGCTTATTCTTTATCGTTCTCCTTGTTCTCTTTGCAGATAGAGCAGGATAACCACTTCAGCTTTGGGCAGAATAATGATATCTGAACATGACAATTTGGTTTGAGGACCTCTTTGTTTAGTTCCTTTGGTGTTAGGATAGAATTTATATTTGAAGTATTTGCATTTGGATGTAACAATTGAGGCATATGACCTCACTTGTGACTCTTTTGGAGATTTTTCTTTGATCGGTGTTTTGTGTTTGCATGGAGACATTATTTTATGGCTTTTAATTAGTGACTCTAAGTGATTATTTTGTAGTTGTGTGCTTAGCATATGCAAGGGATTCCACCTTTGGGCGTGAGGCAAATCACGTACGTGCTGGGAATCACCTCAACGGCGGGACTTGGGGCATTAAATTCCTATCTTGAATTCATAATTTCCCCAATTTCCTATGTGATCCCTATAATTTTAGAATTGTTGCAACTGGCCAGATTGTATTCTTATCTCATGCTAGTTCATTTAATACCTCATATTTCTTGTGGTACACAAACATTGGAGCTACTTGTTGAAAGCTATTTAATATGATTGAAGAACTGGTGGTGCATCTATCATTCTACAGAATTCTGCAGTTCAATGCCTGCTTTTGTCAAACATTGTAAAGTGTTACTTAATTTTTTATAATCTAATTGTGTTGAAAATAAACCAGACTCTACCTAGTACGATAAGCTTGATTTGGCCTAGTTTTGTAAAATGATTTCTAGCAAAAGAATCGGTACAACATTGGCTAAAAGCAAGTTTGATTTTTCTTTCCATACTGGTTAAAATGGTTTTTAGCATTTTGCTGTCAATTTCAGATGAAAAAAAAAGATTAAATGAAGTCTAGAAGCAGATTATTGGCACTTTATTATGGTAATTTCCTAACCAATATGTGAAAAGTCATAAAGTTAATTAGACAAGTCACTTTGGTAAATTTTATCCAATTTAACCTATGTACGTTGTGATGATAATATTGCAGCACGAAATTGTCGTTGCAGGAAGCCTCCTATAACGACTCACCTTTTTTGTAATTCAACTAGCCCAAATATAATTAAATTAGAAGGATATAAGTGGGCTAGTCTCATTTGGAAAATCAAAGTATTCTAGTTGGACCTTGGATATTGTTATAATTGTTATTTTCCCTAAGATGCGTAATTAAGAGCCCAGTCCTATTACTTAATTCCTAAACCTAAGATTATCATATAAATATACCCCATGTCTTATCGCCTCACTAGAAAGATAGGAGAAAGTGATGAGAATGCAACCTCATGCTTGGGCAGGCACTCCAACATCATCATCATAGAATATTCGCGTACCTAGGATTGGGATTAGCTTGAGGGATTTGTGACTTTGAAAGCTTTAGAACACACTTTGGAAAAAAAGTAAGTGGAAAGACCCTCATATAGTTTTCGGTATTCCTTACGGCATCTTTTGTGAACAAAACATATAGTATATTTTGCATTATTGACTTATTCTACAACTAATGATTTGTGTATAAATTTATAAATCATTATCATGTGTATGACACTCTGAACGATTTGTCATAACTTCAAATTATTTTGAAAAGTATAAATTAAATTAATAAATGGTGTCAAATCTATTACTGTTTGTTGTATTTCTTTCCTCATATGTATTTTAAGTTTATTTTTTTAAAACCAATATAAATTCATAGTACAATGGTAAAGATAAAGAGGCAACAATGACGACTATTAATCACTCCTCAAATAGTGATTGTCGCAATTTGACAATGACGAAACCGTCATTGAGTCGTGCTACTGTTCGTCACTATAATCACTGACTAAAAGTCACATTGCTTTTCTTGGTTTGCACTTTTCTTCTCTTTGTTTGTTCTTTTTATTTATCGTAACTATCAACAAAAGCTTTTGATCATCTTAAACCTCTTTATCACTCTAGTTAAATATTATTTTCTTTTTATTGTTCTAATTGTAGTCTCTTCTTGTTTTAATTTTTAATGCATCCTTGTTCTATTTTTAGTCTCAAGGGTCTTTATAGGGGTTTTAAAGAATTATACACTTTAATTGTTTGAAAAACTATACTCAACTTTGGGACAAAGGATTTTAATGTGATTGCATCATGTACATTCACGAGGAGTTTATCCCCCTTTATATATTGTATCATAATGGATGTGAACCCGAGTGTCGTTTATTATGAGGCCATACTTTTGTGCCCATGTTGGTGGGGATCGTACATCAACATATTGTGGGGTAGTGCACTATCATTTCGTAAGGGACTCCCGTTTGCTTTTGGTAGTTTGTGTGATAACAAACCACTTTTTGGACTGTGCTACCAGAAATGTAGTATCGACCATCATATTACTGGATCCATTATTGATACTTTGGGTTCATTTTCATTATGACACTATTTTGGTTATTTTGTCACCTTTTGCCATTCGCATTATAGACAATTGTTATTTTGTGTGTGATTTATAGCGTTTTACCACGTTTTCAAAAATTATGATTTTTGGCATCCATTTCGCATATGTGGTTTCTTATGTCCTATCGTTTATCACATTAAGTATTATGTATTTTCGTACTGTATGGTCCCATGGTATTTATGGTGTCCTTACTACTTACTGAGATTTTATCTCATTTTTTCGTTTCGCTTTTCTTGAAAATTATACTTTTGCAGGTGTTAGATGAATATATACTTTGCTTGAGACTTTGGGGACTAGATTTCCTTTTGTGACACCAATCTCCTTAGTACCTTTGGAGTATTTAGATTCAATTGATTTAAGATTTACTTAAATTAGTTCCCTTCATATTAGTTTGGATTTTTCTCTTGAATTATGTAACTTTTGAAGCTATACCTTAATAGTGTTTGGGAAGTGGAACAATTACTTCCTTTTTGTATTTTGGATTAGATGCTCTGAATTGCTTCATGCCGTGTGTTTTTAGTTTATTTTGTTTAGTGTCTTGTGGGCTTAGGAAGTTACTCTTCTTAGGTTCGCGACGGTTTCGTTCCCAAATTGATGTCAACAAATTTGGGGGCGATCAGAGTGGTATCAGAGCAATAGATTTTGATCATTGAAGGACTTGTGGATTGGGTAGCTAAGTTTTTGCTGCATATTACAGTGCCTAGATTTATATTTATTGCTTTGAGTATAATTGTGCTTAGGCTTAAATTTGTTACTTCGAGTATAAGAACGCATATATTTGTGTTTAATGATTTTAAAACTTTGAATTGTGCTTTTCCATATTTCTTATCTTAGAAATTAAGTTTTGACCCCACAATTTTAAGTTTTGACTTTTACTATTTTTAAAATATTAGGTCTTTAATTGACATTATTATGGGATAATAATAAATCTTTATTGTTGATTAGAGGCAGATTTGGAGCCTAAGAATTAGGGACACTAACTAAGTGGGTTGGTCTTTACCCGGGTATAGGAAACGTTGAAAGGACTCGGAGGAAAAAAAAATAGAAAAAAAAGGAGAGAGAAAACTTCATTGCATGGGTTAATTACTTATCTTGGCAAACTAAATTGATGGCAAGTTTCGGCATTATTCTTTAGATTTTGTTTGCAAAAAAATAGTTGGTAATCAATTCAGAAAACCCAAAACCCATTAGAAGCTCTAACATAGGTGAAAGTTTTTGTATTGTATATTGGTGATTAAGGTAAATCTTCTGAAAGTTAAGATTTTCTATGAGTTGACTGTGTACTAGACTTATATTATATAGGATATATAATTCAAGGTCATTCTGGAGGTGTTAGCACTTGTGGTATGAGGTTGAGAATTAATTATTTGATTTGTGCCTTATGATTTTAGGGCTTGGAATTTGAAGAATCTATTTTATTTGTCCGAAATTTTGGCTTTGTAATTTCGTAATTGAAGTAAGTAGAATATATCATTCTTCTTTTGTACCCTATTTATTCATTTGTAAATTTTGTTTGATTCGTTGTGATTCTAATATTCCTTATACTCCAAGATCCATTCTTATTGCTTATTATTTTTTTTATGTTCATATTATTGAGTTTTTGTGACCATTAACTTGAATTAACCTCCCTTACCTATGCTTAGACTCATATGTTAAGGGAAATTATTCTTGTAATTGAGCTCTTAGGTTGTTGATCATCAAGTTTAGTTTTGCTTGGAGGTACTATATTCTAATGTTGAAAAATTAATATAAATTTTAGCGTCTTGCAAGGTTTTTTTTGCTCGCTCATGTGTTTTCTTAAAATATCAATTCATCTCCCCTTCTTCTTTGGTAAGTTCCATCATTTACCAATTTTGATCCCCTTCCATCATTTGGTAGACTTGCAACAAGTCTTGGGTTACATCTCAGTGTATATGAATGCTCCTTTGGTCTCAATTTTCCTTCATATATCTCATTCTTTGACTTTTAGAGTCAGTTATATTGATTTCGGATCGTTACATTACGTCTTTCATGATTAAGATTAAGCTCTTAACTTTTTTAGTGTCCATTCCACCTATAGAAATTAAGTTCCCTGGGAGTTGCTCCATAGAACCTTTGATATGTTCTAGACTTAGCGACGAGATTGTACAGTGGTTTGGGAGCTTTCCTTTTCTCCATTGTTTTAGTATAATATATATTATTATAGTTATCATATTCTTATAGTTATCGAGTGGAGCTAGTGATACACCCGAATGAATTTAGTAATATCCTTATATGACTTTTGCCACTTGACTCAAAAGAGCATATATTCGAACCATGTTAATTTAGAAGATCTTGTGGGTCTTTCCTAGCTTTAACTTATTAGTACTGGTAATTCCTATTGAAGTTTACATTATTTAGTGCATGTCCATGTGTGGCGATGATTTGTAAGTTAGGATTGAAGTACATGAACTTGAGAAAAGCTTTGAATTTTCCCCAAGAGTTACAAAGATTGATGATTGTTATAGTAAACTTGGAGTATATGCTTACTATCTAATCCGGTTTTGGAGTTTCATTAATAGTGAACTTGTTGTATATACTTACTATGTAATCTGATTTTAGAGTTTCATTGATAGTAAACTTGGAGTATATATACTTACTATGTAATCTGATTTTGGAGTTTCATTAATAGTAAACTTGGAGTATATACTTACCATGTAATCTGGTTTTAGAGTTTCATTAATAGTGAATTGGACATGATGAACTAGTTGATTATTGGGAAAAAAGTATCAATACAATTTCTATGATGAGTTTAGCCATATATATAATCAACTGAATAGCTTAGACAAAGAGGTGAAATTTGCTTGAAGACTATTATGGATCTTTGACGAACAATAGGTGACGAGATGGAACATATGACTTCTACATATACAATAACTAAATGGTATTAATATTCTTATTGAAGTTAATTTACATCGTTTGGTTTATGTATATATATGTGATGATGACTTGTAGATTCGAGTTATAAGTATATGTATGTAAGTTTTTACTTTTCCATTAATTTTGTTGATTAGTAACTTAGAGGTATTTTGTTTAAGCCACAATTAAAAATGCTAGAGCTTTGTAATCTCAGGCTTCAATGTGCTAAATAAAGTAGTTGTCCATAAACTAGAAATTTCAGAGAGAGTTTCCCTTGACCTGTAGCCCTTGGGTTTAGTATATTTGTTATCGAGATAAGCGTTAATCCCCTCTTTGAACATATTCGTACAGGATCAAAGTGTGTAAGTTTCGAGGACGAAACTTTTTTTTAGGAGGAAAGACTGTAACGACTCGCCTTTTTTGTAATTCAACTAGCCCAAATATAATTAAATTGGAAGGATATAAGTTGGCTAGTCTCATTTGGAAAATCAAATTATTCTAGTTGGACCTTGGATATTGTTATAATTTTTATTTTCCCTAAGATGATTAATTAAGAGGCCAGTCCTATTAGTTAATTCCTAAACCTAAGATTATCATATAAATACACCCAATCTCTTATCGCCTCACGGGAAAGATAGGAGAAAGTGATGAGAATGCAGCCTCATGCTTGGGCAGGCACTCCAACATCATCATCATAGAATATTCGCGTACCTAGGATTGGGATTAGCTCAAGGGATTTGTGACATTGAAAGCTTTAGAAGACATTTTGGAAAAAAGGTAAGTGGAAAGACCTCCATATAGTTTTCGGTATTCCCTACGACATCTTTTGTGAACAAAACATATAGTATATTTTGCGTTATTGACTTATTCTACTACTATTGATTTGTGTATAAATTTATAAATCATTAACATGTGTATGACACTCTGAACGATTTGTCATAACTTCAAATGATTTTGAAAAGTATAAATTAAATTAATAAATGGTGTCAAATCTATTACTGTTTGTTGTATTTCTTTCCTCGTTTGTATTTTCAGTTTATTTTTTTTTAAACCAATATAAATTCCTAGTACGTTGGTAGAGATAAGGAGGCAACAGTGACGACTATTCATCACTCCTCAAATAGTGACTGTCACGGTTTGACAATGACGAAACCGTCATTGAGCCGTGCTACTATTCGTCACTATAATCAGTGACTAAAAGTCACATTGCTTTTCTTGGTTTGCACTTTTCTTATCTTTGTTTGTTCTTTTTATTTATTGTAACTATCAACAAAAACTTTTGATCATCTTAAACCTCTTTATCACTTTAGTTAAATATTATTTTCTTTTTATTGTACTAAATGTAGTCTCTTCTTGTTTCAATTTTTAATGCATCCTTGTTCTATTTTTAGTCTCGAGGGTCTTTATAGGGGTTTTAAAGAATTATACACTTTAATTGTTTGAAAAACTATACTCAACTTTGGGACAAAGGATTTTAATCTGATTGCATCATGTACATTCATGAGGGGTTTATCCCCCTTTATATATTGTATCATAATGGATGTGAGCCCGAGTGCCGCATATTCTGAGGCAGTACTTTTGTGTCCTTGTTGGTGGGGATCGTACACCAACATATCGTGGGGTAGTGCACTATTATTTCGTAAGGGGCTCCCGCTTGCTTTTGGTGGTTTGTGCGACAACAAACCATTTTTTGGACTGTGCTACCAGAAATGTAGTCTCGGCCATCATATTACTGGATCCATTATTGATACTTTGGGTTCATTTTCATAATGACACTATTTTGGTTATTTTGCCACCTTTTGCCATTCGCATTATAGACAATTGTTATTATGTGTGTGATTTATATCGTTTTACCACGTCTTCAAAAATTATGATTCTTGGCATCCATTTCGCATATATGGTTTCTTATGTCCTATCGTTTATCACATTAAGTATTATGTATTTTCGTACTGTATGGTCCCATGGTATTTATGGGGTCCTTACTTCTTACTGAGATTTTATCTCACTTTTTCATTTTGCTTTTCTTGAAAATTATACTTTTGCAGGTGTTAGACGTATATGTACATTGCTTGAGACTTTAGGGACTAGATGGCCTTTCGTGGCACAGATCTCCTTAGTACCTTTGAAGTATTTGGATTCAATTGATTTAAGATTTACTTAAATTAGTTCCCTTCATATTGGTTTGGATTTTTCTCTTGAATTATGTAACTTTTGAAGTTATACCTTAGTAGTGTTTGGGAAGTTGAACAATTACTTCCTTTTTGTATTTTGGATTAGATGCTCTGAATTGCTTCATGCCTTGGGTTTTTAGTTTATTTTGTTTAGTGTCTTGCGGGCTTAGGAAATTGATCTTCTTAGGTTCATGACGGTCTCGTTTCCAAATTGATGTCAACAAATTTGGGGGCGTGACACCTCCATTGAAGAAGGCGAAGAGTCCAAAATTTGAAAGGTTTGATGCTTGGCATTGCTCGCCAAAGGGAGGAATTGTTGGGTTTATTGACTTGAATTCCAAACCTAATTAATTTTATAGATAATTAGAAATCCATTCAAAGTAGAAGTACTCTAAAAGATAGGAATCTAATCATAGTTGGATTAGTACTAGCCGCCTATAAATAGGACTATATAACTCATCTTTATTTGCCACACAATATCACATCTAAGCCACATGCCATGGGGTGTGTGAGTCAGTCCTAAAGTTTATGTGTATCGTTTAGTGTGAGCATGTTTTATGTGTATTGTTTAGTGTGAACATGTGAGAGTTTTACAGTTTTCTCCTACAAAAAGTCATGATTGTAATCCTTTGAGTAATAGAGATAACTACTGCGAGCACGTAGAGATTTGTCGAACTATGTTAAAAATATTATATGTTGTGTATTTATGTGTACGATTCGGCTATGGAATTCACCGAAATTCCTAACAGTTTAGAGACCTTTTATATAAAAAAAAGTAATTCAATACATAAAGCTCACACTAGTAATACATAAATGATTTGCTTATGAATGTATTACGGTTGAAGATTTTGTTAAACAACAAACCAGTTGTATCACTTCTCTTCGTGATATCTTCTCATTTGTTTCAAGGGACCACCACCAACCTTTTTGACAATACTTTTTTTTTTTGGTCATAAGCTTTTTGAAAATATAAAGAAACAACAAAAGTGCAAGTCAAAAAGATGTGGGAAATAACAAGGAAAAGGGACCACCACCAACTTTGTTGACGAGAGCAATAACAAGGAAAAAGAAAAGCACCAACAAAGAAATTAAGAGGACGGTTGCGTCGTTATATTGACACCTTATGAGTTTCATATACTGTATTTGGTCTTTCTCATTTCAGGAGCAAATATACTATTCTAAGCTAGGCTTAAAATTACCAATCTCTCTGTCAGGGTAGATAAATTTGAAAAATGAACTAGTTGGTACAGTTCCAAGGTTATGATTCAATATCTTATGCTTGCATCGTGAGAAAAAGGTGGTGTGAGGCTCATACATAGTCTGACAAAAAAAAAAAAATTCTTATTACGGTAAACGACCATGAAACTATATGTGGGACTCGAATGGCCGTTTACCATATAAAAAATTGACCTTTTTCTTTATTAAGTTTATATATGTCTGTCAAACATTTAGCAAGAAATATACATTTGCCAAGACAGGTGTGTGTGGTTAATATATATCATCAAATTCACATCTGTGAAGATAAAAGGGTTGTTAATGTATCATATCAAGTTTGAATAAGTTAAAGAAATTAGTGTGCATCAGTCTTGTACCTGACTAATTTGAGTAATACTTCATCTAAGCAAAACTATACTTCTTAGAATTTAACATTCTTAATGTGAAATTAAAAAAAGTTTCAGCTGGGAATTTTCTATCATCAAAGAAATAAAATGGAGAAAAGGTTCACATATTTGCTTCCGCAAATTATACAGTACCCCTTGGAGCGCACTCAAGAGGTTGCATGTGGCGTTTTCTTATTTTATTTTATTGTAACCACTGTCCCAACAAAAGCAAGCCAACCATTTTTGACTGAAAGACCCGGCCAATCATGAGCTCCTATAAAAGGAGGAGCCCTCTGCGGCTCTGCCAAGCAATAATTAGAAGCACTGAGCAGAGCGAAGAGTTATAGTTTGTAGAAGTGTGTGTTCCAATTAGAAGGATAATTCAAGCCCGATCGAGTTAAATATTATTTAGTATGTTGTTTTAAACATACTTATTATAAAGTCTACGGTGTGATTGTAAATCCAACTCCAATCAAATTCGGTGAATTCTTTTCACATTTTTGTTATCTATATTTGTTTGATGATATTATTTTGAGCCTCATTATCTAGGAAGGATAAAGCCATTGTTATTAGTAATGAGAGTGTCCAAGAATTTCTATCTTATTTCTTGCTTATTATTAATATCGTATTTATTTGGTAAAATATAAACATCCTAAAATTTATGTATTTTGCGACCACGTGTTATTTACGTGCGCACTAACTTTATTTTTTGACAAATTTTGCTCTAAGAATTAATGACTGTCACCAAAATAAAAGATAAATGACTATTTTGTTCAAAATAAAATATACGAAACTTAAATATCAAAAAAATAAAAGATTTAAAACTATTTCAATAATTACCCTATTTATTTTTAGTATCTTGTTTACTGCTTAATATTTATATCGTTTCATCCTTACGAGCAATGCCGCGTAGTGTTAAACATCGCTCTGTAGTTTTCTAACACATGATGATTATAGGACGAAATGAGGTCTTGACTATTAAACTAACAATCTTCTGATGGATGCTTAAAAAATGACACATCAAATGGGAAAGGAAATTGTCACAAATCCAACGCATTAAAGTCAAAATGCCCTATAAACTTACGGTATCACTATCTTTGTATATAATTAAGATATCCAATTAATTATAAGTATTTACATAGTCTTAGAAATAACGACAGTTAAGTTTGAAAATAAAAAAAAAAAAAAAAACATAGTACCATGTTATGAATAACTATAATCATTCTCATTTAAATATCTCATTGGGGCACTTGGTTTACGAATTAATTTTTTATTCTTGAAAATAACATTTCAATGAATGTTATATTATTATATTTGGTTTAGACTCAATATTTTTAGGAATCTTGAACAACTTTTAAACAATGCCCCTAACTCAAAAAAATAAAAACGTAATAAAAAGTAGACAAGTCATGACACACATTGTATACTTCTGCAATACGTGAGTTGTCACCCCCCAACTCGACCCTGCCTAGAACCAAGTCAGACGGAATTTTGGCATTATAACATTTGAAATACTGCCCTTAGACAATCAAACCTATACAACATCTCATATAAACCACAATCAAGCTAAACACTTCATACTTGAACCTTTCATAATACAACCAAAGTATAACGTCATCCGTCTCAACTATTTTAGACATAACCATAAAAGTACATAAGCTCAAAATAGATTACCAAATTAAAGCTAGCTTAAGTCTAACAATATATACATATCCAAAATAGACTATCTAAGCTAGCATTATATACAAGTCAAGCTTATTTTAAACATTTTACAAAAGACCACAACTACTAAACTTTAAAGTAAGCTACAACATTACATATTACATAAGTACAAAGTCTTAATACAACATATAAAGAAACTCCAAGGTCACATAAAGAGCTCCAAGCAACAATCAAGGGTGGGGCTCATTAACATAGGACACATCATCAAATGACTAGGCCTTAACCTCATGTGCTACAAATTCCAACTCAGGCTTACCTAAAATGTTAGCAAACAGGGGTTTTCACAAACTCAGTGAGAGGTGATAAAAGGAAGGTTTTGAAACATTTAACTTTTAAAACCCTTTCAAGACCGTGCTTTGAATCAACAATGGACAATGGGCTCAATTAATACAAAGTAAGAAACAATCAATAAGGATACGCTAATACTTGTTGATGCCGCTCCTTATACCACAATCATGATCTCAATCAACTTCTTATCTCACACACTGATACAATCCGGATGTACCCAAACCTAGACCCACATCCCATGAACATTCTCTGTTCATGCGGCATAGGGATAAAACATGATAGTCGTGCCAATGCAACCTGGCAAGTCCGATACCACCTGAGGTGACACAACCCTACGATGCCTTACATGAACACTTGCAATTAACATTCCAAGAGGACAACAAAGTAGACTGTCCTTTGGCACTTCAACATATAACAATTCAACACTCTAATATTTCAACACTTAGAATTTCAATACTTTAAAACCATTTAGAAACAATTTGATTAGGTAACAAAGTAGGTCACCCAATCTACAATCTACACTTCTAATCCTAATCCACTTCTAGCAATAAACAACACTACACACATGCATAATCATACAATCAACAATTTAGAATTTCAACAACACCTAAACTAAATTTCTATAACATTACACCAACTATCTAGCAACATATCTCAAAATTATGCAACCAAACAACACCCAATCCACTACCAAACATTTATTTAGCAAGTCAAGCACCTAATCCGCCCCGAGGGCAGCCCAAAAGCCGTCCAAAACCAGCCTAACTAGTGCCGGCAAGCCCACTGCCAAGCACTGGAAAATTCCAGCCAACAAATGCCACCAACAACTCAACCATTACGTGTTATAAAGTCATTATACTATGCAATATAGGTACAAGCATATACACTTCATATACAAGCAACGAATCAAAATTCAACTTAAATTTTAGCTAAACAACTCAAGAAACAACACTTGTAACAAAACTATATCAAGTTACCATTTAAATTAGCTAAAATCCAAGTATGTTGAACTAAAACACCTATCTAGCAAGAATCATAAGCATTTATAACATAATAACACATATATATGCAATTTCAAAACTAAAACACAAACTTTAACTTTTAGATTTAGAAATTCCCTCACCTTAAATGGAAAGAAAAGATACAAATAGGTGGAACACACTTAGAACAAGCCAGAGCAAGCTTCAAATGGGTGCAAATGGCCTTGGATCAACTCTTTTTCTTCAAATTTTGCTTGAAAACCTAGAAAATACTATTCCTCTATTCTTTCTTGGTCGTGGCTGAATTGGGGGGTTTTTTGTGATGTTTTTTACTTTAGTTTTTATGATATAATGCTAAGTAGATGTCAAACAATGGTCAATGCAAGATATTATATCAAAAGACTAAGTTAACCTTCTAGTTTGCTTTTAATTTCAATTATGCCATGTTAACAAATATCCAAAGTGATAAAAGTCAAGGTTAGGCATATTTTAACTAGTAATTGCAAGTTTACCCTTACATGGTCAAAGAACACGAAAAGTCAACATTTTGCAATTCAAATGAAATTTAAATGCATATTTAACTTAATAAACCTAAATAAATCATATAATTTCATATATTAGGTACTAAATTAAATAAACACATAATTTGCACATAAAAGTCAAGCTTGGGGCTCACACGAGTAAGAAAATGTCTAACATATTTATACAAGTAAAAATAAAAATTTATTTTTTAAAAAGGTTTTGAAAAATTAAATTTAAATTTTTTTAATCATTTTTTAGTTTTATTTTAAAATTTGAAATTTAAAAAAAAAATTTAAAATTCACCAGTTAGCATTTAAAAAAGTTATTTATATATAAATATAAATTATAAAATTTTAGTTTAGCTTGACAATTTAATAATTTTTATTTATCTTATTATTTTTTCTTTAGTTGTCTAAATATTTTATTTTATTTTTTCTTTTAAAGTTATATATAAAATTTAGGATTTAAGGATTTTATTTTAAATATATATTTAAATTATAAAATTTAATTTGACTAAGAATTTAATGGATCATATCCTATTTATTTAATTTTTTACTATTTGCATTCTTTATTTATTATTCTATTTTATATTTATTCTACTTTTATTTTTCTTTTTATTTTTATTTTTTGAATTTTATTTTATATTATTTAATTTATTTTTGTATTTCTTTAAGACGGTATCAGAAATTGGAATGTGATCCTCACATGCTACTAAAAATTGAGCAAATCATGAGAATATTGTTTGCTCAGAAATATTTTTTATTCCGGGAACCAAATATGCAAATAGCATATTTTAGCCATTTTGAAAAATCCTATGAGATTTCACAAATTAAACATACCCCATATGTATTATCAAGCATCTTTATAAAGCAATATCCATATAATTTTGGATAAATAGTCACATGCCTAAGATAGCGAACATTAAAGCCAAATTTCATTTTTCAAAAAACTAAAGTAAATTGTAATATTATATATATATATAAAAGTAATTTTCACAAGGTTTACTTTTAAACCCACAAGGGACACATGTTATTATATTAAGGGCTTATTTGGGTTTAGAAAGAAAAATAATAATAAATAAAAGGAAAATATTCAATAATAAAGGGAAATGGAAGTTTAAAATATTGTTTGAATTGGGAGAAATTACAAAAAAAAAAAAAACAAGTTTATAAACAATTATATGTATTCCTTGTTTGGATTAAAAATATAAAAAATAATTTTTATAAATAAATTGACATTATTATAGCTTTTTAAAGGTACAAATGTAACATTAATAGGTCTATATAATGCAAAAAGAAATGCAATATTATTTCATTCTCAATTAGCTCTTTTTCCCATGGAAATGGGCTACCATAAATATGCTAAAGGTCACTTACTCTTTAGGGACTAGTCAGATGTCTATGTTTGACCCAAAAAAAAAATGTCTATATGCATTGAAGTCATCACATTATTGACCCAAAAAAAAGGCCATTCCATCGAAACTTGAACCAAAAAAAAATTATATAAAAAAAAAAATCCCATCAAAACAATCGTTTCTTGTTCTAAAAATTTAGAAAGACAAAGTAGGAAAGTAACCGCAGCCTTATGGTACTTTTTAAAAAATACGTTTTCGTTTTTTTGCATGAATATATGGTAGTTCCTTATATTTGATGATGCAATTGACCTCGGTAGACTTTATCATGGTGCTACATTATTTTGTGTTACAGAGCAGAGACACTTGTAAAGACAACACTGTTATCTTCAGACGATGAGTTCGACGAGGTTCCTCTCAATCTCAATTAGCAGAATCTCTCTGGTTATCTTGTGTTTGTACATGTGACAACTATTGCAGACACAACTACTAGTTTTTCTTTTCAGAATGAGAAAGATTATGTTGCTTTAATAGACATGAAGTCTAAGGTTATGGATGATCCTTATGCCATCATGAAGTCATGGAATGGTTCTGTCCATTTTTGTTCATGGCCTGGTGTTACATGTGGTCGTCGACACAAAAGAGTTACTCGCATAAATTTAGCTGACAGAGGTTTAGTCGGTTCCTTGTCACCTTTCCTTGGGAACCTAAGCTTTCTGCGGGTGTTGAACATAACGAACAACACTTTCCAAGGGATAATTCCCGCTTGAATATGGTCAGCTCTTCAGGTTAAAAACATTAGACCTCAGAAGCAATTCTCTTGCGGGAAAAATTCCAACAAACTTATCTCAATGCTCCCATCTTATACATCTTCTCATAGGTTCCAACAGTTTAACAGGGGAAATCCAAAGGAGATTGGTTCCTTATCAAAGCTGGAGAATCTGAACATTTCCTTGAATAACCTAACAGGAGAAATCCCTCTTTCTATTGGCAATCTTACCTCATTGCGAGTTTTCTCTGCAGCATATAATTTTCAAAAGGGACATATACCAGAAAGCTTGGGTCAGTTGAAAAGTTTAACATTCCTGGCATGTGGCGCTAACAATCTATCTGGTATAATACCTCCATCTATATTTAATATTTCCTCTCTCTCGCTGCTGTCATTGGGTGAGAATCAAATACATGGAAGCCTTCCCCCAAGCTTCGGCACCATGCTCCCTCATCTTTAGAAACTTCAGTTAAGAAATAACTATTTAACAGGGCCACTTCCAACCACATTATCAAATGCCTCACAACTACAATTTCTTGACATGGTTGCCAATAGATTTAGTGGAAAAATAGCTATTGATTTTGGAGGCATGCAGAATCTCAATAAAGTATTTCTAAAGAGAAATAATTTTGGAAGTGGAGAATGGGATGAAATGTCTTTCCTCAGTTCCATGACAAATTGCAGCAATTTGAAATTGTTGGACATATCGATAAACCAGTTAAGAGGGGTGTTACCTAAAGACATTGGTAATTTCTCATCTCAATTCTTATATCTATCCCTTGGTGGAAATAATATATATGGAGGCATACCCACAACAATAGGTAATCTCATCAATTTAAATGCTTTGTCTCTTAATGATATAATCAATTATGAGGCACAATTCCTAGTAGTGTAGGAAATATTCAAAAGTTACAAATGTTGGTTCTTAGAGGGAACAAATTGTCAGGAGAAATTCCAGAATCTCTAGGAAACCTAACCCTTTTGAATGAACTCCATCTTGATCGAAACCTTTTAGAAGGAGCCATACTATCTAGTCTTGGAAATTGCAAAAACTTGTTGTTGTTGAGTCTTTTCTCAAACAAGCTCAAAAATACCATTCCAAAAGAGATTTTCAGGATTTATAGTTTAAGTGGGTATGTCGATTTATCACACAATCATTTGTCAGGATCATTACCTGTAGAGATTGACGAGTTGGTGAATCTATCCAATCTCGATATGTCTAAAAATAACTTGTCTGGTGAAATTCCTGAAAGCATTGGCAAATGTACAAGTCTTGTAGACTTATCTCTAGCAGGAAACTTATTTTCTGGATCTATTCCTTCATCATTTAGTTCGTTGAGGGGAATTCAATTTCTTAATGTTTCTCATAACAACTTGTCTGGCCAAATTCCCCTGTTCTTCAAAAACTTCGCCTTAGAGATCCTAGATTTGTCTTTCAATGGTCTTGAGGGTGAGGTGCTAATACAAGGTGTTAAGATAACTGATGTTTCATCTTAAAACCAATTGGTGTCAAGTGAAGTAGCCTAATATCTTATTAAGTGGTCCAAGAGTTTATGATTTTTCTTTGTGGGACAAGTGTATATTTTAACACTCCCCCTCACGTGTGACTTGATTTGAGAGGGGTCATAGGATTGAAAGTGCGTGGACTATGCACACATGAAAGATTGAAGACAAGTGGACCTGATTTGAGATGGGTTGCACGTGGAAGATGAATAAAATTAGACCATAGGCCTAGCTCTGATACCATGTTAAGATAACTAGGTTTCCATGTTAAAACAAACTGGTGTCACGTGGAGTAGCCCAAGATCTTATTAAGTAGTCTAAGAATTTACGATCTTTCTATATAGACAAGTGTATATTCTAACACAAGGCATCTTTGCGAATGCAAGTGTAGTATCGGTTGTTGGAAACAGAGGGCTGTGCAGGGGTATAAGTGAACTTCAGCTACCAAATCGCCACATCAGTAGGTCAAAGAAACATAAGATCTCACTAGCAATAATTGTATCGATTGTGGTAGCAGCTTGTTTGTTCACTGGGATAATATGGCTTTCGTACTTCTTCATCTGCTCATCCAAGAGAAAGAGTGATCTACTTCCTACATCATTATCCCAGAGATCATATTTGGATGTAACTTATGGAAAACTCTTCAAAGCAACCAATGGTTTCTCTGTCGAGAATTTGATTGGTTCAGGTAGTTTTGGCTCAGTTTATAAAAGGAACTTTGATGATGATAATGGAGTCATTTTGGCTGTCAAAGTAATCAACCATCTCCATCGAGGAGCTTCCAAGAGTTTTATGCATGAATGTGAAGCACTAAAGGATATAAGGCATCAAAATCTAGTGAAGATTATAACTTGCTGATCAAGCATTGATTTTCAAGGTAATGATTTTAAAGTTTTAGTGCACGAGTTCATGCCTAACGGAAGTCTTGAAAATTGGCTCCATCCAAGTATACAACGAGATGGATCAGGAGAGGATCCAAGTATACATCGCAAACTTAACCTTCTTCAAAGAATCAACATCGCCATTGATGTGGCTTGTGCACTGGAGTATCTTCATCACCATTGCCAAAGACAAATTATTCATTGTGATATAAAGCCAAACAATATCCTTCTTGACAGTGACATGACTGCACATGTTGGAGATTTTGGCCTTGCAAAATTCCTTCCTATACACACAATTGAAAATGACAGGACCTCAATAGATATAAGGGGATCCATTGGATATGTTGCTCCAGGTAAGGATACTATTTTTTTGTATTAGCGTCATAGTGAAGTGAAGAAAACTAGTAATTAATGATTTTGTTTGTTATACTTTGTTTGAGTACAAAAATGATGATCTAAGGCTCCGTTTGTTTGTCGTAAAATAACTTGTTGAGAAAACTATTTATAATGAAAAATATTTTTTTCTAAAAAATAGAATATTTTATGGTGTTTGGTGGTCATATTTTAAAATATTTTTTTAGTGTTTGAATGTCGCGGTGGAAAATATTAAAAAAGAAACATTCACACACACACACACACACACAAATTTCACGGGAGTGGGGTCGAGTCGGGTCGGGTCGGGTCGGGTAGGGGGGGGTGGTGTCGAGGTGACGGGGGCTGAGGTGGAGTTGGGGTTGGGAGGCCACGAAGAGGATGGAGGTTAGGGTGGAGGTTGACAGTGGGTAGATGGGGTCGGGTTGATGAGGGTGAATTTTCCAGAAAATGTTTTGTTCTAGTAAGGGAAAATAAAATATTTTTCACTCTTTTAAATTAAAAATTTTCTTTTGACAGGAAAATATTTTTCAGTTGATCAATTTTTTAGTGTTACTAAACATAAAAAAATTAGGAAAAATTTTTTGAAAAAAATATTTTACAGCAAACAAACGGAGCCTAAATTTGCTTATCCTTCTGTAAAAAAGTTTAACCCATGAACTATTGAGAGACAAATTAAAAATGATAATCCCCATGATTATGAGATATATGAGACAACTAATCATTTTTCATTTTTCAATTGAAATTTCATCCAAAATGCAGAGTATGGTCTTGCAACTGAGGTGTCTCCACATGGAGATATTTACAGTTATGGAATCCTATTGCTAGAAATGATGATAGGGAAGCGTCCAACTGATCCTATGATTATTGAAGGCTTTAACCTTCACAAGCTGGTTAGCATGGCAATGTCAGACCATGTCATAGATGTTGTGGATCCGATCCTTCTTAATGCAGATGGGGCTATGATGACCAATCCATTAGAAGCAATAAAAGGCAGCAAAACAGAGGAGTGTTTGATTTTGATTTTTCAGGTTGGCTTGGCATGCTCCATGGACTTATCACAAGATCGAATGGACATGAACGACGTGGTCATTAAGCTACAATCTATCAGGAAACACATGTTACGAAGGTACAACCTGAAGAAATTCTCTAGAATTGTCGTAAAAATCATCGGACCATAAACATTTCCAATATTTGAAGTTTGTCTGCCTCTACTCTATGCCTTTTTTAATAGACATGAAGGAAAATGTTTTCTTGAATTCGTGCATTGGTCACTTGGAGTTTTGATATGCATCATGTATAAGGTACAACTAAGAAAAATTGTCTACCGTGTGAGATAGGATCAAATCATTATTGTAATTAATTGCGTTTTCATCTAATAATAGAAGAAGCCATTAGTTTGAAGCGTTTAATTAGTTTGGGCTTATGCGAGTACAAGCTTCAATATTGCAGATACTAGAATATCAGAGAGGAGTAGTTGTTTATAGGAAAAGAATTTGCATGAAATTTGCATCGATATTTAAAATGTAAAACATCGAGAAAAGGTTATGCAAGTGCATTGCTTTAACTCCCAACAAAGCTAAGTGTAGATGTTATAGAATTTCTTATATGTTCTAGGTGAAATTTGTTTTCTACAAAACGTTATGCACATGGCCCTGCACTATAGGTGTTCTAGATGAAACATCAAAGAGGATTTTATAAGGTTTTGTACTGCTAGAAGTTAATGATAGAGAACTAAGATTCTATCCCAAAATTAAAATTGGTGTTAAGTGAAATAACTTAGGATTTTATATACTAGTCTTGACTGTCCTATTTATCTATCTATGTGGACAACTGAGATAATAGGATTCTCTAACTCCTTCATTCACGCATGATCCATGATTAACTAACAGACTTAGTCGAAAAAAACACATTTGAAAACTGCGTATCAAAGTTGATGCACAAAGGTTGAAGCACGAATGGGTCACACATGGATGGATAATATACGACTAAGGCTCAGCTCTGATATCATAATAGATAACTGAGGTTCCGTCCTAAAACTAAATGGTGTTAGGCATGTTGATATTAATTGTCCTAATTTATCTATATGAGATAATTGAGACAATTGGATAGCGTTCAAAGTTGATGCGCAATAATTCAATGCGCCATGCCTTCCGAGTTGCAAATTGGAACTAAAGTTGGTGATTTAATGACATTATATTACGCGTAACGTGATTATCTCTCTAATTGTTTCCTTGTACATAATATCATGATTGTATCTATGTGATTGAATTACGTAGGGCTAAATTTATGCTGTAACTGTAATTAGTTTAGGTCTAGGCAGATTGTACACTATATATGTACTCTTTTACAAGAAATACAATTAAGCTTGAGTGCATAATTTTTAGAGTGATTAAATCCCCTTATACTTTAGCGAAAGTGCACAACACCCCTTTATAGTTTAAAAATCCCATGAACTAGTCCCTGTATTTTTTAAAATTGCACAACACCCCCCATAGTTAAAAAATCCGTTATATTTAATGGATTTTGTAAAAAAGACGTAAATATCCTCAATCTTTTTTCATTTATCTTTTTGTCCTTTTTTCTTTTGTTTAGACCAAAAAAATAAAAGAAAAAGAAATATATATATACATAAAAAAAAAAATATATATATGTATATATATATATACATATATATATATATACGAAAAAAAAAAAACTTAAAAAACATTCAAAATGAATAATAAGTGAATAAACATACAAAAGAAAAAATGTGGAATGAATTTGTTTTAAATGACAGACTAAGCAGCCATTAGAAAAGAGAATGATACATAACTACAGCCAACCCCCGAAGGCAAATTCATTCCGATTGTGATGCTGGGTGGGGAATGATATTGTCCTACTTTTTATGTGAGATGTAAATGAGTTTGATTAAAAAAGCTCTTATTTACTACTGTAATGGCATAACTACAGATACATTACCTCTTATTGTGATGCTGGGCGGGGGGTGGGGGGGGGGGGGGGGGTGTTGGGGGTGTTGAGAAGATGACTTTTTTTTATTTTTTTAAAAAAATGATAATTTGGTCAATTCTTATAATTATTTAATAGATAAATTTGTTAAAAATTAATAAAAATCTTACTTAATGCGTGTGAATTACACTTTCCATTAAATTTAACGGCAGGGGGGTGTTGTGCACTTTTGGAAACCACAAGGATTAGTTCAGGGGGTTTTTGAACTATAGGGGGGTGTTGTGCACTTTCGCTAAAGTATAAGGGGGTCTGGTGCACTTCACCCTAATTTTTAACATTGTATCAAAGTTGGGGCCTTGGTCCAATTTTATTAATCCTTGTGTGACCCATATCAAATCAGGTCCACTTGTGTTCAATTTTTTGCATGTGTTATATTTCACGTATCTTTAATTTGCCATATGTGTCCCACATGTGTTTAATCTGCCATATGTGACTCATTTCAAAAATTCGGTTCACATGTATTCAATCTTCCAAGTGTCACTCATCTAAAAATTAGGTCCACCCGTGTTCAATCTTCTGCATGTGGCTCTTCTCAAATCAGGTCATACATGAATAGGAGTGTTAGAATATACACTTGTCCCACATCGAAAAATCAGAAACTCTAAGATCATCTTATAAAATCTTGAGTTACTCCATTTAATACCAGTTAATTTTAAGATGTAATCTCAGACTTCTTAACACATTATAACCTTGTAATTTTGATTATATTGTGGAATTCGGTATTGGTAACAGGGTTTGGTGTTTGAGGAATTTTGGTGGTCTTCTATATTCAATTCAAGATGTTCCTTCTCACAATGGTCATTCATTTGAGACCAATAATGATCGGACATTCTGCTTACTGATATGCCTTGTGTCATCATCATGCACACACATAAATATATTATATTACAGTTTATTTCTGCATAGTTATCTCTCTCATTCAATATGTTAGTTGTAATCATCTGACAATAATTATCTATATTGTGAAGTGTATAAGTTTAGGGAATTCAGTTGGTATCTTTCTCGCTACAGTTATTCGCTCTACTTTCTCTATTACGAGACATGTTTAGTTGTTGAGCTTTTGTTTGCACACTATCTGTATTTGTGCATGTTCTTTTGCGGATAGAGCAGCATAAGTACTTCAACTTTGGACGGGATAGTGACAGCCATGCATGATGATTTGGCTAGAGAGACCCCTTTGTTAAGTTCCTTTTGTTTTAAGATTGAATAATTAATTAAAGTATTTGGATTTGGATGTAATAATTGAGGAATTTGATCTCATATTGTGACTAAGTTCAATATTTTCCTTGATTGAATATTTATGTTTGTGTGGAGACTTATTATTTTGTGGTTTTTAGTAGCTCTAAATTATTATTTCGTGGTTGCGTGCCTATCGGGGTTGACTGGTTATATCTTTTGTGCATGCAGCATCTCATGTGTAGGGATGACAATGGGGCAGGAACTTATCCCTACGCCCTTCCTCGTCACAAGGAAGTCCCTGCACTTGCGTTCTATATCCCCTTCCTCCACCCCTGCCTCATCCTGGAATTCTCATGGGGAATGAGGATTACTTGTGAGTTTTTTTATTATTCCTTTAAACTGTGTGGTACCAAGTTTAATTTGAACCACATAACTTCAAAATATGAATTTAAATTATAATTATAATGAATCTAAATACATGTGCTTAATAAAGATCAACTATTCATTATATATTGAGTCATGTTCTTTGAGTTACATAGTAAAAATAATATTATACTCACTGAGTGTTAAGCATTAAAAATAAATTCCGACTAAAATCATTGTATATGAGCATTACATGTGAAAAGAAAAGGACTTTTTTGTATTATTGGAAGCGCATTGATTACATTGTGATCAACAGTGAAATGAAACTAATTTTGTAAAATGATATATTGCAAAGGTCAAGTTATGACATCTAGTGTTTTGATTAAATTATAATTGTTAAGCCAATTAGATTGGTTGGCGATTGATTAATTGATTGGAGATTATTAAGGCAATCAATTTGAATGGAGATTGTTAAGGCAATTACATTGATTGAAGATTGTTAAGGCAATTAAATTGATTGGGATTTGATTGGCTATGTTTTAGCAAAACTTTTATAATCACCATACTTGTGTTTTTACCCTTTATTGTGCAGGAAAAATCTTATGGTATCTTACCATATGAGAGGAAGATTTGTGTTGGTTAAGGAATGACATTTATTGCATATTCACAAGGAAATGAAGAATAGGGTTTGTGAGATGAGGTTTTTCTTGCAGCTCAAGACGTGTTGATATGAAGGCAGTTAGGTATAAATATGAAGCAGAGGTCGTAGCAAAAAGGGTGGCAGACAGAGAGAGCTGAGCGACAAGAAAATATAAAGGAGTTCTGTCTAGTGTTTCATGTTATGTTGCAACACGATCTGTGTTTCAGTCTTTGATTATATTAAGTGTTGCAACTCAGTTTATTTTGACAGCTTGTTGTGAGCATCATGTATAAGTCTTTGAGTGTTTAGATAGCTGTCTCTTTAATCATTCTTCCAAAGAAGAATATGTAGTTCTTGGGAGAGAACGTTGCAAGTCGAGGGGAGCTCGCCAAACCGAAGTTTGTTAAGGAGTTCTTTATCTAGGCGTCAAAGGTCAAGAGGGAGTCTTTGCTTGTGCAAGTCCATTGATATTGTAACTTGTTATTTCTTAATGAACAAGTTTGTTGGAGCAGGGGAGGTCCCGTGGACATAGACTGCACGGTTGAACCACGTTAAATCTTGGTGTTCTTTATTTTTTGTTATAGCTTTATTATTTCTGCTACTGTTTACTGTCATTGATTATGTTGGAACATTAAGTGGAACAACTTATTAACTGACTAAGCAATTAATGAAACAGTCTGTTAATGAACTGTGAAAGAAGCAATATTCCAGTTAATGTTGCAACATCACCTGTAACAGATTCACTTTACACCAAGTAATTGCATTCATTTTTAGTTTTCATCACTGAGCTTCATCGATTGAGCAAATTAGACATCCTGCTGTGAAATTAATCCATACTTATACTGCACGAACTCTAACAAGTGGCATCAAGAGCTAGTTACAAACTAATTCGGTTAGATTCTTGGGAGTTTTGAGTTGTTGTCTTGCAGGAATAGGTATGGACACCTTGCGTGAGGGAGGCTTAGTCATTAAACCACCGCTGTTGGATGGTGCAAATTACTCATATTGGAAGAATCGAATGAGGGCATTCATCAAGTCAATTGATGAAAGGGCTTGGAAAGTGATTTTGACTGGCTGGACAACTCCTACCAAAATGGATGCTCAGGGCAATGTTGCAACTAAACCTGAAATAGAATGGACTAAGGATGAAAATCTGTTGACAAGCTGGAACTTCAAGGCACTGAATGCAATATTCTATGCTGTTGACTTGAATCAATTCAAGTTAATCTCGACGTGTGAATCTGCTAAGAAAGCTTGGGAGATATTACAAACAGTATATGAGGGTACAACATTAGTCAGAAGATCAAAATTGCAAATGCTTACCACTAGATTCAAAGAACTGAGGATGCAGGAAGATGAAACAATTTCTAATTTCAATGTCAATTGTGCGACATTGCTAATGAATCTTTTACTTTGGGAGAAAAGTATTCCGATTCTAAGCTTGTAAGGAAAACCTTGCGTTCTCTCCTAGACAGGTTTGGAATCAAGGTGGCTGTCATAAAAGAATCAAAAAACATTGATGAAATCAAGATTGATGAACTCATGGGGTCACTTCAAACCTTTGAGATGAAGTTTAAGCAGAAAAAGAAAGAAAAATGCATTGCTTTTTGGGCTGAAGAAAGAAAATGAACAATAAGCTCTTCGGATGATGAGGACACAGAGATGTCTGAATCTTTAGTCGTGCTTACTAAAAATTTCAACAAAGTTTTGAAAAAATGGGACAAGTAGAGAAAGGACTTTAGACAAATGAACTTTGAAAAGAAGCCCTATGTTGCAACAATGTCTAACACTTTTAAGAAACAAAATTTTAAACCGATGAATGAAAAGAAAAAAGGTAAAAGAATTCAATGCCATGAATGTGAGGGTTTTGGTCACATCCAATCTGAATGTGCAAACACCTTGAAGAAAAAGAATAGGGCAATGAATGTTACCTGGAGTGATGAGGAGTCGGAAGAATGCACAGAAAGTGTCGAGGAGTACATCGGTAACTTTGTTGCATTCAATGTTGCAATAGTCCAGTGAGAAACCAGACTGAACCAAGAAAAAGATGCTACAGGTGTTGCAACAATGAGTGAAACAAAGGATGAATTGAGTGAAATTGACTGTACTGAATCAGAAAGTGATGGTGACTTGGATGATGAAGAAGTCATGAAAACGTACAAATATATGTACGAAAAATTAGTGATCGTGTGCAAGAAAAACCAAGGATTGGAATTGAGGATTCTAGAATTGGAAAAACAAAAATTGGCTGCCGAAAGACTACAAGAAGTGTAGATGTTGCAACATGAATTGAAACAGATGCAGCATAATGTGAAAATGCTGAATTCCGGGACTGAAAAGCTTGACCATATGCTTTCCATTCAGAAACCAAGCGGTGACCATGCAGGACTTAGGTACTATGGAGGTGAATCGTTTGGAAAAACTGTCTTTGTCAAGAGTTCTAGAAATCCTGAATTGGAGCATCATGATGCAATATCACAGAATGGCAGAAGAAATGTTTCAGTCACTGATGTTATAACACAGACTGCAATAGCACAGAAGAAACAAAGAAAAAGGAAGAACAGGTTTGTTCCCATCTGTCACTCTGCTTCATACCTAGACACATCAAACCTCAGTGTTTTAAGTTTCAAAGAATGCTGGAAAAAGGTAAGTTCCTTAATCAACAAAAGAGATCATTTAAAGTGTTGTTGCAACACAAGGTAAGACAATTTTGGATAAAAAATTCTGATTTAACTTGTTTTGCTGCTTATACTTCTACACAAGCCTGTGCTGCTAACTCTTGGTATGTTGATAGTGGATGCTATAGACACATGACAGGAATGCGTGAAGTTCTAAGCAATTATAGGAAATGTGATGAAAGGCAAGTTACATTTGAAGAATCGGTAAAAGAAGGAAGCACCAATAAGATGAATATTGATGTTGCAGACGGTGTTGCAACACCGAAGGAAGAACAGACAAAGAGATCTGCTGTGACAAATACTGTTGCAACGCCAGAAACAGAAATTGAGCAGAAAGACATTGGTTCATGCAATGTTACAACAAGCAATGAAACAACAGAAGTTAGCCCTAAGGAAATTCAAGCTGAAATGCCTCAAGTTCACAGAAATCATGCTGCAGAGGATGTGACTGGATCAATACATGATGGAATCCGAACTAGAGGTAAACCCAAGCTGAACTATAAGGACATGGTAAAGTATATGTGCTACACTTCTCCCTTAGAACCAAAAAATATGAAAGATGCATTAGAGGATGAATTTTGGGTAAATGCCATGCATAAGGAATTAAATTAGTTTATACATGAACTTGTTTTAGAACATGTTACAACAGAAAAACAATTGACAGATATCTTCACTAAAGCTTTAGATCCTTTGAGATTTGAAACCCTAAGAAAAGCTTTAAGGATTTGTAGTCTATAATGTTGTATCATGGATTGCCACAGGGTCATGAAAGAAGTTTGAGAAATTTGAAAGTTTAATAATCAATTCAACTAGTGATTTAATTTGTGAACCATATCTCTTTGTACACTTTGAACTCTGAATTGACCAAGCTAATCTTGATAGTCTGAAAGTGCAGGAGCTTGAACTTTCTGATGACTAGGGATAAAGAGAGAAGTCTCTCTAAATCCATTCTTGTATTCTATTCATCTTCAAGATCAAAAAGGAAAAAAAAGGGCAGGAAATAATGTGTCTGTCATACACTGGAAAGAGCTACCTAATCCAAAATAAAAGAGATTAGTGTAAAAGCTACCAGTTGCAACATGAGCTAAAATAGTGAAAAAATACATGTAAAAAGAAATACAGTGTGCAAGTTACCAATTACAACATGAGCTGTCATAAGAAAAATATTGTGTTTTCCTGCGCGATGAATAGACGATCAGGATGTTTGAGCTGATAGGGAGGGCTCCTACACCTTGTAGGTTTGATGGTGAAAGCTATCTGTTTCAGAATTTAATTTTGCATATACACACACATGGTTCATTGATTAAATCCCTGACTGAATTGAGTATTAATGAGTAAACTTTCTTAAGTGACTTCATGCTTCCTGAGCATATCATGCATTTTAATTCTGTTTTAATTTTCAAAAAAAAGGGTAAAATCTCAAGGGATTTTGAGCAAATTGGAGATATTGTGAAAAATATTGTTGCAACATCGGTTCTAAATTGTTTTTGGATAACTATGTATATTCTGTGTCAATATATTGCAACTTCATTGTGTAATAGATCAATGGTCAGAAAGGAAAGTGTTTGCGAAGGAATTTTGGATATTCTCAAATTGATAGTTACTCCATTTGTGCAGGTTTTGAAATTCCTAAGATCGTGGGATTGATAATTGCATAAGTTGACCCATGATGGCAATTAGGACACGATTTTTTTAGCAATTTTTTATGTCTTTTCATTTTTAGTATGTTTCTCTCCCTTGTTTTGTTTTCTCTTAGAAATTTCTTCAGGGTTCACACAAGGTCGACATTCAGGGGGATATTACTAATCTTGCAACAGCACCACCTACTAGGAGTGCCGGTAATTCCACTGATCCATTCGTTATGTCGCAACAGCTGCAGCCACTTCAAGAAAGAGCAGAGTATTGTCCAGGCTAATCAGGAGTAAACCTTTCAGACTTTTGCTCAGCTTCTCAAGGGATAGGAAGCTCTAATGGAGCATTTGATAGAACCTTTCATGTGATGTTGTATGTTCTGTTGTTGACTTGCTAAACTTATTGTGCTGCTACTTTGCTTCCTTTGCTTTTGCTTTCCCGAAAAGGGGGAGAATTACTCTGTTGCTTTTAAAACTTTGCTGATTTTAGTGTTTACTGTTTTCTACTATTGCTACTTGGTATGTCTGTTACTGCTATCGACTTTTGTGGTATTAAGGTTGATTGTTGTCTGTGATAGTTTACTGATTGTTGCAACAGAGTTATCATCTTTGGGTTACTATCTTTTGCAGGGTCATTATCTTTGCTGCTTTGATACTTTCTTATTTGTGTTTCCATTATGTTGTACTGACTATTGAAACATGACTATCTTTGCTCTGATACATCCTTATCTATGTTGTTGAACGATTTCTTTTTTATGTCTCTAATACTCTGCTATTGTTACTCATTACTTTATTTTGCTAGCTTTATTGCTCTATTCGTTTGCCTCTGTTTCTTTGCCTTTGGTTTGGCAAAAAAAGGGAGTATGTCGTGCTGCTTCTGATTTGCTTACTGTATGGTCATTTTAGTATCTGTTGCAATAGGATTGTTATCTTTTACAGGAGCACTATTTTTCTCCTCTGATACTTTTTTATATGTGTTCCACTGCATGTTGCAACAGACTGATCATTGTTCTGATACTCTCCTATTTGTGTTGCTCTAATACTGTTGTTCTACTAAAGGCTGTACCAGGATCGTTATTTGTTGCACCTGCCTTTTTGCACTTGGGCAGTAGGAGGTTACATTGATTGTAATATCAGGGTTTTGTCAAAACAAAGCCAAATGGGAAGATTGTTAAGCCAATTAGATTGGTTGGCGATTGATTAATTGATTGGTGATTATTAAGGCAATCAATTTGAATGGAGATTGTTAAGGCAATCAATTTGAATGGAGATTGTTAAGGCAATCAATTTGAATGGAGATAGGCAATTGAATTGATTGGAGATTGTTAAGGCAATCAATTTGAATGGAGATTGTTAAGGCAATTGAATTGATTGAAGATTGTTAAGACAATTAAATTGACTGGGATTTGATTGGCTATGTCTTAACAAAACTTTTATAATCACCATACTTATGTTTTTACCATTTATATTGTACAGAAAAAATCTTATGGTAACTTACCATATGAGAAGAAGATTTGTGCTGATTAAGGAATAACATTTATTGCATATTCACAAGGAAATGAAGAATAGGGTTTGTGAGTTGAGGTTTTTCTTGCAGCCCAAAATGTGTTGATATGAAGGCAGTTAGGTATAAATATGAAGCAGAGATCGTAGAAAAAGAGGAGGCAAACAGAGAGAGCTGAGCGACAAGAAAATATAAAGGATTTATGTCTAGAGTTTCATGTTATGTTGCAACACGATATGTGTTTCAGTCTTTGATTATATTAAGTGTTGCAACTCAGTTTATTTTGACAGCTTGTTATAAGCATCATGTATTCGTCTTTGAGTGATTAGATAGCTGTCTCTTTAATCATTGTCTAGGAGAAAAAGGTGTAGTTCTTGGGAGAGAACGTTGCAAGTCGAGGGGAGCTCGCCAAACCAAAGTTCGTTAAGGAGTTCTTCATCTAGGCGTCAAAGGTCAAGATGGAGTCTTTACTTGTGTAAGTTCATTGATGTTGTAACTTGTTATTTCTTAATGAATAGGTTTGTTGGACTAGGGGAGGTCCTGTGGACGTAGACCGCACGGTTGAACCATGTTAAATCTTGGTGTTCTTTATTTTATGTTATAACTTTATTATTTTCGCTGTTGTTTACTGTCACTAATTATGTTGGAACATTAAGTAGAACAACTCATTAACTAACTAAGCAATTAGTAAAACATACTATTAATGAACTGTGAAAGAAGTAATGTTCCAGTTAATGTTGCAACATCACCTGTAATAAATTCACTTTACACCAAGTAATTGCATCCATTTTTAGTTTTCATCACTGAGCTTCATCGATTGAGCAGTATAAGTATGGATTAATTTCACAGCAAGATGTCTAATATGCTCAATCGATGAAGCTCAGTGATGAAAACTAAAAACGGATGCAATTATTTGGTGTATAGTGAATCTGTTACAGGTGATGTTGTAACATTAACTGGAACATTGCTTCTTTCATAGTTCATTAACAGTCTGTTTCACTAATTGCTTAGTCAGTTAATGAGTTGTTCTACTTAATGTTCCAACATAATTAGTGACAGTAAACAGCAGCGAAAATAATAAAGCTATAACAGAAAATAAAGAACACCAAGATTTAACGTGGTTCAACCGTACGGTCTACGTCCACGGGACCTCTCCTGGTACAGCAAACCTATTCATTAAGAAATAACAAGTTACAACATCAATGGACTTACATAAGTAAAGACGCATTTTTGACCTTTGACGCCTAGATGAAGAACTTCTTAACAAACTTCGGTTTGGCGAGCTCTCCTCGACTTGCAATGTTCTCTCCCGAGAACTACACCTTCTTCTCCCGAAGAATGATAAAGAGACAGCTATCTAATCACTCAAAGATGAATACATGATACTTATAACAAGCTGTCAAAATAAACTGAGTTGCAACACTTAATATAATCAAAGACTGAAACACAAATCATGTTGCAACATAACATGAAACACTAGACAGAACTCCTTTATATTTTCTTGTCGCTTAGCTCTCTCTGTCTGCTTCATCTTTCGCTACGACCTTTGCTTCATATTTATACCCAACTATCTTCATATCAACACGTCTTGGGCTGCAAGAAAAACCTCATCTCACAAAGACTATTCTTTATTTCCTTGTGAATATGCAATAAATGTCATTCTTTAACCAGCACAAATCTTCTTCTCATATGGTAAGTTACCATAAAATTTTTCCTGTACAATATAAAAGGTAAAAACACAAGTATGATGATTATAAAAGTTTTGCTAAAACATAGCCAATCAAATCCCAATCAATTTAATTGCCTTAACAATCTCCATTCAAATTGATTGCCTTAACAATCTCCATTCAAATTGATTGCCTTAATAATCACCAATCAATTAATCAATCGCCAACCAATCTAATTGGCTTAATATCATTTATATCTTAAAATAAATAAAAGCAGATCATGCTTTGCACGCGCAACTGTATCACGGGTTCTACAACTCACATCGTGGACCGAATGTTATTCTTTTTAAAAAAAGTTCATCGTCATTAAAAAAAACAATCTATAAAACAAGATTATTTTAATGATCTACTATTCAACTTTATGGAATTTTAGAAACATTATGAGTAAGTTTCTGGGCAGCAGGTTAACATAAAGCTAATTAAAAGATAAAGCTGAAGCTAGAAAGTTGCATTGGACTCCTTGGAGTCAAGCCTGCTATCCAGTTGATGAAGGGGATTAGGTATGAGGAGATTATCTGATATTAATGAAGCCATGGGCTTCAAAATTTAATGGAGATTCCGCACAACTAACAGCATATGGTCCAACTTCATTAAAGATAAATATTGTGATGGCCATCATCCATGCCTTGTGGAAACAAAGTATCATGACTCCTCTCTATGGAAAAGAATGAAAAAAAGCCAAATCAAAATGTGAAAGACACATTCGATGGAAAATTAAGATAGCTCAAATCTTCTTTTGGCATGATATTTGATGGGGAGATCAGTATTTGGACACCTATGCTTCTTCAGATTCTACCTTTTCATAGAAGGTTGAATGCTTTGTTCAAAATGGTAGATGGGATATTGAAAAGCTTGCAGCCTACCTACTTGGAAGTATTTATACAAAAAACATTAAAATATCACTCAACATGGAGGAAAATGACTGCTATTTGGGCACTTTCTATGCATGGAAACTTTGTTAGAAATTGCAAACCAAAACCCAAAATAACTCTTGAAAAAATGAAGAAGCAAGAGATAACGAGATGATTCTTGGAGAATTGAAGAGACATGTGCATTTAATGCATGAGGCAATAAAGGCTAGGGAGACAAAGAGTAGCAAACATTGTCTCTATCCTCACATCTTTCACCTACAAATTGGCCTCATTGGTTTTGTATCAATCACATCCCAAAACACCATAAAATATTGTTGTATGAGCCAGTTAGTAACCGGATTCAATAAATGTATTCGGAATTGGGTGTCCATGGTTGTAATCAAGTTAAAGGTTAAGAAAATACTGAGTTGAGAGATTCAATCAAGAGAGAGGGTTTAGGCTTTCCCAGACATAAAAGCCAAGATGATGTAATCATTATTGAGTGATAATAGATTATTCCCAAGGTGGGATCGTGGATGTAGGTAGAGAGTCGAATCACATTAAAATTGTGTCTCTTATCCCATTCATTTGTGTGCACGATCCAATTATTCCCAAAATATGGTACCAGAGCTGGAGGATTTGTACACAATGCTTGGGTAAGATCTGGAAGCAGAAATTACTGTTTTGGTGCAAGAAGTGTAACCAACAAAACTAAAGGAGTAAAAAAAATAAGAGAAAAAACAGAGGGAGGAATTTTTCGTACTTGGAAAACAGAGTTTTTCTCCTTAATTTCAGTGTCAGGATTCGTAAATCTTAAGTCGTTCCCCGTAACTAGTCAACCACTTCCTGTAAATCATGCACCATTAACAAAATTTGCAGACCTGTGCAGCAAATAAGATGAAGAAGATGACAGTAGGTCATCTTAGAAACACCACCATCTGAGTACCAAAATTAAAAGACATTGTTGAGCTCGTTGGAAAACGGAGAACAATATGGTGGTAGCGATGCAAGTTGAAGAAGTCGTTGGAGTAGCGGGTAAAAATGAAGCACTATCGGCCACATGTTATGGTGGTTGGACATGATTAAAGTGACCAAATGGCGTGTGGGAGGCGCCAAATGAATCATTGTTGTAATAGGAATCTTTTCGCATTCAAAATCCAAATACAAAAAAAAAAAAAAGTGAGTTGTTGAAAGAGTAAGAAAAAAAAAAGAGTAAAAAGAAAAGGAACAAAAGAAAGTAAGCAAAGTGAAGAGTGAGTGAAAACTCTGTGTGAAGACCGCAACTTATAATTTGTGAGTTTGTTATTGTAATTTCTGTGTAAGGATTTGTAAATCCTAAGTCACTTCCACTATATTGTTAGTAGATGAAGAATGTTAAAAGAAGATTGCTAAAAGGTAGACACTAGAAGCAAGAGGTGCTCGTGTCAAGAGAAATGGTATCGTAGTCGCCAGAAAGTCGAGAGAGCCACAACTCATTATTAAAGATTGTTACCATAACACATTGAGAAGATAGTTGCATCACCAGAGCGATCAAACAAAGGCAGCAACTTGAAGAGAATCGGCCATGGAGATTGTTTTGATGAAGAAGTCGAAACAGTTCAGAACTGTCGTAGCATTCAAGAAAAATTGATAGCAGTATTTGGTGTGAAAATGGTTTTGGTTTGAGGGGGCTTGTTGGAAATTTCAAATCAAAATGCAAAATAACTCTTGAGAAAATGAAGAGGCAAAAGATGGCAAGATGACTCTTGGAGAATTGAAGAGACATGTGCATTTAATGCATGAGACAATAAAGGCGAGGGAGGCAAAGAATGGCAAACTTTGTCTCTATCGTCACATCTTTCACCTATAAATTGGCCTCATTGATTTTATATCAATCACACCCCAAAACACCATAAAATATTGTTGTATGAGCCGGTTAATAACCAGACTCAAGAAATGTATCCAGAGTTGGGTATCCGTGGTTGTAACCACGTTAAAGGTTAGGAAAACAATGAGTTGAGAGATTCAATCAAGAGAGAGGGTTTAGGTTTTCTTAGGCATAAAAACCAAGATGATGTAACCATTATTGAGTAATAATGGATTATCCCAAAGATGGGACTGTGAAAGTAGGCAGATAGCCGAACCACGTTAAAATTGTGTTTCTTATCCCATTCATTTGTGTGCATGATCCAATTATTCCTAACAAACTTCTCTTTGAGGAATGCATGGAATGCAGTTAGAGAAACAAAATCCTATTGTCACTCAACATGTTAAGTAAGACTACCTCATTTAAAAGCTTAAGCTGTTAAGGAGGAGTTTGTTGTATTATTTATTATCTTCAATATGTCCCACAAGTGCAGGCAAAGTTAAATGTTGAGTCAGGCCTTTGAACAATTTTAATATTTTTGATGAATTTCTCCAAATTCCTATGTGATTACTCTAATTTTATATTTGCGGCAACTGAAATTGTATTCTTATCTCATGCTAATTCATTAATTGATACTTCTTATTTTTTGTACTATGTGAACATTGGATCTACTTGCTGAATTGTTGAATGAGATTGAAAAACTGGTGTCGTATCTATTATTCTATAGAATTTTGCAATTCAATGCATGCTTTTGAAATTTTCAAACATTTTGCTACATAATTTTTTATAATCTATTTTTGTTGAAAATAAGCTGACTCTATCTGTTGAAATAAGATTTGTTTTGACTTAATTTTGTGTTGAAAAAGAATTACTTTGGGTCACCGGGGCCTTCAAGTATCCAAAATACATTGGGGAATTTCCTGTGAAACTTGCTTACTAGATTGGTTATAAGCATGTTTGATTTTTCTCTTCCATACTGGTTAAAATGTTTGTTAGAATATTGTTGGTACCATTGACATCAATTGTCAGTTTGAGATGAAAAAAAAATTTAAATTAAATGAATTCTTCTCGGCCTTTTTATCTAAAAGTAAATAAAAGCAGATTTTTTTTTGGACAAAAGCAAAAGCAAATTATTTCAGTAATCCGCTGAGCAATTACATTGTTTGGTAGGTATAAGGCAAAAGCTTGTTGGAGAAATTAAAATTGCGCTCACGCAAAGTTTGCCTTGTTTGGTAGTGTTCATGTTTTTCATTTTGTAGAATAGCTTTTTATAATAGTTTTCAAAATCAATTTATAAGAAAAAAAAAAACAAAGAGAATTTTGTTTGAGTAGAATTGTTCTCTAAAAAAGTTTTTCGTAACGATTAGTACATTAGAATGAATTTGGACATGAATAGAATGAGCTAAGAAATTAAATGAACTGATAATGGAATGAACTTAGGAGTGTGAATGACATGCTTGTTATGCTCTAGGAATGAATATATTGATTTCAAACTCATGTTTAGTAGTTAGTCTACAAAAGTATTAATGAGAATGACTTGTATAATATGTTAAGATTACCTTTTTATTATTATAGTATTAAAAATAAAAATAAACAAGAACATAATTGTAAACAACATGATAACAAATAATAATAGTAGTAATAATAATAAAGATAATATAATAATAAAATATGCAAAAATAAATGTATTAAATATAATAATAATGTATAATAACAATAATAATAATAATCATAATATAAAAGTATACAATAATTCTAATAGATAAACAATATGATAAAATGAAAACTAATAATAATCAAAATAATAAATATAAATGAAATAAAATATTGATGATAATAATAATAATAATAATAACGATATATGTAATATATTATTAATATATAACTAACAAAATATAATAATAATAATAATAATAGTATTAAATATAATAATATAGTAAGTAGTAGTAAATATGATTAATAATAATTATTATATATTATAATAATAATAATCTATATTATATAATATATAATATAAATATACTAATATAAAAAAATTATAAATTCAATAAATAATAATAATATAAATAATAATAATAATAACCTTTATGCCTCAAATTAACCTTTATTACTAATATGATACTTATTTATTCTTAAAATAATGATACGTATGTATTAACAAAAGAGCATTATTATCATTTCATATCCGTCAATCCCATTACTGCTCTATTGACTACCAAAAATAGGATTGTAATCAATATATTCATTTCTATTTTTATTCGTAGACTGTACCATGTATGACATACACTTTTTGAAGTTTATTCCATTTCTTGGGTCATTATGTTCATTAACTCATTTCATTCATGTCCAAAAGCATCCTAAGATATCAATCTCCACCTTATAAGATTAGGATTTGACCTCTATAGAAAGCACCCTATTAGACCTTGGACTTTGATAATTTCTAAAGACAAATAGGAGGGGATTTTATCGAGATCTATAGGTTTTGAAGTCTTTAATTATTGATTTTCATATCGAAATTTTTTAGGTAAGTAGGATTTACCTTTCTTTTGTTACCTCTTTGTTGATCAACAAACTTTGTTCAATTCTTTGTCTACTCTGATATTTGTATGCATTTTGTTGAATCTTGTTAGTTACTCCTCTTGATCGTAAGGTTAAATGCATAACACATTGTTGAGTCTATAAACCATACAAGTTATTGTTTGAATTCTAAACGGTTGATAGTTAATAAGTCAGCTTTTTTTATTGAATTCTGAGCTAATATTGTGAATTGTGAATCATGTAATTGCTTAACAATCACAACTTACTATTGTTTTGTTACTATTTGATATTATGTTCGATATCAAGGGACCACCACCAAATCTTTTTGACAATACAAAGAAACAATAGAAGTATTAGTCAAGGCTTGTGGGCTAAAACAAGGAAAAAGAAAAGCACCAATAAAGAAGAAGTTATCTTTACACTTCATGAGACAATGTGGTGTGTCGCTTATATGCAGTCTGTCAGAAACATTTTTCCCAAGTTTATATATGTCTATCAGGCATTTGAAGCTGAAAGGTTCTGTTTTATTCACATCTAGAGCTCGAATCCGTTAACAATCTAATTTCTCTGAAATTAGTGTTGGTAAGTCTTGTGGTCAACTAGTTTAGACCATACTTCATCTAAGCAAAATTATATGCCTCACAATTTAGCATTCTTAAATGTGAATGTAAGAAAACTTTTAGACAAGTTAATATCCTGTAATAAAAAAATAAAACAGAAAAAAGGTTCACATATTTGCTCCCGCAAATGATGCAATCCCAACAATAGCAGGCCAATCTGGAAGTAAGGAAATTTTGATGACGACAGAATGCCCCAGTGGTCTGAGATGCACAGCCAATGAGCTTCTATAAAAGGAGCTCTCTGCCATGCGATTAGAGGCACAAAGCTGAGAGAAAAACATAGTAAGAGGTTTTTCTGTGTAGTAACGTGAGTATTCCGATCAGAAGTTAATTTAAGCCGGATCAAAATACCATATTAGTATGTTGTTTTAAACATACTTATCATCAAGTTTATGATGTGATTATTGTCAATCCAACTCCAGGAAGCTGACGAAATTATCGCCAATCAAATTCGGTGAGTTCTTTCCACATTTTTGTTATCCATACTCGAATAATTTTGACGAACTCATGTTATTACTTAGGTGCTTGTACGGATCACGAATGAAAAATATACATTATATAGGAAGGAAACGATTCAACAATAAAAGAAAGAAAAGGGAAGATTAAATATTGTTTAGATCGGATAAAATTATAAAGAAAGGTTTACAAGGAACTATAATGTATTCTTTATTTGCGATTGTAAAGAAAATGAAAATAAAAGATAATTTTTATAAATATGTTATTTTTATTTATTTTTAACAAGTGTAATACTGATAATTGTACATGCCAAAAGAAAATGGAATATTTGTATCATTCTCACTTAATCTGCACTAGTCTTATACCGTACCGTTGATATCTGCGGTGCAATCAATCTGTCGTCAAAATGAAAATCAAACTTTACAGGTTAAATCATATTTAGCTCCACTGAGATGAATCCTTTTTAGAGATCATGCATAGATTGAAGTCAACAAAGCAAAGATTACAAGAAAAAGAAAAAAAGAAAAAAAAGAAAGTACTAGACTAACAATGTGTATAGCAAACAGAGTAATATTAATCTTTGAAAAATTCACACCTAGAAAATTCATCCGCTAGTCAATTCTTGGTGTAGCCAGGGGGCGTAGCGTTGAACTCAATGAACGTGTAGCTCACGTAACGTACTTTTTCATTTCTTTTGCATGATTATGTGATGGAAACTAATAAATCTAAAAGCGAAAAAACAATTTTAGTTCCTAATAAATATGATAAGTCTCAAAAAAATTTGAAATCACTCTACAACCCTGCACTTTAGTTTCTTTTGTGATTTCGTATGAAAGAAAGAATAATGCAATAAAATTCTATTTTTACCCTTGAAGTGTCACATGGATTAGCAAATTTGTTATGCTTACAACTTTTCATTGCTTCATGCAACTACATGATGTGAAGGAGTTTTGGCGATAAAAATATTAGTGTGACCATCTGCTTCTTGATTTTCAAGAGAAAAAAAAAAGAATTGTGTTAGTGAAGTGACATTCCAAAGAACAAATAGCATATTAATTAAAAGAAAATGATATTTTTAGTGCATTATTAATTTTTCAAAAACAATTACAAAAGAAATTAAAGTGCATGGACTTGTGGAGAGATTTTTAAATTCACAAGAACTTGTTTGACACTTATCATATTTCTTAGGGACTATAATGGCTCTTTCCCTAGGCAATGATTGGTACGTGAAAATGAGTTGGGAATAGAATAATATTACCAATTTTATTTTAATTCCCATATTTGGTATGAGGGAATGGACTTGGGAATCTCATTCCCAAGGGAATCCCATTCCCACCTACATAGCAATAGCTATTCCAGACCAAATACATGGGAATGGTCCATTCTCATGTGTTTGGAATAAACTTGACTACTACACCCTTATATAATATAACTTTTATAAATAATTTATTTTACAATAATAATAATATAATAATAATAATAATTAAATAATAATAATTATTATTATTATTATGAAAATAAAAAAATAGTAAAATAATAATAAAAACAAAAATAAAAAATAATAATAGTGATTAAATAATAATAATAATAATAATAATAACAATAATAATAATAAAAAATAAAATAATATTATTATGAAAATAATAATTATTATTATAAAAATAAAAATAAAAATAAAAATAAAAATGATAATAATAATAATAATAAATAAATAAATAAAAAAAATAAAATAAAAAATAATAATAGTGATTAAAATAATAATAATAAAAAATACTAATAATAATAATAATAAAGTAAAATAATAATGATAAAAATAATAATAATAATAATAATACCAATATAATAATAATAATAATAATAATAATAATAATAATAATAATAATAATAATAATAATAATAATAATTGTTGTTGTTGTTGTTGTTGTTATTATTATTTTTATTTCGTTATTAATAATTATTATTATTATTATTATTTATTGTTCTTATTATTTATTTATTTATTTATTTATTATTATTATTTATGTTTATATTGTTTATTGTTATTTTAAATTTATTCTTATTTTTAATACTATAATAATAAAAGGGCAATCCTGTCATATTATACAAGTCATTCACATTACTATTCTTAATTCCTAGAGCATACCAAATATATCATTCTTATTCCCAACTTCATTCCATTCCCAATTTTATTTCATTCATTGGCTTATTCCATTCCTGTCCAAATTCATTTCAATGTAGTTACCTAATTAAATGTGAAATCTTGTCTCAATATTCTCCAAGTCTGTTACAGAAGATTGTGTGAAAGATCTTTGTAAGATTATGATGTTTACCCTGTGGTAGTTCCTTACATTTAACGATGTATGCAATTGACATTGATAGACTTTATTATCATGGTACTATATAATGAAAAAAGTTATTACCCTATTACAGACACAATGAAAAAAGTTACTACCCTATTACAAACACACTTGAAAGAGACGACATTGCTATCTTCAGACATTGAGTTCCATGATGTTCCTCTCAACCCAGAATCTCTCTAGCTTTTCTTGTCTGTCTACATGTGACAACTTTGGCAGAGACAGCTACTAGTGTTTATTATCAGAATGAGAAAGATTATGTTGCGTTAATGGACTTGAAGTCTAAGATTATGGATGATCCTTATGGCATCATCAAATCATGTAATGGTTCTGCCCATTTTTGTACATGGCCAGGTGTCACAAGTGGTCGCCGTCATAGAAGAGTTACCAGTATAAAACTAGCCCACAGCGGATTAGTTGGTTCGTTATCACCTTTCCTTGGGAATCTAAGTTTTATTCGGGAGTTAAATCTAACGAACAACACTTTCCATGGGAAAATCCCCTCTGAATATGGTCAGCTCTTGAGGCTAAAAACACTAGACCTCAGAAGAAATTCTCTTGAGGGAGAAATTCCAACAAACTTATCCCAATGCTCCAATCTTATACATCTTCTCATAAGTTCAAACAAGTTAACAGGGAAAATTCCAAAGAATATTGGTTCCTTGTCAAAGCTGGAGAATTTGCTCATTCACATGAACAATTTAATAGGAAAAATCCCTTATTCTCTTGGCAATCTTACCTCATTGCTTCGTTTCTCTACATCATTTAATTTTCTAAAGGGAAATATACTAGAAACATTGGGTCTGTTGAAAAGTTTGACATTTCTGGAATGTGGCGGTAACAAACTATCGGGTATAATATCTTTATCAATATTTAATATTTCCTCCCTTTCTGACCTATCATTGTCTGAAAATCAAATACATGGAAGCCTTCCCCCAAGCTTGGGCATCATGTTCCCTCATCTTCAGTATCTTCAGTTAAGAAATAACTATTTTACAGGACCACTTTCAGCCACATTATCAAATACCTCAGAACTGCAAGAAATTGAAATGGATTTCAACAGATTCAGTGGAAAAATAGCAATTGAATTTGGTGGCACGCAAAATCTCAATAGACTAATGCTGGGGGGAAATAATTTTGGAAGTGGGGAACCAGATGAAATGTTTTTCCTCAGTTCTATGAGAAATTGTAGCAATTTGAAATTTGTTGAATTACGGTTGAACCTATTAAGAGGGGTATTACCTAAAGACATTGGAAATTTTTCATCCCAACTCTCACTTCTAGCCCTTGCAGGAAATCATATATATGGAGGCGTACCTTCAACAATAGGTAACCTCATCAGCTTACATAGTTTGTACCTTTATGACAATCAGTTAAGAGGCAGAATTCCTAGTAGTTTAGGCAATCTTCAAAAGTTACAAATGTTGATTCTAGGAGGGAATGAATTATCAGGAGAAATTCCAGAATCTCTAGGGAACCTAACTCTTTTGATTGAACTCTTTCTTGATCAAAACTTATTAGAATGAGCCATACCACCCGCTCTTGGAAATTGTAAAAACTTGTTGTCGTTGAGTCTTTTTCAAAACAGGCTTAGTAATACCACTCCAATTGAGATTTTCAAGATTTCTAGTTTAAGTTTGTATCTCGATTTATCATAAAACCATTTGTCTGGATCATTGCCTGTACAGATCGGTGAGTTGGAGAATCTATCAGGTCTTTATGTGTTTGAGAATAACTTGTCTGGCGAAGTTCCTGAAAGCATTGGCAAATGTACGAGTCTTGTGAACTTATCTCTAGCAAGAAACTTATTTTCTGGATCTATTCCTTCATCCTTTCAATCGTTGAGAGGCATTCAAAATATTGATGTTTCTCAGAACAGCTTGTCTGGCCAAATTCCTCTCTTTCTCAAAAATTTCGCCTTACAGATCCTAAATTTGTCTTTCAACGATCTTGAGGGTGAGGTTCCAATGCAAGGCATCTTGGCGAATGCAAGTGTAGTATCAATTGTTGGAAACAGAGGGTTATGTGGGGGTATAAGTGAGCTTCAACTACCAAATTGCCACATCAGTAAGTTGAAGAAACATAAGATCTCACCCGCGATAATTGTATCAATAGTGGCAGCAACTTGTTTCTTCATTGGGCTAATCTGGCTTTCATACTTGTTCATCTGCTCATCCAAAAGAAGAAGTGATCTACTTCCTACATCGTTGTCCATGAGATCATATTTGGATGTAACTTATACGAAGCTCTTTAAAGCAACCAATGGTTTCTTTGTGGAGAATTTGATTGGCTCCGGTAGTTTTGGCTCAGTTTATGAAGGGATCTTTGATGATGATAATGGAGTCATTTTGGTTGTAAAAATAATCAACCTTGTGTAGCGAGGAGCTTCCACGAGTTTTATGCATGAATGTGAAACACTAAAGGATATCAGGCATCGAAATCTAGTGAAGATTATAACTTGTTGCTCAAGTACTGATTTTCAAGGTAATGATTTCAAAGCTTTAGTGTATGAGTTCATACCTAATAGAAGTGTAGAGAACTGGTTGCATACAGATATACAAGAAGATGAACCAAATACTCATCGCCAACTAGACCTTCTTCAAAGAATCAACATCACCATTTATGTGGCTTATGCACTGGACTATCTCCATCACCATTGCCAAAGACCAATTGTTCATTGTGATATAAAGCCAAGCAATCTCCTTCTTGATAGTGACCTGACTGCACATGTTGGAGATTTTGGCCTCGTGAAATTTCTTCCAGTTCACACAATTGTAAATGATAGCAACTCAATTGGGATACGGGGATCAATTGGATATGTTGCTCCAGGTAAGACCAATGATTTTGTGTTAGATCCATCATTGTTTAGCTATTGATAGTCTAAATTCTCTACCCTCGTCCCTAAAGTAAAGAAGTTGAGATAACTACTCATTCTTTATTTTTCATGATAAATTGCATCTAAAATGCAGAGTATGGTCCCAGAACTGAGGTGTCACCACATGGAAATGTTTACAATTATGGAATCTTATTGTTGGAAATGATGACAAGGAAACGACCCACTGATCCTATGTTTGTTAAAGGCCTTAACCTTCACAAGTTTGTTAGCAGGGCAATGCCATAACATGTCATAGATATTGTGGATCCAATTCTTAGCAAGACAGATGGAGCTGCAACGACCAATCCACTAGAAGTAACACTACAAGAAATTAGCAGTTTTGCGACAGTGAATTTTGGTCTTTAATTCGTCGCTAATTTGATTTAGAGACAAAAATGATTGCGTCTCTAAACCCTCGTCGCTAATGTCTACATAGTCACTAATAGTGACAAATATATTTTCGTTGCAAAAAGCAACTAATTTGCAACAGGTTTTGTTAACCATCACAATATTCATTTTGTGGCAAAAAGTGTTACAACTTTTGTCGTAAATGTCATAGCTAATGTCGTGGCAAAACTTCATCACACATATTTGTCACAAAAATAGTCGCAAATTTTATCGTGAATGTCGTAGTTATTGTCATGGCAAAAACTCGTCGCAAATATGTGTCGCAGAAATAGTTGCAAATTTTGTCATAAATGTCGTAGTTAATGTCGTGACAAAAATTCATTGCAAAAATAGTCACAAATTTTTTCATAAATGTCGTAGTTAATGTAGTGGCAAAAACTCGTCGCAAAAATAGTCACAAGTTTTGTCACCAAATGTTGTCGCTAAAGTCATAGCAAAAACTCGTAGCTAGAAGCGTCTCTAATTTTGTTGCTAATTTCGCCCATCGTTGCAATTTCGTTGCTAATACTCGTCTCTTACATTGTCCCTAATTTTCATCCATTTTTTTCATAATATTTAAAATTAATAAAATATAGGAGATAAAAATAAATAGTTAGTAAACATCAAAGTTATATTAAATAACTTTTATAATTTCTAAAAGTTTACCAAAAATAGAAAATATTCAAAATATTTACAATATTCAACATAGAATATATAAGTCTCCAATATAAAGCCAGAAATCGATCATAGTTTTATTACATCATACAACATAGTAATGACAAAACGAAGTCTAAACTAAAAGGGGAGCATAGTAAGAGATACAATCCTCATAACTTTGCAACACAATAATGGCTAAATTATAATTGAAGTATGAAAGTTGTGCCGAAAATACGAACAACTCCCAACCAGTAAGATCAAAAGTTACATAATTTTGAAAAACTTAACCAATAAAAAGTGTAACATGACTAATCAGTCCAAAAAACCTGTGCCGAAAATACCAACATATTACTTCGAACAAATCAATAGATAGTAGGATCAAGTGCGTGCAACAGATCTACAAGAAAATATGAAAACATCAGTCTAAAACCTTTGCAAGTTGCATACATCTAGATCAGCTACCTTAGAAACTCTAGCTTCTTATTCTTTTTCAACTGAAATCACTTAATTTCAATTTAGCAACAAAGACACATACAAGGACCAGATAACTAGATTTGCTAATCTTGTTTATGGCTAATGACTATATATGTATGTATATTAAAATTCCATAGTTACATTAGATAAAACTTCTCATAGAAAACATAAATCTTGCTTCAAGCACAATTCTATCCACATAGTCAAATAACAAAATAACTAAAAACTCTTTTACATTACTTGTTTTGCCCCTGTGAAAACCACTTGTCTACTTTTGTTTCATGCTAAACTCATGTTGATCTAAAACGAAGATATATGCATTGTCCACAATAGCACAATAAACTCTAACATTTCTTATGTTCCTCTAGTAAAACAAATATGACGAATGTATGGAAAATATACAAGACAGGAGCAAAAAGTTTGCGCTTCAGGCTTATCAAATATCACTTCTACCATAGATTTCCACCAGGAGAAATAAAGAGGCAGTTGATTTAGTTATAAAAGACTTAGCAGCTTGACTATTGTAAAGCATTTTAAAGTTTAGCGGACAGTCTAAATATAGAAGTAAAAAACCCAGGAAGGGCCTTCAATGAATACTCCAAAGTTAGTAATGGTATCAATTTCCAAATACCTCCTATATACTAGCCAGGTAGTATGTGAAAGAAACAAATAGTTTAAATTACTCCTATTGTAACGCCCCGAACCCAACCCCACGCTAAAGTCAGGCTCGGACCCGTCACTCGGACAGAGTCTTCTCTGTACCAAGGACAAAACTGTTACCTGTAAACATTCACTCAAGACATTTGAACTAAATCAACAACTTATCCGCCAACATCTCCAAAGCTAAAACACAATCACAAGGCCATCTGAGCCTTGGAACAACAACATTCTACTAAAACACACAAGCATGCAAAATAAGTTGGTTTCAGTCTTAAGTAGTTAGTTACAATATGATCTAAGTTCCATATGAAGATCAACAAACACTCTAAGCATGCAAGAGAACGTAAAGTTTAATATCCATTATTACAATCCAACATCTTTCTCTATCATTCTAGTACACATCTACTAGACAGATATACAAGACTCTAGAGTCTCAAAATACATTAATAATAAGAACTCCACGCAAGAAGCACATAAAATCCACCTCAGCACACAAGGTCACGGATTCTGATCTACGTGAACTTCTTCCTCTTCTTCTACGTCTAATAGCTGGGGATTCACCTCAGCTTCTCCTGAAACATTTCAAATGAGGAGTGTGCAACAAAGTTGCCCAGCGAAGGAGGTGATGCAGCATGCCAATGTGCAGTATGATATGCAACACCAGAAAATATATATATATATATATACCACATAAACTAACAAGACAATAAGCCAAGCAATTAATCACTTTAAAAAGGATATGGTTCCACTTCCAAGTCTTCATCCACGAGCCACGAACCACGAGCATCATGAACATGCCGGCAAACCCCAAACACCACAATTGGGATACTCCGGATGTATCCCGATCCTACGACCCTTTCTCCCGAGGTAGGTCCATGCCCAGCAGGTGAACCACGCCTCTGGGGTAGTGGAGTATGCCTCAGCGAGAAAGGGAATAGGCACCATGGTAGTCGAGGGAGCACGGCAAGCCCGACGCCGCCCGTGTTTCTCGACGCTACCATGTCCGATAAAGGTTGCGCAACCCAAAACAAGTCACAAGCGATCAATATAACACATAACACATAAGAGGGACGACAAAGTAGGCCGCCCTCACATATATGCACGATAAAAGTTCATATAAGCACGATATTAGCTAATAGATGCCAAAAGAAGCAATCAACACAATTAAATCCCACAATCTACTCACATAGCTTAATTATATGCTAAATATTCAATGCAAGGCACTAAGATTCCTCAACAAGTTCTAAATGCAACTCAAATGGCTAAAAACTACATTTTCCCTTTCTTTAACCGAATTTTCTTTCTCCTAAGCATTGTTCAAGATTCCCAAACCATATCCTAGTCTTTCTATGTTCTTAATTAAGCTCAAAGGTACCTTTTAAAGTCACTAAAACTCATTTTTGAAGCAAAAGTTCGGGAAGGCCCCGAACGGGTTTGAACTACAACCATACTAACCGAACCCCATTTTCGCGAAACGAAAGCACCAAAGGTGCTTCCTTAGCTCAAGGATACCCAAATCAATACTCAAACTTGCCCGGATTGCCTAACGTGTAAACCCCCCTTTTTAAAGTAAGCTATTTATGCAATTAAGTTCAAATTCGAGTGATTCAACCTCACGTGGCTTTTCAACTAACTTCCCTAGGGTCTAGAGCACCTAATTGAAGCATCAATTCAAGCCAATTAGCAAATTTTCTCAAAACCCTAATTCTAGGCACTATTCATCATCTCTTTGAGCAATCTCAAGTTTCAACCATTAACTTTGTTATCAAACCTCAAAAGTTAACTCCATAGGCATCAAATAATTCATAGAAAGCATTCATAACAAGTTTTATAGCTAATAACAACAAATCAATAAAATTCAATATATGCACATAAACTTTAAAAAAAAATAAATGCATCTCCCTTACAATTTTTGAAGATGATGAATCTTGTTGAAGTCTCTAAGTTGCTCAAAACCCCTCCCAAGATGAATCTAGAAGCTCAAAGTGCAAGATTGTTGAAGCAAGAATCTCATTTTTCCTCCTTGAAGTGGACGGCCAACACAAGGGACATGGAGGTCATTTTTTTGTTGTTTTGATGACAAGAATAAGCCTTTTGTTTTAATTTAATAAGTTGGTTAATATTATATGTGGTGCATGACTAAATAATATAAGCTAATTAGTCTCTAATCTTGATCAACTAAGGTTAATTGCAATTCCAAATGCTTTTAATTGAAACTAGCACCATTCTAACGTAACACTATTCAAAGGTCACAGAAAACATTTTCCAAACGCACACTCCTAAGCTCGAAAGTTCAAAACGAAAATTTCTTGGTTCCTTTTAAATGTCATATGACCTAGGAAAAATTTAAAATCAAGCTTTTAAAACAGTCAAAAATATTATGAATAGTAACCCCTAATAAAAATAACTAAGCAAGAAAAATGATGCACGTAGAAATGTGCACATAGGTATGCAACGATTATAAATAAATTTAGGGTGAAATTCTCGGGTGTCACACCCTCTCTCCCCTTAAACTAATTGCGTCCTCGCAATTCTTACATGGTTCGGCAAAGAGCTCCGGATACTTCTCTTTGATTTGATCTTCACGCTCGCAAGTGGCATCCTCAACCCCATGATGATCCCAAAGAACTTTTACCATAGGAATACTTTTAGTTCTAAGTTCCTGAATCTTTCGGTCAACCACTCGAAGAGGTTTCTCAACATATGCTAAGGACTCATCAATCTCCGACGGTTCTGGCTCAATGATATACGACGGATCAGGATTATACTTTCTCAACAGTGACACATGAAAAACATCATGAATCTGACCCAAACTCGGAGGTAAGGCTAATCTGTAAGCTAAATCCCCAACTTTCTCAGTGATCTCAAATGGTCCCACGTATCTAGGACTAAGTTTACCTCATTTTCTGTGCCGAATCAAACCTTTTCGCGGAGAGACTTTCAAGAAAACACGATCACCCTTGGAAAATACTAAGTCCCGTCGACGTCTATCCGCATAATTCTTCTGTCGACTCTGAGCTATAAGCATCCTTTTCTTTATAAGTCTCACATTATCCATCATTTTAATCATCTCCGGAAGAATAGTGGGATCAACTGTTTCATCTCACCTACCTCATCCCAATACAACGGAGACCGACATTTCCGCCCATAAAGTGCCTCGTAGGGTGCCATGCCAATAGTGGCCTGATAACTGTTATTGTAAGCAAACTCTGCTAAAGGCAGATATTTCTCCCAATTCTTGCCAAAATCCAGAACACAGGCTCTCAACATATCTTCCAGTATCCTGATAGTCCTCTCTGACTGGCCATCCGCCTGCGGGTGATATGCAGTACTAAAACTCAAATTAGTCCCCATAGCCTTTTGTAGTTTCTGCCAGAATTGTGATGTAAACCTGGGATCCCTATCTGACACTATCTGAGATGGAACTCCATGCAGTCTCACAATATTTTCAACATAAAGCTCGGCCAATTTATCGAGAGAATCTGTTTTCTTTGTAGCAATAAAATGCGAACTCTTCGTCAACCTGTCTACTACAACCCACACAGAATCATTACCTCGTGGTGATCTTGGCAAATCCGACACAAGATCCATAGTAACCTGATCCCATTTCCAAACCGGAATCTCCAACGGCTGCAACAATCGTGCTGGCCTATGATGTTCCGTCTTAACTTTCTGACAAGTCAAACATTTAGCTACATACTCAGTTATCTCTCTCTTCATGTTGTTCCACCAGAAATTCTGTTTCAAATCTCTATACATTTTTGTGCTTCCAGGATGAATTGTGTATTTAGAAGCATGAGCCTCAGCAAGAATCTCATCTTTCACAGTCGAATTACTGGAAATGCAAATTCTATTCCTGTACCTGAGAAGTCCATCATCATGCATCTTAAAGTCGGTCTCTCCCCCTTTTGACTTCTCTAAATGCTTCAATAACTGAGAATCTGATTGTTGCGCTTCTCTGATTCTAGATAACAATAAAGATTGGATTTGTAGGCTAGCGAATTGGATACCTGATCTAGAAGCTTTCGGTTTCCATAAGCACAATTCTTCCATAATCTCCCAATCCTTGATTATCAAACTAGCCACAGAAGCTTTTCGACTCAGTGCATCTGCAACAGTATTAGCTTTTCCCGGCAAATAGCTAATGATACAGTTATAATCATTTAACAGTTCTAGCCAACGCCTTTGCCTCATATTCAGATCTTTTTGAGAAAACAAGTATTTCAAACTTTTATAGTCAGTAAATATTTCAAATTTGTTACCCCACAAATAATACTGTCATTTCTTCAAAGCAAAGACAACAGCTGCAAGCTCCAAATCATGTGTAGGATAATTGAGTTCATATGGTTTCAATTTCCTAGAGGCATATGCTATGACTTTACCATTTTGCATCAGAACACAACCCAAGCCTTCTTTCGAAGCGTCACTATAAATCACCAAGTTCTCGGTTCCCTCAGGCAAGGCAAGGATAGGTGCAGTGGTAAGTCTCTTTTTCAACTCCTGGAAACTAACTTCACATTTGTCATCCCAATTAAACACAGTTTTCTTCTGAGTTAAAGTAGTCAAAGGTCTTGCAATCTTTGAAAAATCTTTAACAAATCGCCTATAATAGCCCGCTAGTCCCAAGAAACTACAGACTTCCGTGACAGTTTCAGGTCTTTTCCACGACATAACTACCTCAATTTTAGCAGGATCAACAGATATTCCCTCCTGGGAAATGATATGACCTAAAAAGGCAACCTGTTTCAACCAGAATTCGCATTTGCTAAATTTGGCAAATAACTTGTGTTCTTGCAGGGTTTGAAGTACAATTCTCAAATCCTCTTCATGCTCTAACTCAGACTTAGAGTATACTAATATATCATCAATAAAAATCACAACAAACTGATCAAGATAGGGTCGAAATACTCTCTGCATCAAATCCATAAAAGCGGCCCGAATGGTAAAACAACAAACTCATAATGGCCGTACCTAGTTCTAAATGCAGTCTTAGGTACATCCTCTTTCCTGATCCTCAACTGATAATAACCCTGCCTCCAATCAAATTTTGAAAACACAACAGCACCCTGTAGCTGATCAAACAACTCCTCAATTAAAGGCAAAGGATATTTATTTTTCACCGTTACCTGATTCAGACCCCGATAATCTATACATAAACGCAGAGTACCGTCTTTCTTTTTCACAAATAACACGGGAGCACCCCACGGTGACGAACTAGGCTAAATAAAACCTTTCTCAAGTAATCCCTTAAGCTGAATTTTCAATTCTTGTAACTCAGGGGGAGACATTCTATACGGGGTTCTCGAGATAGGACTAGTTCCCGGCAACAGGTCAATCACAAACTCAATCTCCCTATCAGGTGGTAACCCAGGCAACTCCTCAGGGAAAACCCCCGGAAACTCTTTTATAACAGGTACTTCATTCAATTTCAATTTATCCCCAGGCTGATTAATTAAATAAGCTAAGTATGCATCATAGCCTTTACTCAACATTTTAGTAGCTTTAATGGAAGATATAATACGAGCCCCAGTAGACTTTCGACTCCCAGTTACTTTAATAACAGGTTGGTCAGGTACTTCTAAAGTTAAAACTTTCCTCCTACAGTCCAAACATGCATAATATCGCCCCAACCAATCCATCCCCAAGATAACCTCAAAGTCTCGAAATGGCATGATAATCAAATCAATAGGATACATGCAACCCTCAATGCAAATATTACAATCCTTACATACAGACTCCGTAACAAATTTAGTACCCATAGGATTATCTACTTCAATCACATACGGCAGTTTATCAACTTTTAATGTAGCAGACTGTGCACATGCAGGTGTAATGAATGAATGTGTAGCCCCGGTGTCTATCAAAACTACTACCGGCTGACTATTAATAAGAAAAGTACCTTCCACCACCACTGTCGTCTCTGGAAGCTCCTCCTGGTCAAGTGCAAATACCCGTGCCTGACCTCGCGGTACCGTAGCTGCTCCTGAAGCTCTAGTCTGGGCACCCTGGCCTGAAGTCTGACCCTGACCAAATTTAAACTTGGGACAATCTCTAACTCTGTGCTGATCACTGCCACAACCTATGCAACGACCCAATTTCCTCCAACACTCAGCCTCTGTGTGACCCTTACGGTTGCAATGAGTACACTGGAGATTCTTCCTAGTAGCAGTTCCTCCTGTAGGGGCCCTATAAGTAGATGTGGCAAAACTACCCTGCTGAGATCTAGCAGTCACTGGTCAGGTCTGTGACTGTCCCTGTGGCTGGCTCTGAGCTGGTCTCGGCTGTGACTGTACCTGAACTGGTCCTGGATAGCTCTGAGTCTGTCTAGGCTGCTGAGTCTGAACAGGCTGCTAATACTGCCTTTGATAACCCTGACTCTGAGACTGAAACTGACGTTTGCTTGATTGACTAGATTGAGCTAACACATTTGCCTTACGTTTCTCGTATCTCGATGCAGCCCTAACTACTGCAGCATAGTTCGGATAATCTTGCGAAGACAAGTTAAGCATGATGTCACTCCTCAACCTTGTAATAAATCTCTGGATCTTCACATCCTCCGGCTGAACTAAAGCTGGCACATATTGAGATAGTCTCGTAAAGGTAGCCTCATACTGGTCCACAGTCATATTCCCCTGTTTCAAAGCTATAAATTCATCCTAATGCCTCTCACGGGCTACAACTGATACATATTTATCTCGAAACTCACGAACAAAGTCAGCCCATACATGCTGAACCTTCTCGGCATCCCATTTTTCTCTAATAGTGCGCCACCAAGCCTCTGCATCACCCTTCATTAAAAAGGCATCATAGGTGATCTTTCTTTCATCGTCGCACTCAAGTATCGCAACAACTTTCTCGAACTTACTCAGCCACATCTCTGCTTTCATATCATCAGGCTCACCATAAAAACTATATGCTCCGTGATGCAGGAATTTATCAAATAAGTTACCTCCTGCAGTACCACTGCCCTCTGCTCTGGTAGCTTGATTACCTCTGCCAGCACCTGCTGTACCCTGCTGAACCACAAATTGTGCTATGGTATTCATCACAGTAGCCATAGTAGCTAAAATCTGGGCATTACTCGGCTCCTGACCCTGCGGTACATTCCCGGCTGCCCCAGCATCTTGCCCCAGTACATTCTGTTTGGGAGCCTCCTTCGGCTCTCTCCGTGGTCTACCCCGTCTCCTCATCACAATGCTAGAAGAACATAATATTATAATAGGCAAATAAACTATGCAAAGTTAATTTACACATTGTTTTCAAACATTTTACTCACATAAGAACACATAAAACACTTAACAACATTCAACACTAACTTTTCATATTCTTATCATATCAAGCTTTATCATTCTTTTTCATGCTAGCATGTCTTATATCTAAGTACTTAAACAACTAAACACACACATATTCACATAATTCACTTTCACATATAAACCTTTACCCACATGCCAAGGAATTTAACCCAGCTTCACTCATGCTACTAGCTCTGATACAACATAAAGTGTAACGCCCCGAACCCAACCCCACACTAAAGTCAGGCTCGGACCTGTCACTCGGACAGAGTCTCCTCTGTACCAAGGACAAAACTGTTACCTGTAAACATTCACTCAAGACATTTGAACTAAATCAACAACTTATCCGCCAACATCTCCAAAGCTAAAACACAATCACAAGGCCATCTGAGCCTTGGAACAACAACATTCTACTAAAATACACAAGCATGCAAAATAAGTTGGTTTCAGTCTTAAGTAGTTAGTTACAATATGATCTAAGTTCCATATGAAGATCAACAAACACTCCAAGCATGCAAGAGAACGTAAAGTTTAATATCCATTATTACAATCCAACATCTTTCTCTATCATTCTAGTACACATCTACTAGACAGATATCCAAGACTCTAAAGTCTCAAAATACATTAATAATAAGAACTCAACGCAAGAAGCACATAAAATCCACCTCAGCACACAAGGTCACGGATTCTGATCTACGTGAACTTCTTCATCTTCTTCTACGTCTAATAGCTAAGGATTCACCTCAGCTTCTCCTGAAACATTTCAAATGAGGAGTGAGCAACAAAGTTGCCCAGCGAGGGAGGTGATGCAGCATGCCAATGTGCAGTATGATATGCAACACCAGAAAATATATATATATATATACCACATAAACTAACAAGACAATAAGCCAAGTAATTAATCACTTTTAAAAGGATACGGTTCCACTTCCAAATCTTCATCCACGAGCCACGAACCACGAGCATTACGAACATGCCGGCAAACCCCACACACCACAATTGGGATACTCCGGATGTATCCCGATCCTACGACCCTTTCTCCCGAGGTAGGTCCATGCCCAGCAGGTGAACCACGCCTCTGGGGTAGTGGAGTATGCCTCAGCGAGAAAGGGAATAGGCACCATGGTAGTCGAGGGAGCATGACAAGCCCGACGCCGCCCGTGTTTCTCGACGCTACCATGTCCGATAAAGGTTGCGCAACCCAATACAAGTCACAAGCGATCAATATAATACATAACACATAAGAGGGATGACAAAGTAAGCCGCCCTCACATATATGCACGATAAAAGTTCATATAAGCACGATATTAGCTAATAGATGCCAAAAGAAGCAATCAACACAATTGAACCCCACAATCTATTCACATAGCTTAATTATATGCTAAATATTCAATGCAAGGCACTAAGATTCCTCAACAAGTTCTAAATGCAACTCAAATGGCTAAAAACTACATTTTCCCTTTCTTTAACCGAATTTTCTTTCTCTTAAGCATTGTTCAAGATTCCCAAACCATATTCTAGTATTTCTATGTTCTTAATTAAGCTCAAAGGTACCTTTTAAAGTCACTAAAACTCATTTTTGAAGCAAGAGTTCGGGAAGGCCCCGAACGGGATTGAACTACAACTATACTAACCGAACCCCATTTTCGCGAAACGAAAGCACCAAAGGTGCTTCCTTAGATCAAGGATACCCAAATCAATACTCAAACTTGCCCGGATTGCCTAACGTGTAAACCCCCCTTTTTAAAGTAAGCTATTTATGCAATTAAGTTCAAATTCGAGTGATTCAACCTCACGTGGCTTTTCAACTAACTTCCCTACGGTCTAGAGCACCTAATTGAAGCATCAATTCAAGCCAATTAGCAAATTTTCTCAAAACCCTAATTCTAGGCACTATTCATCATCTCTTTGAGCAATCTCAAGTTTCAACCATTAACTTTGTTATCGAACCTCAAAAGTTTATTCTATAGGCATCAAATAACTCATAGAAAGCATTCATAACAAGTTTTATAGCTAATATCAACAAATCAATAAAATTCAATATATGCACATAAACTTTTAAAACAAATAAATGCATCTCCCTCACAATTTTTGAAGATGAAGAAGCTTGTTGAAGACTTTAGGTTGCTCAAAACCCCTCCCAAGATGAATCTAGAAGCTCAAAGTGCAAGATTGTTGAAGCAAGAATCTCATTTTTCCTCCTTGAAGTGGACGGCCAACACAAGGGACATGGAGGTCATTTTTTTGTTTGTTTTGATGACAAGAATAAGCCTTTGTTTTAATTTAATAAGTTGGTTAATATTATATGTGGTGCATGACTAAATAATATAAGCTAATTAGTCTCTAATCTTGATCAACTAAGGTTAATTGCAATTCCAAATGCTTTTAATTGAAACTAGCACTATTCTAACGTAACACTATTCAAAGGTCACGAAAAACATTTTCCAAACGCACACTTCTAAGCCCGAAAGTTCAAAATGAAAATTTCTTAGTTCCTTTTAAATGTTATATAACCTAGGAAAAATTTAAAACAAAGCTTTTGAAACAGTCAAAGATATTATAAATAGTAACCCACAATAAAAACAATTAAGCAAGAAAAATGATGCACGTAGAAATGCGCACATAGGTATGCAACGATCATAAATAAATTTCGGGTGAAATTCTCGGGTGTCACACCTATCTTATAGTTACCCTGACTCTTAAGAACAAATTATCTATGTGTAATAACTTATGATAACTAAAGTATATATCTATGTGAAAGTTTAAGATTCATGATCTAATGTCATAATTTACATGTAATGAAAAAAAAATTACCTGTCATCCAAACGGGATTTATACTTAGCTTAGACATAAAAATTGAAAAGAGTTAAAGGAAAGAATTATACTATTTGTTCAATGATAAAGCATATTGATAAAGATGTCATCTTCAATTTTTATTAGATATTGATTGTAATTGCAAGAATTTCAAACTCAATTAAGATAGCTAAGCATGACTTGTACATTGAGTTTCAAATCTACCGAGGTCAAGATAGTTGGAATTCATATGTTCATTTTGTAAAGAGAGAGAGAGAAAGAGAAGAGAGAGGGGAAGGGGGTGGCAGCTGAGTTTCAAATCTGGCGAGGTCAAGATAATTGCAAAAGAGTTAGAATTCATATGTTCTTCTCTAATTTCTCTTTGCTGCTCTAGTCTTTGCTGCATGACATAACAAAAGAAATGGAAATCACCATTACTAATATAACTAAACAACATTATCTTAACTAAAAATAGTTATGCAGCACACTTCACACTAGTATCTACATACAACCTCCCGACAACTTTATGCAAGCAAAAATAAGCTTTTTGTCGTCACACTCTTATCAGTACCTCACTTACTTTCTATCCAAGCTAACAACCCACATAGTAAGAACATGTAACAGTTAAAACCACAAAACTCATATTTTATACTCAATCACATATGTGCATAATAGAAATAGTTAATAAAACAAAATTTTCACCAACTATGAACCTAATACAATGAATCAGCTTTAACTATCAATGTATAGACAACTACAAACAATAACATCTCATTACACGCTTTAGACAACAATCTAATAGCTCCTATAAAGTAGCTCATGAATCAGCCTTTAGAAATGAGCTCTGATTACCAGTTCCTTTTTTAACAATAGGTCAACTCCCTCGACCACCAAAAAATCACATATCACAGATTAATCGTGAAGCATAAAAATGGAAAAATGGCAACTGATTAATCATTTTAACCTTTGTTATTAACAAAAATACTGAGCACAAATCACAAATTGAAACCTAGAAAGGCGAAAAATGAAAATAGTAATAATAGATTTGTCAAGATTTTTCATACATGGTGAGAGAAGAGGGTGGGTTGCAGTGAGTAGAGGTAAAAATAGGAGAGCAACTTCATGATTTATGGCAAACATACGAGCAAGAAACATGAAAGAGATGAACAAGTGCAAATTCGTACCTTGAGATGGAGAAATGGATGACTTTGGCACATGGAGAAGTGGCTTGTAGAGGCTGAAGAATATGAGGAAATGTTTAGGGTAATAGTTTTTTAGGACGTTGTTAATATTTATGTGGGTTTTGGGGGTTAAACTTAAGCGAGAGTTTGGTTTGATTTTTCATTCCTGGGATAATAGGGAATGTCGGTAAAAGTGTTTGCTTTGTCAAAAATATTATTGGGAATAATTTGGCAAGTTTGTAAAAATATTATTTTATTATGTTTAATTTAGACTCAATATTTATAAGAATGGTGAACCAGTTTTCAATAATACCCTAACTAAAAAAACAAAAATATAAAACAAAGTATACAAATAACGATACATTTTGTATACTTTTACTAATACAAAGTAAAAAAAAAATATTTAACGTTATATCAATAACGAAAATAAATTTATTTTTATAATTTATAAATCTTAACTTGACACTTCAAAATTACAAACTTAAATTTAAATCAAGATGTTTGAGATTAGTAGAGAATTTGAGATTGAAAGGTAAACATTAAAATTTTATTTGTTTAACAACCTTAACAAAAGTACACACACCTATATATATGTGTGTGTGTGTGTGTGTGTGTGTACTTATAGCAATGGACTAGAAAAGTGGTTAAATGTATTTCTTTAGAGTAATACATATAGTTGTTCCACAAAATTGTTTGTCATGTAGTTGTTTCATAAAAGGTTTACATAAATTTTAAAACTTTAATTTTATTTGTTTTATGCTCAAGACAAGCTTGCTAAACAGAAGTTATACAAACTATAGGCTAATTTCCAAAGTTGTATTATATCTACAAAAGCAAGTGCCTTGTCCCATTTTTTTTGCTTGAGATACTTCAATCTCTTTTTACAACTTATAAATTTTGGTTTTTAAGCAATAGTCACGTGTGTTGCTATAGGCTAGATATTCTATTAACCATAAAAAAGATACATAATCTCCTAAGGATTTAGTGTAGTTGTTACTTCTTACTCTTATTTGTACTAATTAAGAATATCAATTTTTTTGTTAATGCACTAGAGCCAGCCAACCCAGTCAGACGATAGGGTTAGCTGATACCATCGACCGACAAAAGGCAGAAGCTGCTGGACGAGGTTGCCGTTCGATGGGGTCGACCGGCAACGTCAACCTGCAAACTTCACCTTTGTCGGGTGATACAACCGGCCAAGGGTATCACCCAGCAATGTCAACCGATCTGTTAACTAGCTGTTGCAGCAGTTTAAGCCCTGTTTTTAATGACAAGAATCTGAGAACTTGAAAAACAGAGAAAAGACGTCTTTTTTTGAGAATTTGAGAACTTTAAAAACATAAAAAAAAAAAAAAAAAACATCTTGAGATAGCTTGTGCTAACACTTTTGTATCTTCAAATCTTGAGCTATACATCACTTATAAATCTTGAGTTACATCACTTGCAAATATTGAACTGCTCTATAATGCTCCACCGATTAATTATATCTATCTCAAAGAAGAGTTAAAAAATCATCACACATCAATTTGAATCCAATTTTGCGACAAGGATTTTATTTGAAGCCATCAATTTTAAATGATAATAGTTTTCGTCGCAAATATGTATCTATTTGCGTGGAACTTAGCGACGCATAAAACTTTGTTGCTAATTGATGTGCATTTGCGACAAAAATATCGACCTATGATAATGAAATCATTTTTGTGCTAAGTTGTTTCTGCTTGAAACCAATTAGCGACGAACTTTCAACAATTTTTTTTTATAAAATGCGCCGCTAACTCATTGCTATTTGCAACATGGTAGCGACGAAATTAGCGTCATACTTTAAGTTGAAATCCTTTGTCACTAATATTGTTTCTAATTGAGACAAATCAAAGACGAACTTCAAATAAATATTTTTTCCCCGAACTTCGTCGTTAACTAGTTGCTATTTGCGACGAGCTAGTGACAAAATTATTTTTCTTCGCAATCTTGTAGAAAATTCATCTCAAAATTTGTACCAGTTTGTTTCCGTCTAAACTCGTCACACATTCGTCACTAATGGCGACAAAAAATTTTCGTTGCTAATGGCAGTTTTTCTTGTAGTAATAAAGGGCAGTAGGATGGAGGAGTGTTTGATTTCGATTGTTGAGGTTGGCTTGGCATGCTCCGTGGACTCACCACAAGATTGAATGGATATGAACAACGTGGTCGTTAAGCTGCAATCTATTAGAAATAACATTTTACGTTATGGAGGTATGTGTACACCCTAAAGAAACTCCTGACTTGTCCTAATCAACATGAAGGAACACAAATAAGGTGTGATTAAGAACCATTTTAATTTCTACCGTGTGATATGGGCTCAATCTTCATGAATAATTGCTTTTTCATCTAATAATAGAATTAAGCCATTAGATAAGGCTTCAAGAGAGCACAAGTTTCAAATTGCATAGACAAAGCAAGTGTTGGTGTTTTAGATTCCTATTCTCCCGCTATAGCTATTGGATCTACTTCTCTGTTGTGGGATCAGTTCCTGATTGAGATTTTGTTTGCTCATTGTTTGTATTTTTGCCTACTTTTTTTTTTGTGTGCAGCTAGAGCAAGTTAAGCACTTTTGCTTTGGACAAGATTGTGATATCCGGGCATGACGATTTGGCTAGAGAGACCTCTTTCTTAAGTTCCGTTGGTGTTTGGATATAATATTTATTTGGAGTATTTGGATTTGGATGTAATAATTGAGGTATATGATCTCACATGTAACTATTTTGGAGATTTTTCCTTGATCGATGTTTTGTGTTTGTTGGGATACTTATTATTTTGTGGTTTGGTGATTCTAAATGATTATTTTGTAGTTATAATTGCTTAGCAGATCTGAGGGATCTTTGGGCATGCGGCATATCATGTGCTGGGAATCACCTTAACGGCGGGACTTGGGCATTAACATTCTTTTTTTTAGATTCATAATTCCTTATGCTACAACTTTGGGTTGAACAATTTCTCCAAATTCCTATGTGATTCGTATAATTTTATATTTGCGGCAACTGGGATTGTATTCTTATCTCATGCTAATTCATTTGATACTTCTTATTTTATGTAGTATGTGATCTTTGAATCTGCTTGTTTAACTGTTGAATGGCATTGAAAAACTAGTGTTGTATCTATCATTTTGTAGAATTTTGTAGTTCAATGTATGCTTTTGCAAGTTTTCAAACGTTTTGCTACATATTTTTACAATCTACTTGTGTTGAAAATAAGCCGACTCTATCTGTTGAAATAAGACTTGTTTTGGCTTAATTTTGTGTAGGAAAAAATTTATTGCGAAACCTACTTATCACATTGGTTATTAGCAAGTTTGATTTTTCTCTTGCATATCGGTTAAAATGGTTGTTAGAATGTTGTTGGTACCATTGGCATCAATAGTCAGTTTGAGATGGAAAAAATTGAATTAAATGAAATGAAATGAAGTCTTCTAAGCGTTTTTATCCAAAAGTAAACAAAAGCAGATTATTTCAATAATCTGCTGAGCTATTACATTGTTTCGTAGGTATAAGGCAAAAGCTTGGTGAAGAACATTGTTCCTCATAAAATTGCGTGCACGCAAAGTTTGCCCTGTTTGAAAGTGTTCTTGTTTTTTTATTTGTTAGAATAGCTTTCGTAATAGTTTTCAAAATTAATTTTCAAGAACCAAAAAAAAAAAATCGTTTGAGTAGAATTGTTATCTAAACAAGTTTTTAAAATGAAGATATACTTAGAAATATATGAATGTCTTTTTATCAAACTATAAATTTTTGTTAAATTAATAAAATTATTAATTTTAGTAATCACTAAAATTAATATTTATTTAGTTATTGATAATTAATAATTTGATAAAAAAAATAATATTTTATTTATTATTAAATTAATAGATTAATTAATTAATAATAATTAATCACTATTAGTTAATTAATTGATTAATATATTAGTAGTAGTCACATCGTCTCTTCATTCTCTACTTCCTTTCTTTTTCTTTTTTTTTTTTGCTAAGGTAAGCAAGGGTATTCATTAAATTGAAAACCGAACGAACTGTACAATCAGTAACTCATAGATCCAACTAGTATAAAATACTCATATCTACATTCCAACCTCTACAGATGGATCTGTTGAAAGTAGTATTTTTATACTTTTTACATACGTAAAGTCTATTTCTAACATCAAAACAAATACGATGAAGCAATTGATTTTTAGTGAGTACCTCTCCATTGTGAAGTCTTCTATTTCTTTCACCCCATATACGGTAGATAGTTGCTCCCAAGAAGAGTTTAATCACAACAACTTGGAGAGAATCATTATCACAATGTTGCAAAATCCAACAAGTAACACGGTGCCAATTATAGAAACTGTATGGAGCTTTGGACCACTGTATCCTTCTCCCCCAAATTCTCCTTCATATCCCACAATCAAAGAACCAATGTTCTCTACTCTCCGTATAGTGCCTGCAGAAAATACACAAAGGGTCAACCTGTAGTCCCCAATCAAGCATCCTACTCTTCGTAGGATTTCTCTCATGCCAGAAAAGACAGAGTCTGAAAGCATGCTTTAGGATGACATATTTAAACCAAAAAACATGATCCCAATTGACCTTGATTTCTGTCGGTCAGATGAGATCCCATGCTGAAAAATTCGAAAAACTCCTTGTCACGCCCCAAACCCCACTAACCAGGAAGGATCTAGCATGTGACATGCCACACGCCCAAAAAGTACAAACCTTCAAGCCCGCAAGGCACATAACCACAATGTAACCAATCCAGAGCTACTAAAGTCATAAAATTTACAAGTCTCCAAATCATTATCACATTGCATCAAGAAAATAATCTCTAAATTAAATCAAAAGACGAGGTCAAGTTCCTCATTTATTACATTCAACCTGAACACTGTAAACAACTACTCAATTCCCAACACTAGTAGAAATCAAACAGAGGAGGTCTCTCTAACTTCAATCACTTTATTTGAATGACACGATCTCACCCAAAGCTAAAATGCTTACTCTGTTTTAACTGTAAAGAAAGCAGGCGAAAGCAAATACAATGAGCGAACAAAAGCTCAGTAAGACAATTCATCTCACAAAGAAAGTGATAGCAGATGACTGGAACAAAAGGAAAATACTGTTCAAGATCCAAAGACTAGTACTATTGATGAAATTTCAATAATTTAAGTAATTCGCCAGATCAAACACATTTGACACAAGACACATCTAGAATATTATACGAGTGAGCTGACTGAAAACTCATATATAATAGTAAACCATAACATTTTGATCAAAATATTTCAATACACATCATAGGACAAAAGTTGTGGCTGCAATTAACCCGTGCAACAATGGTTCAATAATAAATGTGGGGCCTCCAATCAAACGATGGCAGTAACAGTATCCGTAAGTGCAATACAATAACAATATCTGTATTGCAGTACCGCAACAATATCAGTACTATTATTAATTCACAGCTATAAGAAGGGATTCAGATGCACATATCTACGATCGAGAGTAAAAATACAACAAGATGGAAGGAAAGGAAAAAAAAAATTGTGCTTGTAAAGTGACTATTGAAGGTCATAGAACATTTCAAAAGTTCAATTGTTTGAATAAAAATAACTTATAAAGTGAACTGAAGGTCATAAAATATTTCAACAGTCCAATTATTTGGCGTTGAGATAACTCGTAATGTGAACAAAACAAAAAGAAAATTACGATGAAGCCAAAGCAGGATTAATCCTTCAAAAGTATGGCTAACTGACAAACAAATCTTTTGTAGAGTGAGTATTACAAGCTGAAAATCCAAAATAAAAGTTCTCATTTATTTTCCGTAAGGTTACTACGAAAATGCGCAGTTTTCTTTCTCCTCTTTTGTCAAAATATAACCCTTTATAGATTGCGACTCATTCCATGCGTGAAATATTTGAGTAAATTAGATGTATGAGCCAAAAACAATGAATGAGAGATAAGGTTCAGACTAATGTTTTTCAATCTCATGAATGAGTGACTGAAAATTGATGAACAAATCACGACAAGGAGCAAAGAATATCTATTGGAGAAGCATTGATAAACTTATGGAACGGAAAGAGAACAACCTCATGCCGAGAACAAAATTTTGGAATTATTTTCTACCGATATTTATAACGAATGAGAACCATTTTAACAACGATAGGTTCATTTACTACTGACAATGATAGCAATTTCGTAAGAAATCAAGTTACAAAAGGAGAATTCCACTTACCTTGTTTCCTAAGCAATACCTATTAATTCACAATCCTTCCACCTACGTAATGAATTCAATCTCTTTGGTAATATGGACAAAGACCTCACGGTAGAGCAGTTGGCAAAAGTCAGATTGTCTTTTTTTTTTTCCCTATCTTTTTCTTTCCTCACTTTGAAACGTCTGGAAGAAGAGTTCTAACGTTGATGATTTTATCTTCTAACTGATTGACCTGTTCAAGTCTCCTTAAGTCCCTAAAATTCTAATATTCCACTTTGATCTCAAACTTTCATTTTTATTTGCAAAGCTCCCCCTCTAAGTAATGGTCACAACTACAAAAATTAATCACCTTAATTAGTGGTGTCGCTTAATATGCTAAAAAATAGACCACATGTTTGGGGTGTTACATCCTACCCTTCTTATAAAAAGTTTCGTCATCAAAACTTAATCAATAATACAAGCACAAAGTTTGAAATCAGCAAACCGACATACTATGTTCCAGTAATACAATATCGAGTACCATTTAGGTTAGCATCCCATACTTCCACATGTTATCACCTATGCGATACTAACATTATCTAGGGGAAAGAATCCAATGTAAATGTATCGAACTTGTAACTTGTAACATCCTATGCATGGAAAACAACTATAACATGAACTCCAACCCTAGCACTAAAAGGGGTAGATGGAAAGCGTAAATTTCACATTTAATCTCTATTGTTTACATATATTTTTTAATATTATCCCTAATATTTTAAAAGATTTATAAAAGTCTCCAATATTTGTAAAAGTGATTCAAAATGGTCCATATTGTTCAATACTAACCAAGTTGGTCCTTATTATTTTTTAAAATATTTAATTTAATCCCTATTATTTTCTAAAAAAAACTCAATTTAGTCCCTACATGTGACACATGTTTAGGGACTAATTTAATATTTTTAAAAATAATAGGAACTAAATTGGCTAGTTTTAAACAATAAGGACTATTTTGAATTACTTTTATAAACATTAGGAACTAGTATGATTTTTTTGAAACATTAAGAACTAACTTTAAAAAATGTGTAAACCATAGAGACTATTTGCACAATTTACCCTAGATGGAAACTAGCACTAAATCTCCAAAAAAAAGAACTAGCTAGATCCTTAGGACCTAGAATTTGTTATCCAAGGTAAGACGGACTCCTATCATTATATGATTTTTTTTTTGAATACCTTCATTTCATTTCTTGCTAGGCCTAATGATGCGAGAATGCTCTAGAAATACAAGAGCAAATAAGAATTCTATATAAAGCAAGCGAAAAAAATTGTTCCTTCTTTAAAGAGAGTCCTAAATATCCATTTTGCTAATTCTAGTCTCAATTCTTTGTCCAGAGTCTTTAATCAATATGATTTTTTAGCCTTCCACGACTTTCAATTTTTTTTTTTTAAAAAAAAGAAGAAGAAGAAAGCGAGACCTATTTGAATAGTCTTTTATAAGTTCTTCGTGGAGAAAAGTCTTTCTTCGGAAAAGAATGGAATAAATTTTAGATTAACAAATTAGTTAATTAGAATTTCATAAACAAAAACTAATTTTTAAGTAATCTAAATTATTTAATTAATTTGGTCTTAAATTAATAATTTTTAATAAATTAATAGTTATTAATCCTTATAATTAATTGATTATAATTGTTAATTTATTAATTTTAAAAGAAATAACTAATAAAATAATAATTCATAAAAATTTAATAAATAAATAATAAATATTAGATTAACTAAATAATTAATTATTTAATTAATATTATTTATTAATTTATCATCTTGAAATGAAACAAAATAAATTATTATTATCATTATTAGTTAATTATTTTTATTTATTGATTATATTTTTAAATTATATAAATTGATTTTTAATGATTAAATTAATTAATAATAATTAATTCAAAATGTGTTCATAAGTGTTGGGGGAGAGGGAAAGCGAGAAAAAAATACATGAAAATATCTAAAATGTGTTTTTTTTTCTTGTTTTGAAAAAATATTTTTCAAAACAGTTTTGGAAAACAATCACAAAGAATAACCCATGTCAAATAAGTCTTTTTTAATTTGGTTTTCTACTTTCAGAAACCAAAAAAAAATGTTTTCAGTAACATTTCGAAACATTCTAATTGTGTTTATTGTGTTTGTTTTTGTTTCTAGGGTGCATCAATTCTGGAATTTTACATGAATTTAAATAAGTAATTCTCTGATAATTAACTCATGAGCAATCATAGGTTGAAGATCAAATGAACACAAGTCATTTTATTTTAGGTAAAAGATTTCTATAACTATTAAACCATCTCTTCAGTTCTATTTTCGACATAAAACTATTTTTGGTCCTATTTTGCCATTCAACTATCAATTGGGCACTATTTTGGTCATTTCGTCAAATATTCTGTTAAAAAGGCTAACTGGTAAGTGTAAAATCGTAAAATTAGTTAGAAAAATTATACTTTTCCCTCCAGATTTGACTTATTTTTAAATCCACCCTAATGCATTAAAATTGCCATGAAAGAACATATCTAACAAGACTTGAAACCTAGACCACCATATTGAAATCAAGACTCAAACCACTAAGTTACAAAACATTTTTGAATATAAATGTAATATGTTACAAATATGTAAAATAAATTATCTTTTCAGTAGAATTACCAAATCATCCCAAAACCCTTCCCACCATGTTCAGCCCTCTCACCTTGATTATATTATATTACATAGGTCAAACGGTATAATGCTTGCTATTATAATATAAGTGATATATTTTTATTACATAAGATTCCAAACGCACTTATCCAATTCCCCAATTTTGCCTTGATTCTATGATCCACGTTAGCATTAATCTCTGTATCTTGTTGGCTATAGAACCAAGGGTATCGAAAATTTTCCTTTTTATGTATTCTTTCCGATTCCAAAACATTCTTCTAACTCAATTCTAGACCTACTGTGTTGAATTTATATTTCATAAACTCTATCTTAGATCTACTTAACTTAAAACCCTTTACTTTCAAAGTTTTCTCCCACCAGAATTCTAACTTATCATTCACACATTTTCTAAACTTATCCACCAAAACAATGTCATATATCTACTAATGCACCATAGCACTTCATCTTCTCCCCTAGAATTTAAGAACCAGGAAACGTGCACACGTGGCGGGATCCATGTTTACAATTATTTGGAATGTCATAAATATATTGATGGTATTATAGATAAGAAATCAACCATTACCAGTTTTATAAATACGAAATGGACCAGATTGATTCAGACGAGGTAGGTACACCATTGGAATGTAAAAGTCAAATTGATGAAATGTTTTCTTCAAGAGGTGGGACCTATGTTTACAGATATTTGGTATGTTTCTTTAAGAGGTGGGAGGGACTATTTCAAACTATACCGGTCTTTCCACCAGTTTTCCTTCGACTACTTGCATGAGATATTTAACTAATTAAGCCTCAATCGAGCCTTTAAATTTCCACAAGCCGCGACTAGAATTTGATGCCTCGCAATTTCAACCAGCCTTAACCACAGTTTGCTAGTATCTTGTGACATCAAGTTCGATGAAGTTCCTCTCTGTTTCACTTCCAAGAATCTCTCTAGTGTTTCTTGCGTTTCTGCATGTGACAACCATTGCTGACACCACTGCTAATATTTCTTTTCGCAATGAGAAAGATTATGTTGCCTTAATGGACATGAAGTCTAAGATTATGGATGATCCTTATGGCATCATGAAGTCATGGAATGGTTCTGTACATTTCTGTTCATGGCCCGGTGTTACATGTGGTCGCCGTCACAGAAGAGTTACCAGTATAAACCTACCTGATAGCGGTTTGGTGGGTTCCTTGTCACCTTTCCTTGGAAATCTGAGCTTTCTCCAAGAGTTGATTCTATGGAACAACACCTTCCAAGGAAAAATTCCACCTGAATATGGTCGTCTCTTCAGGTTACAAAGGCTAAACATGTCTATGAACTCTCTTGAGGGAGAAATTCCAGCCAACTTATCTCGATGCTCCAATCTTATATATCTTTCCATAGGTTCTAACAACTTAACTGGGAGAATTCCAGTGGAACTTGGTTCCTTGACAAAGTTGGAGACACTGAGCATTGGCAAGAACAGCCTGACAGGAGAAATCCCTCATTCAATTGGCAATCTTACCTCACTGCTAACTTTCTCTACAACATTTAATTTTCTAGTGGGAGATATGCCAGAAAGCTTGGGACAATTGAGAATTTTGAAAAGCCTTCAACTTGGAGCTAACAAACTATCAGGTATAATACCTCCATCTATATTTAATATTTCCACCCTCTCTGTGTTGTCAGCACCTGAAAATCAATTACATGGAAACCTTCCCTCAAGCTTGGGCACCATGTTCCCTCATCTTCAGACACTTCAGTTAAGAGATAACTATTTAACAGGACCACTTCCAACCTCATTTTCAAATGCCTCAGAACTAAAACTTTTTGAAATGAGTGCCAACAGATTCAGTGTAAAAATAGCAATTGATTTTGGGGGCATGCAGAATCTCGATAGAGTATCACTGGATGATAATAATTTTGGAACTGGGGAACAAGATGAAATGTTTTCCCTCAGTTCTATGACAAACTGTAGCAATTTGAAACTGGTGGATTTAGGGTGGAACTAATTAAAAGGAGTGTTACCTAAAGACAATGGCAATTTTTCATCCCAACTCTTATATTTGTCCCTTCCTGAAAATCATATATATGGAGGCATACCTTCAACAATAAGAAATCTCATCAGCTTAGATATATCGTATCTTCATGGAAATCAATTAAGAGGCAGAATTCCTAGTAGTGTGGACAATCTTCAAAAGTTACAAATGTTGGTTCTAAGAAAGAACAAATTGTCAGGAGAAATTCCAGAATCTCTAGGGAACCTAACTCTTCTGAATAAAATCTATCTGGATTGAAACTTATTAGAAGGAGCCACACCATCCGTTCTTGGAAATCGCAAAAATTTGTTGTTGTCGAGTCTTTTTCAAAACATGCTTAGTAATACCATTCCAAATGAGATTTTCAGGATATCCAGTTTAAGTTTATATCTTAATTATCACAAAATAATTTGTCTGGATCATTACCTGTAGAGATCGGCAAGTTGATGAATCTATCAGATCTCGATGTGTTTGAGAATAATTTGTCTGGTGAAATTCCTGAAAGCATTGGCAAATGTATGAGTCTTGTGAACTTATCTCTTGCAGCAAACTTATTTTCTGGATCTATTCCTTCATCATTTAGATCATTGAGAGGAATTCAATTTCTTAATGTTTCTCATAACAACTAGTCTGGCCAAATTCCCCTTTTTTCTCAAAAACTTCTCCTTAGAAATCCTAGATTTATCTTTCAATGATCTTGAGGGTAAGGTGCCGATGCAAGGCATCTTTGCGAATGGAAGTTGTTAGAAGTTGTGCAGTATAAGTATGGATTAATTTCACAGCAAGATGACCAATATGCTTAATCGATGAACCTTTATGATGAAAACTAAAAACGGATGCAATAACTTGGAGTAAACTAAGTTTGTTACAATTCTGTTATAGATGATGTTGCAACATTAACTGGAATATTAGTTCTATCACAGACCATTAACAATATGTTTCTCTAATTCCTTAGTTTATTCCACTTAATGTTCCAACATGAGTAGTAACAGTAAATAGCAGCGGAAATAAAAAACTATAACAGAAATAAAGAACACCAAGATTTAACGTGGTTCAACCGTGCGGTCTACGTCCACGAGACCTCCCCTGGTCCAACAAACCTATTCATTAAGAAACAACAAATTACAACATCAATAGACTTACACAAGTAAAGACTCCCTCTTGACCTTTGACGCCTAGATGAAGAACTCCTTAACGAACTTCGGTTTGGCGAGCTCCCCTCGACTTGGAACGTTCTCTCCTAAGAACTACACCTTCTTCTCCCGAAGAATGAATAAAAGAGACAATAATCTAATCACTCAAAGACTCATACAAATCACTCATGTCTTACTGTCAAACAAAACAAAGAAGCAACACTTAATGCAATAAAAGACTGAAACACAGATCGTGTTGCAACATAACTTGGAACACTGGGTAGAAAACTCTCTTGTATTTTCTCTTGTTGCTCTCTGTTTTTGCCTATATCTGCTCCATCTTTGCTGCGACCTTTTGCCTCATATTTATAACAAATTGCTGTTGCAAATCATCTTGGGCTGCAAGAAAAACCTTTACTCATAAAACCCTAATCTCTTTTTCCTTAGGAATATGCAATTAATGTCATTCCTTAATTAGCAAAAGTATTCTTCTCATATGGTAAGTTACCATAAGATTTTTCTTGCACAAAATAAAAGGTAAAAGTACAAGTATGGTAATAACATAAGTTTTGCTAAACCATAGCCAATGAAATCCCAATTAATTTAATTGCCTTAACAATCAAAATTCAATCAATTTAATTACCAATCAATCTGATTTTCTTAACAATCTCCCCCTTTGGCTTTATTTTGGCAAAACCCTGATATCATAGTCAATATAACCTCCTATTGCCCAAGTGCACAAAGACAGACGCAACAAATGAAAATCCCGATACAACATTCAGTAGAACAGCAGTATTAGAGCAATGATCAACACATCACAACATAATACTCCCCCTTTTTGCCAAACCAAAGGCAAAGAAGTAGAGGAAAAAGATCAGAGCAATAAAGCTAGCAACATAAGTGATCGGTAACAATAGCAGAGAGGTAGAGACATAAACAAGAAATCATCACAGATACGGATGTATCAGAGCAAAGATGATCATGGTGCAACAGTATAACATAAATGGAAACATTGATAAGAAAGCATCAAACCAGGAAAGATAATGATCTTGCAAAAGATAGTAACCTAAAGATGATAATCCTGTTGCAACAATCAGTAAACCATCACAAAAACCCAGTCATTATATCAGGAAGAGAATAAGAAGCGGCAACCAAACTTAATAGCAACAACAATCACCAGTCGCACAAGTAGAGCAGGTAAACCTGTTACAATAATCATCTCCCCCTCAAGCAACAATTAATGCACAGTAATAACAATAACATAGTCTCCCCCTTTGCCAAAAGAAACCAAAGTAGAAACGCAGAGTATCAGATCAAAAAACTTAGCAGAAATCAGCAAACACAAACATGGACCCAAAGTAAAGCAGCAGAAATTAAACAAAGTAAAGTACCAGAGCATATCTAAACTCAGTAAAGTATCATAGCGATAATCATAAACAACCAACATTTAAGCAGTAGTTGTTTCAGAAGTTGGTCCAACATTGCCTTTTGCTCGAGGCTCCCTTGAATATTAACTTCCTGCAAAACCCTTTGAGAAAGATAGAATAGAGGGTACAACTTTATAAGGGATTCAACCTGATCGTGGATAGCATTTTGAGCAGTTAAATAGCACAATTGTAGCAATTAAGCAACACAATATTAGAATAAAATAGTTAAGCATGTAAACTGTAAGTCTCATGAAAGCAAAGACAAAAAAGCAAATTGTAAGCAAAATAGTAAAACCTGAAAAACAATTATTCAACAATCCAAACCAAAAAAAACATCACTGATATAAGCTGCATCAGATTATCCAAAAGCAATTTAGAACCGATATTGCAACAATATTTTTCACAGTATCTCCAATTTGCTCAAAATCCCTTGAGATTACACCATTTTTTTAGTTTTTTTTTATTTAAAAAAAATAAAACAGAATTAAAATGCGTGATATGTTTAGGAAGCATGAAGTCACTCAAGCAACTTTACTCATCAATACTCATTTCAGTCCAGGATTTAATTAATGAACCATGTGTGTGTGAGTGAGGTTGAATTCTGAAACAGATAGCTTTCACCATCAAACCTGCAAGGTGTAGAAACTCTCCCAATCAACTCAAACATACCTGATCGTCTATTCATATCGCAGGAAAACACTATTTTTCTTGTGTTAGCTCATGTTGTAACTGGTAGCTTGCACACTGTATTTTTTTTCAAATGTATTTTTTTTTTTTCACCTCATGTTGCAACTGATAGCTTTCACACTAATCTCTTTTATTTTGGATTAGGTAGCTCTTTCCAATACTTGATAACCACAATATTTCCTGCCCTTTTTTTTTCTTTTTGATCTCAAGGATGAATAGAATACATGAATGGATTTAGAGAAACTTCTCTCTTTATCCCTAGTCATCAGAATGTTCAAGTTCCTGCACTTGCAGACCATCAAGATAAGCTTTCTCAATCAATATTCAGTGTGTACAAGGAAGTATGATTCACTAACTAAATCACAAGTTGAATTGAATATTAGATTTTCAGATTTCTCAAGCTTTTTTCAAGCTCCATGGTGTAATATTATAGACTACAAATCCCTAAAGCTTTTCTTAGGATTTCAAATCTCAAAGGATCTAAAGCTTCAGTGGAGATATCTGTCAATTGATTTTTGTTGCAACATGTTCTAAAACAATGATTCCAATTTCAACAAGTTCATAGATAAACTGATTCAATTCCTTATGCATAACATTTACCCAAAATTCATCTTCTAAAGCATTTTTTACAGTTTTGAGTTCTAAGAGAGAAGTGTAGCACATATACCTTACCATGTCCCAATAGTTCAGCTTGGATTTATCTTTAGTGCTAACTCCTGTTGTTATACTTCTTGTTGTAACATCGCACGAACCAATGTCTTCCTGCTCAGTTTTTGTTTCTGGCTTTGCAATAGTATCTGTCTTAGCAGATTTCTTCGTATGTTCTTCATTTGGTGTTGTAACACCGTCTGCAACATCTGCATCCATCTTACTGGTGCTTCCCTCTTCCAACGATTTCCCTGTCTGCTTGCTCCTTAGCTTTGGCACACCTCGTACTGCACAGGTATTGTTATAACACGGCAATGATTGTTCATGAGATGGTGTAAGCATATAGCAGTTGTCAGATGACCTTTTTCCCTGTAAGCACACAATTATTAGATACATCTAACACATAGTAACCATTTTTAGTGAATTTCACAAACAAACCTTGATCACACAATTGACTGATACTAATAAGATTAGCCTTCGGCCCTTCAACATGCTGTACTTTCTTAAGCCTTGGAAATCCTTCAATCTGAAGTATTCTTCTTCCTAGAACTTATCTTTTAACACCATCTCCAAAAGTAACTTGCATTCCATCACATTTCCTATAGTTATTGAGAACTTCACGCATACCTGTCATGTGGCTAGAACACCCACTATCAAAATACCAAGAGTTAGCAGCACAGGCTTGTGCTGAAGTATAAGCAACAAAACAGTTCAAATCAGATTTCTTTACCCATAATTGTTTTACCTTGTGCTATGAAAACATATGTAAGGATCTCTTTTGCTAATTGAGAGACTTACCTTTTTCTAGCTTTCTTTGAAACTTAAAACACTGAGGTTTGATGTGTCCAGGTATAAAGCAGAAGTGACAGATGGGAACAGACCTATTCTTCTTTTTCCTTTGTTTCCTCTGCACAGGTGTAGCTTGTGTTGCAATAGCAGCTGAATTTTTTTGTCCAACTTTCTGCACTATCGCAAAATCTGATTTTCTGAGCTTTTGACAAAGACAGTTTTTCCAGAAGGTTTTCCTCCATAAAAACCAAGTCTAGTATAATCACTGGTTGATTTTTTAATGGATAACATGAGATCCAATTTTTCAGTTCCAGAATCCAGCATTTTAACATAACGCTGCATCTGTTCCAATTCGTGTCGCACCATCTGCACTTCTATCAAACTTTCTTTAGCCAAGTTTTCCAGTTCAGACTTTTGCCTTTCTAATTCAAGGATCCTCAACTCCAGTCCTTGGTTTTTCTTGCACACGATCACCCATTTTTCGTACATGTTCTTGTACATTTTCATGATTTCTTCATTATCCAGTTCACCATCATTGTCTGACTCAAAGCAATCAGATTCATTAATTTCATCATATATTTCATCCAGTGCTACAATAGCTATACCAACTTCCTCGTTCAGACTGTTTTCACGAGATGCTATAGCAACATTGAATGCAACAAAGTTACTGGTATGCTTCTCGTCGCTTTCTGTGCATTCTTCCAACTCCTCATCACTCCAGGTAACATTCATTACCCTTTTCTTTTTCTTCAAGGTGTTTGCACACTCAGATTGAATGTGACCAAAACCCCTACATTCACAGCATTGAATTTTTTACCTTTTTTTCTTTCATCAATTGATTTAAACTTTTGCTTCTTGAATGTGTCAACCACTGTCGCAACCTGAGGTTTATTGTCAAAATTCAACTGCCTGAACCCTTTTCTTCGTTTGTCCCATTTTTTCAAAACATTGTCAAAATTTTTGGTAAGCACGGCTAGGGATTCAGAGTTTTCAGATTCCTCATCATCCGAAGAAGTTATTGCTTCTTTTCTCTCCACATCAGCACGAAGAGCAATGCCTTTTTCTTTTTTCTTATGCTTAAACTTCATCTCAAAGGTTTGAAGTGACCCCATGAGTTCATCAATCTTGATTTCATCAACGTTTTTTGATTCTTCTATGGCAGCCACCTTGATTCCAAACCTGTCTGGGAGAGATCGTAGAGTTTTTCTTACAAGCTTCGCATCATAATATTTTTCTCCCAAAGCAAAAGATTCATTAGCAATGTCACACAATTTGGCATTAAAATCAGCAATTATTTCATCCTCATGCATCCTCAATTCTTCGAATCTAGTGGTAAGGATCTGCAACTTTGATCTTCTGACTGATGTTGTACCCTCATATGCTGTTTGCAAAATCTCCCAAGCTTCCTTAGCAGATTCACATGTCGAAATTAACTTGAATTCATTCAAGTCAACAGCATTGAATATCGCATTTAGTGCCTTCGAATTCCAATTTGCCACAAGCTCTTCAGTCTTGGTCCATTCTATTGCAGATTTAGTTGCAACATTGCCCTGATCATCTGTTGTGGTGGGAGTTGTCCAACCAGTCAAGATTACTTTACACGCCTTCTCATCAATAGACTTGATGAATGCCCTCATTCATGCCTTTCAGTACGAGTAATTCACTCCATCCAACAGTGGAGGTTTAGAGATTGAACCTCATTTACGCAAAGTGTCCATACCTATTCCTACAAGACAACAACTCAAAACTCCCAAGAATCTAACCGAATTAGTTTGTAACCTGTTCTTGATGCCACTTGTTAGAAGTTGTGCAGTATAAGTATGGATTAATTTCACAGCAAGATGACCAATATGTTTAATCGATAAACCTTTTTGATGAAAACCAAAATCGGATGCAATAACCTGGTGTAAACAGAGTTTATTACAATTCTGTTATAGATGATGTTGCAACGTTAACTGAAATATTAGTTCTATCACAGACCATTAACAATCTGTTTCTCTAATAACTTAGTTTATTCCACTTAATATTCCAACATGAGTAGTAACAGTAAATAGTAGCGGAAATAATAAAACTATAACAGAAATAAAGAACACCAAGATTTAACGTGGTTCAACCGTGCGGTCTACGTCCACGGGACCTCCCTTGGTCCAACAAACCTATTCATTAAGAAACAACAAGTTACAACATCAATGGACTTACACAAGTAAAGACTCTCTCTTGACCTTTGACGCCTAGATGAAGAACCCCTTAACGAACTTCGGTTTGGCGAGCTCCCCTCGACTTGGAACGTTCTCTCCCGAGAACTACACCTTCTTCTCCCGAAGAATGAATAAAAGAGACAGTAATCTAGTCACTCAAAGACTCATACAAATCACTCATGTCTTACTGTCAAACAAAACAAAGATGCAACACTTAATGCAATAAAAGACTAAAACACAAATCGTGTTGCAACATCACTTAGAACACTGGGCAGAAAACTCTCTTGTATTTTCTCTTGTTGCTCTCTGTTTTTGCCTACGTCTGCTCCATCTTTGCTGCGACCTTTTGCCTCATATTTATAACAAATTGCTACTGCAAATCATCTTAGGCTGCAAAAAAAGCCTTGACTCATAAAACCCTAATCTCCCTTTTATTCTTCCTTTCCTTATGAAGATGCAATTAATATCATTCCTTAATTAGCACAAATCTTCTTCTCATATGGTAAGTTACCATAATATTTTTCTTGCACAAAATAAAAGGTAAAAGCACGAGTATGGTAATATCATAAGTTTTTCTAAAACATAGCCAATCAAATCTCAATTAATTTAATTGCCTTAACAATCAAAATTCAATCAATTTAATTGCCAATCAATATGATTTTCTTAACACAAGTGTAGTATCAGTTGGTGGAAACAGAGGGCTATGCGGGGGTATAAGTGAACTTCAGCTACCAAATTGCCACGTCAGTGAGTCAAATAAACATAAGATCTCACCAACAATAATTGTATCGATAGTGGCAGCAACTTGTTTCTTCATTGGGGTAATCTGGCTTTCGTATTTCTTCATATGCTCATCCAAGAGGAGAACTGATCAACTTCCTGCATCGTTGTCCATGAGATCATATTTGGATATAACTTATGGGAAGCTCTTCAAAGCAACCAATGGTTTCTTTGTCGAGAATTTGATTGGCTCGGGTAGTTTTTGCTCAATTTATAAAGGGATCTTTGATGATGATGATAATGGATTCATGATAGCAGTCAAAGTAATCAACATTCTCAATCAAGAAGCTTTGAAGAGTTTTATGCGAGAATGTGAAGCGCTCAGGAATATCAGGCATCGAAATCTAGTGAAGATTATAACTTCTTGCTCAAGCATTGATTTTCAAGGTAATGATTTTAAAACTGTAGTGTACGAGTTCATGCCAAACGGAAGTCTTGAAAATTGGCTCCATCCAAGTATACAAGGAGAGGATTCAAGTATACATCGCATTCTGGACCTTCTTCAGAGAATTAACATCGCCATTGATGTGGCTTGTGTAATGGATTATCTTCATCACCATTGCCAAAGACAAATTGTTCATTGTGATATAAAGCCAAGCAATATCCTTCTTGATAGTGACTAGATTGCACATGTTGGAGATTTTGGCCTCGTGAAATTCCTTCCTATACACACAATTGTAAATGACAGCACCTCAATTGGTATAAGGGGATCTATTAGATATGTCGCTCTAGGTAATGACACTGATTTTTTTTATTAGAGTCATGGTGAAGTGAAGAAAATTAGTAATTGATGCTTTTGTTCCTTATAATTCGTTTAAGTACAACGATGATAATCTTAATTTTCTTATCCTTGTTCGTTAAAGAAGTTGAACCCATAAGACAAAAAATTATCATCTCCATGATTATGAGATATATGAGACAACTAATCATTCTACATTTTTCAATTGCAAATTCATCTAAAATGCAGAGTATGGTCTTGGAACTGAGGTGTCACCGCATGGAGATATTTACAGGTATGGGATCCTATTGCTAGAAATGATGACAGGGAAGCGCCCCATTGATCCTATGTTTGTTGAAGGCCTTAACCTTCACAAGTTTGTTAGCATGGCAATGCCTTGTTGACCCAATTCTTCTTAAGGCAGATGGAGTTGTGACGACCAACACAATAGCACCAGTCCGCTTGAAGTCATAAATGGTAGTAAAATGGAGGAGTGTTTGATTTCGATTTTCCAGGTTGGCTTGGCATGCTCCATGGAGTCATCACAAGATCGAATGGACATGATCGATATGGTAATTAAGCTGCAATCTATCAAGAATAACATTTTACGTTGAAAAGGTACACCCAAATTTTCTTAAAAAGCTTCAGACTTTTTTCTCTAGTATTTGAAGTTTTTGTATGTTCTGTTTCACATAGACATGCTGCGGCAGCTTTTGGTTATTTGTACAAGCTTATGGGAATTTCTGCAATTTTATACTACACTCGTGGGACAAATTTAACCATTTATTTCAAAAATGATGCTTATCAGGTTAAACACATTCAATGGATTAAATTTTCCATTTATTTTAGAAACAATGCTACTCGGGTTAAACACATTCACAATTGTCCATTCTCTGTGTTATCACCATATATATATATATATATATATATATATATATATATATATATATATATATATATATATTGCATTATGTATGAACATTATTTTTAGTTTTCTCTCTCATATGATATATTACTTATTATTTTATGTCAATAATTATCTGTACTACTAATTGTAGAAGGTCATGAGCTTCAATTCGTATTTCTCTCGTTACAATTATTCACTCTACGTTTTTGTTGTGAAATAGGTTCTCTTACTGAATTTTTGTTTATTCACTATTTGCATTTTCGCTTGCTTTTCTTTTTGTAGATAGAATAGAGTAAGCACTTCAACTTTGGACGGGACAGTGACACCCAGACATGATGATTTGGTTATATAAACTTCTTTGTTAAGTTCCTTTGGTGTAAGGATTGAACAATTTTTAAAAAAAAATATTTAGATTATGAAGTAATAATTGGGGAATTCCACCTCACTTGTGATTGTTTTGGAGATCTTTCCTTGATCAAAATATTTGTGTTCATTTGGAGACTTATAATTTTGTTGGGTTTAAAGGCTCTGAATTATTATTATTTTGTAGTTGCACATCTGTTGAGTTTGAAGGATTGTATTTTTTTGGACACATAGTACGTCATATGTTAAGAATCGCCTCATTTGTGGGACTTGGGGCATGGAAATTCCTTTCTTGGAATCGTAATTCTTTGTGCAACAACTTTGCTTCATTAACTTCTCCAAATTCTAATTAGCAAAAAATAAAAATAAAAAAACTTCTCCAAATTCCTATGTTTTTGCTATAATTTCGAATTTGCTACAACTGGTACTATATTGGATAACTTGTTAATTCAATTTTTCTTTTTTGGTATGAAAATATTAGAGCTACTAATTAAACTGTTGAATATCCAAATGATTGAACAACTAGTGTTGTTCCTCTCGTTCTCGTTCTTCATTCTCTGTGAGCATTTCGATTTTCATGTATATATATATATTTTTTTTACAGTCTAGTTCATAAACCACAGACGATATGCACCCTTCGAGTCATAATGCTTTTATGCCCTTATATATTTTGATTGCTTTCATTTCATATAAGGGCAAATTATATTTACTGATTTTCTTGTTGTTTATTTTGTCGTCGGAGAGGAATACATTTGGATTAAGCAATTGTGTTGTTTTCATAGGTATGCAGTGGTTGTAACTAACCTAGTCTTGACCGGTTTTACGGCGTGCATGACCATAATTAAATGCAACAAAGTAAAGACTGTAAAAGTAGAAAAGGAGAAATTACTTGACTAGTAACATGTAGCTGTTGGCAGAGGGTCAATGTGTGCACCTGGAAAAAAAATTTATTATTGTTTTTTAGCATTAAAACAATAATAAGTGACAGGAAGTAAAAGTTATTGGAGGTGAATAAGTGATAGGAGTTGTCTTATTTTTATTTTTTGTTTAACGATTCCTTTTAATTGTATTCCCTTATTTTTTCACACATTAAGAATAATATGTTTTGTACTTTTGCTGAGTGGAGAGATAGAATTATGAAACGAGAAAAAATAGTAAAAAAAAGTGGGCAGCCTTCATTTAACATAAGAAGAGGCCGTTATTTCTAATCCGATTAATTATAGACATAAAGCATACAACTTTTTTAATAATTTGTATAAAAAATTATGCATAAAAAACCACTGTAGTGCCTTCTTCTTCTACCCTTACCTCTAGCACCACCCCTTTCTCTCAACAACCACCCCCCGGCCCCCACACCACCAAACCCAAACCAAAAAATCACTGAAGGCTCCGAAAAGAGGCACACCAAAAGACTATCCTCTTTCAATTGCCCTTCTCGCGAAGACTTATGCGTTGCGGTCTCACCCAATTCAAAACGTACACCACCATCACATCGGCACACCATTAGCCCCAAGTCAAGTACCTCATTGACGCCATCACCATATTCACAGGAGGTCAAGATCTTTCCTTTCATTTATATGAGTGAATCGATCAAAGATTAATTTTACTTAAAAAATACTATGAATTCTTCTTTGAACTAACCAAATCAAACCAATCTAAACTGACTTTTTATCCCACTAGAACTCAATCAATCGAAGATTGATTTCAACAAATATAAAATACTATAAAATATAACTTGTTTGATGAAATCGAGGCTTAGGGGTAGTCTAGTTGGTAGGTTGGCCCCGACAGTTAAAATACCGGTTACGAACCTCGTATGGGAGGAGAGAGGAGAAAAAGAAAATAACACTTATTTGACTAAATCACGACAATAATGTAAGTCAAATGAATCCAGAGACTTGACTTATATGATTTGTGTAAAGTTAAATGCATTTTTTTAGCTGCATCATTCGAAGGCTTTGTATTATTAGAAACATCCTATGGAGAACCACTGGTCCGTATTATTATTTGTTTGGATTATTATTATTTAATCATCTCTTCACTCATCTAGACTTCAATTTTTTTTGCATATTTGATGATAAAATAGATTGCACCTTCATAGGGGCAATCATGGTCATCTCAATAAACTCTCAAGTTTCTCCATCCCCATAACCACAAATATTAAGGCAAAGCCCATGACTAGATTCCATGTAACTACGAGGCAACTACTTGAACGTGAGAATGTCACTTATCCATGAATGCGATAGAAGTTGTCATGGAGATTGGGAAATGAGGTTGTAATTAAGGACCCTAGATATTTAGTTATGTATTTTTATTAAAAGCTCAAAAAAACTGGAATTGATTTCTATTTTTAATACGATTTTGATGAAGAAAATATAGAGTAAGTTTTGTGATACATTTATGGTAATTACTTTAAAAGATTGAGTTGTACTTGGGTTTGAATCTAAGGCCCTACATGGCCATTGGTATGAAGACTGGGAGAAAATGGAATGACATTCCCAATTTTATTCTAATTCTTATATTTGGCATAAATGAAGAAATTTAATAATCTCATTTCCCTCGGTAATCACATTCTTACGAATTTGATAATACCCATATTTGTCTGTCAGAAATAAACACCCAACCACTGGCTGAAGCAGATTCAAATTGATTTTGTAGCAAATCAAGAAACCAACACCAGCTATCCTTGCACTCAGCCTCAACCACTGCCATTGCAATGGGTTACATCTGATTATTAGGATCCCTTGATACAGCTGTTATAAGTTGACCCCCAAAACATGTCTTCAAATGGCAGGCATCCAAACCAATTACAGGCATACAGCTTGTAAGGAAGCCCTTTTTTTGTGCCTCAAACATTACAAACATCCTTTTAAACCTAGGTGACTGATACAAAGGAGGATTTTCTACAATCAACAAGGCAGTAGATCCTGGATTTGTCTCCAATAATGTTTGGCAATAATCCCTAAGTCTCCAATATTGTTTGGCTCATTCACCAGTAATTAATATCTGGGCCTTCTCTCTAGCTCTATATGTCTGACTGTCAGAGATAATGAGCTTTTTGCTTTGTTTGACATGTTTTTGAAAACTCTCAAGTTCCCATTTTTCATTATTAACCAACTCATGTAGAAAAGTCTTGGCTAACCAAGTAGAATCTGCACTAGAGTTATTAAATACCCACAGACACACTTTGATGTGCTTTGCAGGTCCTTTTAGACTCTTAATCTCAAATGCAATAGTTTTTCTATAGTAGCTTGCATGTATCCTCCATCCACATTCAGCTTTACACTTTGCTGTTACACTATCAATTTGATTTTGTATGTATTTCAATTGAAATCCTTCATTAATTGAGTATTGTTTCAATGCAGCCCTAAAGAGATCCTTGGAAGACAAGATAAGTCCTTTAAAAAGATTTGGCTCCTTCATGTCCCTCTCCTCATTAAATTCAAGGAACTCTACATTATCCTTATTCAATGAAGATGTGGGTCTGCCAATTATGTCAAGGTCACTTAGAACTTCATTATCATTCATCGCATCATCATGAACTTGAATACTTCAGATTCACCATTATCAAACATCTCATCTTTATCACTTAGTGCATCACCATCCAAAAAGTAAGTCAAGTCATCTTTACTCATGCTGCTTTCACTCTCAAGCTCATTAGGTATATAGTCACTATCATTATCACTATCATCACCCCCTTTCTCTAACCCTTTAGGTTGAATAGTCTCAGTCTCAGTCTCATGGATTTCAAGTGTGTACAAGTAATCATCCATAATGCTTGACTACAAGAAATGTAAACAATAAAACAAGTTCAATATTTAAACTAACACTATAACTGAACTGACTAATATTTAATCAAGATACTACAAGGTTACTAATTAAATAACATTTCAATGTAGTGCAAAAACAATCACATGACAATACAGTCAAGCTTATTTTCGAGTAGGAAAGTTGATTCATGCTAGACAACCAAAAAATCGAATAACACATATATTGAACACATGCAATGCATAAAAAAAACATATGCAATGGAAAATAAACTAAAAAACCCGAAAGGATTAAACTAAAACAAAAAAGAAATGAACAAAAAATAACTCACCAATATTTTAGATTGGAGATATCGTTGATTGCTTCATCAAATTAGAATTTTGATCTTAAAAATTAACCTAAACTGAATGATTTTAGAGGCAAAGATAGAGAGACAAGATAGAGAGAGAGAGAGAGAAAGAAAGAAAAGAGAGAAGAATGGTCTGGAACATGAAATAAGGTTAATTTTTTATCGTGCAAGTGGAGTTGCATAGGGAGGCAGGACTTTTCCCTCCAAGTAAATGGGCAAATATGTCTTTTAAGTTGTATTAAAAGGTTAATTTACTCTTTAAACATTTTTTGTTATGTAAGGTTACTAAGTGGCTAAAAGTAAACATCAGGTTTAATAAGTGTCACAAAACTGAAAGGATAGGGATACAAAATAGATTTAACCCTAATAATATTAATAATAGTAATAGTAATAAAAAATAATATGACAAAAATATAAATTCGATAAAAAATATTAAATAACAATAATATAAATACATAATACTAAAATAAAAATAATAGTAATTATATGCCTGAAACTAGCCATTATTATTAATATAATACTTATTTTTATCCTTAACATCATAATATGTATATATAGAGCAACAAAGAGGATTCTCATCATCTCATCTGAGTTAGTCTCGTTACTACTCTATTGACTATCAAATATAAGCTTGGGATCAATATATCTATTCTTATTTTTGTTTATGGAATGTACCAAGCATTACATGTAAGACGAAAATTGGATTTTTAGCTAATGTCTTATAACATCATAAAATAATCAAATCTAAAACATACCACAATAACCTTGAATCGCTTTGAAGATATATAAAATAGTATATAAACTTAATATAGACAACTTTTAATAGTGTATAACTTGAATTACACACCCTACGACTAATTTGATATTCTCTTCCTTACTCTATACACTTTTATGTTAGCCAATTGATGGGAATAACAAACTTATGGATGGATGAGTGGAGAGAGGGACCAAGAATCCTTTATATAGCAATCTTCCAATTAATTCCACCCATCATGGACTTAATTAAAACTAACTATTCATGAACCCACTAATCCCACTAACCTCACCATAAGTACAGCATAATGTAAGATATAACCCACTAAGATATACCATGATGTAGGGATATAAATAGCACACTAAGTGTATCATAATGTAGGGTCATAATATAAGTGAATATAATATTGCATTAGATATATGGTTCTTCATATTCCTCTTGTTCTTTCATGAAACCACAAAATATTTCATTATGTAGAAGGTTAAATATTAGTTAATGACTTTGGTCATTGAACCATCACAATTTATTTTGTATTTTATTTGGTCATGAAGGCCACCTTAAGCAAAAACTTTTTACATTCTCCCACTTGGCCTAATGATGACATAACACTTGTGAACCATTATTGGATTCATTTAGTGGCCACCTCAATAACAACATAATATTTATCTAAACAAATAACTAATATGGATCATGGCGGTTTTATATCTAATTTGTCAATATAATTCCTTCCAAGTATCAAAATACTAACCATTTACTTTGATAAATCTTAATGAGGAATAATAACAATAACAGGATGCATACATATCCTTAAAATAAAAACCATAAGGTCCACTTTCTTGTCAATAATTTGACAATTTCAGTAAATTTTTATTCCACACAAAATGTGCACAATAGAAACTGAAAAAATATTCCTTTGATGTGTCCAACTATTATATATTATTAGGATCCCTCATAATTTCCATATTTCATTCATGTGCTAGCACTTTCATGAGGATCTATAGTTATCATTTCAAGTGATGTATGTAATGATCACCTCCATAAGACTTTAATATGCTTAGACTAAAAATGATTAGTCTTATACCTTACATCAAAATATATCACTGAAATCTTTGACAAATACCTTTAGTATGACACAAATAGCTTCCACAAGAATATCTTTCTCTAAAATAACCAACCTAAATCACTTTAATGGATCGATCACTGTAAGTATTTCTTTAAGCGTGACATGAAAACAAATAATTTTAATATATCACTTCTTGAAAATCTTCAAAGATCCTTCCCAAGATATAGAAAACATTTACTTATTAGTGTTTCAACAAAAAATATAACACATGGATAATACCAAAACATGTATTCAATATACCTTATTGACATTGATGCAACTTCTTGCCTTTATTGACAGAATATGACTTTCACTTTGAATAATAAAAGATATAGTCCCACAATCGTTCAGTTAAAAAAGAAATAGGGATAAAACAAAAATGAACTTACTCCCACTATTCTCTAGATTTTTTGAATAAAATCACATTATAAGTGTAAGACCCTCACCTGCTGTGAACAACTTTTCTTTTACTTTCTGCCTATGGAATATAGCATCATGAGGGAATATGGAGAAATTTGTTTACCTTTCAATTTATTTTATTTTTATTTTTTTTAAAAGGCAATGTAGTGTATAACAACTTTGCATATAATAATGCATGTCATGATTAAGCATGCTCAAGTTCCAGCTTTTCTTTTCCTTACCTATCGGTGGTGAGGTATAAAATATTGTCAAAGTTCAACTTTTCATTTCTTTATACACCAAAGATAGACAAGTGAATTGTTAGGCATTGTCAAAGTTTTAACTTTTCATTTCTTTATATGCCAAAGCTGAACTATAAATATAAGCACCAATGAAGAACTTACTCCAGCAGTTTGGCAAAATAATCAGTCATACTATATTCCTTCTAAAATACTCGTGCATCAATTTCGACAAAGAACCAGTTTTCGTGCGGGATTTTTACTAAAGATTTCCTAATCCTATTAAGCTGCTCGCATGAGTAGGTAAGTCTTATTGAGGCTATAAATTAACTTAGTTATTAATACTGCAACTAATATATTTTATAATCATAAAACTTAACTACATGTCTTAATCTAGGACTGTGAGTGTTGATATTAAAGGTCTGCACAACTCGCGAAATTGAGTCTTCGTAATATCTAGCTTGGAAGTGAGGTAAGTGGAGTTTTTCATCTCTTTCTATTTCTTCCCAAATATTTCTTCCGTGAACTCGTGTATCTATGTTGCATCGTGTAATATTTCTAATTATATTGTACTCAATTCTCGATATTATATCACATTCTATTCATACTCTTACTCTATTTATACTGTGATGTACTCGTTAATTATTAGTCCTATCACATTATTAGTAATTCTTGTGATATTCATACTCTTTCTAGATCTACTTATTATTATTTATGAGTTGGGCATTCTTTATTTATTTCATCACACCTGACTAATCGTTAAATCTTGTTAATATTTCTTCTTTTTCTTAAATTCCTAGAAAATCTTGTATCCTAGATTTCATCTTGTAATGACCTTATTCATATAATATTCTTTATCTTCTTGTACTATTTTTATCACTGAACCATGACAATTAATTTATTCAACTTCATCTATTATTGATAAATACGGGACTTTCTTGACTGTATTACTCGTAAGTGACGTCCTTGTTATTCCGCTACTTTATCTCTTTTCTACATCAACTTAGTCAAAAATTATTTTCCTTGGCTAACAACTTATCTCGTGTTTGTTGTTCAAACTTGACTCGATTGCACATGCTTCTATACTTGTTTATACCGTGGTCCTTATTCTTATTTCCTTTCTAAATTAACTTAGCCGAAATTCTTTTCCTTCCTAACATCTTATCTCGTGTTCATTGTTCGATCTAGTCTCGATTCTACATGTTCATGTTCTTGTTTAATACAGTGGTCCTTGTCCTTATTTTTCTTAAATCCATCTTGAATAACTATTATACTTTTATTATAAAGTGTGACAAATATATATTACACAAGTTGTGCACTTTACATGACGTGATGACTATTTACTTGCTTGTCGTGATGGGATCCTTTAATCGTGTACGCCTATTGGGTGTTACACCCATAAAGTGTCGTGATCGTAATTATATTGCTACTATGTAGCCACAAATTATCGTGCATAATATTTCTTTTACACACATTACTCTTATTATTATTTCATGATTGTGATTTGACTTGAGTTAGTTCCAATCAAAATACATTCAAAGTATCCATGTCAAGCTTCTTCCATGATCTCTGGTTCTCATCTCTTGTTCTTGTTTTGCACTTCTATTTTACAAGAGTATTGTTCTTGGGGAAAACCCCTACTTACTGAGCATTTGATTTCGCTCACCACTTGTTCTTCACATTGTTTTCTTTACAGATAATGAAGAGTAATTACGGAAAATACAAGAGTGGGGTAATTCATCCTCTATGAGAACTCGTGAGAATAAGATTGAGTTTTTAGACTTTATGGTTTAAGGCTTGTGATTGTAACTAGTATTTCTATTTTGATATTGAATATTGTATTATTTTGTTTAAGAGTGGTTTCCTGGTGATTGAAGACTTCATAATTATGGTTTGTAATAAAAGCTTTAGTACTCTGATTTAACCTGCCTCCATTGTGCCCAGCTTGTTAAAGAGGTCTTGTCTCTCTAGCAAGCGGCGTGTCATGTCTCGAAATCATTTAAAGGATGGGATTTTGGGGCGTGACAATAAGAGACTAAGAGTTCATTTCATAAATTCCATAAAATTTTCAAGTCAACTTTACCTTCAATATCAAATAAATCTATTTTATACCTTTAATGGTTGAAAAACTTTGACCAAGTTATAGTATAATATATCCAAATATCATGATAATCATAACGAGTGCATACTTAAAATAAAAGATCATTTTAAGAAGAGCACTCAACTTTAAAATATTGGATGTATACTCTCATTGAAAGCTATCAATAATTTCAATAATGCTAAGCAATATATTACTATAATAATGAGTCATTTATTGTTTCATCACATTTTACCTTTGGGTAAAGAGTGTGACAAGCTAGTGGTTCACTCGATAAATAATTTTTGAATAATTCACTTTGAACTTTTACAAAATTGAGACGACATATACCTTTGGGTATAATACAATTTAACTTTACTATTCATCATAGAAAAAATAAATCACATTTGGGTAATTTACATCTCTATAATCTTCATAGGCTTACAAAACCTTGAATAATCAATAATCAAATGACTGAATCACTTTGGTGACAACCAATCCACCATTAGATTTAGAATCCAAATGATGGTCACTAATGATTTAGTCACTTTGGCGACTAACAATCAACTATCTATATTCGATATCGGTTAGTAAGCATTTTGCAAAAGAATGGCTGCAAAACTTTAAGAACCCAAATATCAGTCATATGCCAAGTTGGCAATAATCTTGATATGAAAATAAATTATAGAGTTCTTATATAACTTTGAAAATAGTCACCTTCATTCCAAAGTCAACAATTCCAAAAAACTTTATAAACAACAAATGAGAGGGAAAAAAAATGTTAGTCCAAATTGGGATATACTTTAGAATATATTGTTACTCCATATGCTTAAATATATTAGAAACTATCAATAATGAATTATCTAATGTGACCAAATAAAGTCACCATAAAATTAAACATTATTTCCACAAATATTTCATAATATGGAACTCAAACCATGATTGAGTTATAAGACAAAAGCTTCAACCTTGCTCTAGTACCACATATAAGATGAAAATCGGATCTTTAGCTCATGTCTTACAACATCATAAAATAATCAAATATAAAACATACCTCAATAACCTTGAATCGCTTTGAAGATATATAACATAGTATATAAACGTAATATAGACAACTTTTAATGGTGTATAATTTGAATTACGTACCCTATGACTAATTTGATCTTCTTTCCCCTTACTCTATACACTTTTATGTTTGTCAATTGATGGGAATAACAAACTTATGGATGGATGAGTAGAGAGTGGGACCAAGAGTCCTTTATATAGCAATCTTCCAATTAATTCCACCATCATGGACTTAATTAAAATTAACCCTTCATGAACCCACTAACCCTATTAACCTCACCATAAGTACACCATAATGTAGGGTATAACCCACTAACCCACTTAGATATACCATGGTGTAGGGATATAAATAGCACACTAAGTGTATCATAATGTAGGGTCATAATATAGGTGAATTCAATATTACATTAGATATATGGACTCTTCATATTCCTCTTATCCTTTCATGAAACCACTAAATATTTCATTATGTAGGAGATTAAATATTGATTAATGATTATAGATAATATTATTTTGTTAGTACTCGATATTATGTTTGATATCAAGGCATTTGAAGCTGAAAGGTTGAGTTTATTAGTGGAGCGCTTGAGTGCAGAAGAAAGGTTTATTCAGATATCGAGTTCGAATCAGTTAACAATCTAATCTATTTGAAATCATTGTTGGTAAGTCTTGTGGTCAACTAATTTCGACCATACTTCATCTAAGCAAAATTATATGCCTAAGAATTTAACATTCTTAATGTGAATGTAAGAAAACTTTTCGACAAGTTTCCTGTAATAAAAAAATAAAACAGAAAAAAGGTTCACATATTTGCTTCCGCAAATGATGCAGTCCCCCTTGGAGGGCAATCAAGAAGTTGCAAGTGGTGTAATTATTTTATTGTAACCACTGTCCCAACAATAGCAGGCCAATCTGGAAGTGAGGAAATTTTGATAGATGATCACGCCAACAATTTTTGACAGAGAGCCCCAGTAGGCAGGGATGCACAGCCAGTTATCTGCTATAAAAAGAAGCTCTCTGTCAAGCGATTAGAGGCACAAAGTAAAGTGAAAAATATAGTGAGAGTTTTTTTGTGTAGTAGCGTGAGAGTTCCGATCAGAAGATAATTTAAGACCGATCAAAATTTATTAGTATGTTGTTTTAAACATATATATATATATACATACACTTATCATCAAGGCTGGTGTGATATATTGTCAATCCAACTCCAGGAAGCTGACGAAATTACCGCCAATCAAATTCGGTGAGTTCTTTCCACATTTTTGTTATCCATACTCGAATAATTTTCACGAACCCATGTTATTATACTTGGGGGCTTGTTTGGATTACGAATGAAAAAAATAAATAAATAAAGGAAGGAAAGGGTTTAACAATAAAGGAAAGAAAATGGAAGATTAAATATTGTTTGGATTTGATCAAATTATAAAGAAAGGTTTGTAAGGAACTATAATGTATTCTTTATTTATTCTTTGTATCATTCTCTCTTAATCTGCACTAGTATTATACCGTACCGTACCGTTGATATATGCGGTGCAATCAATCTGTCGTCAAAACGAAAATCAAACTTTACAGGTTAAATAAATCATATTTAGCTCTACTGAGATGAATTCTTTAGAGATCATGCATAGATTGAAGTCAACAAAGCAAAGACTACAAGGAAAAAAAAAAAGAAAAAAGAAAGGAAAGTACTAGACTAAAACAATGTGTAGCAAACAAAGCAATATTAATCTTTGAAAAATTCACATCCTAGAAAACTCATTCGCTTGTCAATTCTTGGTGTAGCCAAGGGACGTAAGGTTGAGCTCAATGAAAGTGTAGATCACGTAACATACGTTTTCGTTTCTTTTGCATGATTATATGGTGGAAACTAATAAATCTGAAAGGGAAAAAACCATTTTGATTCCTGATAAATATGATAAATCTAAAAAAGGTCTTAAAATTTGAAAATCGCTCTACAAATCCCTGCATCTTAATTTCTTTTGTGATCTTGTAAGAAAAAAGAATAATGCACTAAAATGATATGTTTACCCTTGAAGTGTTACATGGATTAGCAAATTTGTTAGGCTTGCAGCTTTTCATTGCTTCATGCCATGATATGATTTGAAGGAGTTTTGGCTATAAAAATATTAGTATCACCTTTTGCTTCTTGGTATTTTTTTTTTTTTTAAAGAATTGTGTTAGTGCAATCACATTCCAAAGAGCAAGGAGGATATTAATTAAAAGAAATGGTACGTTCCTACAGATAGTTGGACAATGGTCAAATATCAAGGGTAAAAATGGTATTTTAGTGCATTGTTTATTTTTCATAAAGAAATTACAAAAGAAATTAAAGTGCATGAGATTTTCAAATCACAAGAATCTGTTTGACACTTGATATTTCTCATGGACTATAATGGCTTTTTCCGTAATGAAATCTGAAATCTTGTCTCAATATTCTCCAAGTCTATTATAGAAGATTGTGTGAAAGATCTTTGTAAGATTATGATGTTTACCCTGTGGTAGTTCCTTTTTATTTAACGATGTATGCAATTGACTTTGATAGACTTTATTATCATGGTGCTACATAATGAAAACGATTACTACCCTATTACAGAACAGACACACATGTAAGAGACGACACTGCTATATATCTTCAGACGTTGAATTCCATGATGTTCCTCTCAGTTTCTGTTACAAGAATCTCTCTGGTTTTTCTTGTCTTTCTACATGTGACAACTTGCGGAGAAACAGCTACTAGTGTTTCTTATCACAATGATAAAGATTATGCTGCTTTAATGGACTTGAAGTCTAAGATTAAGGATGATCCTTATGGCATCATGAAATCATGGAATGGTTCTGTCCATTTTTGTACATGGTCAGGTGTCACGTGTGGTCGCCGCCATAGAAGAGTTACCAGTATAAAACTAGCCCACAGTGGCTTAGTTGGTTGGTTGTCACCTTTCCTTGGGAATCTAAGTTTTCTTCGAGAATTGAATCTAACGAACAACACTTTCCAAGGGATAATCCCCCCTGAATATGGTCAGCTCTTCAGGTTAAAAACATTAGACCTCAGCAGCAATTCTCTTGAGGGGAAAATTCCAACAAACTTATCCCAATGCTCCAATCTTATACATCTTCTCCTCAGTTTGAACAGTTTAACAGGGAAAATTACAAAGGAGACTGGTTCGTTGTCAAAGCTGGAGAATCTGTTCATTCGCTCCAACAATTTAACAGGAGAAATCCCTTATTCTATTGGAAATCTTACCTCATTACTTCGTTTCTCGGCAGCAACGAATTATCTAGTGGGAGATATACCAGAAAGTTTCGGTCAGTTGAAAAGTTTAACATTCCTAGGATGTGGTGATAACAAACTATCTGGTATAATACCTCTATCAATATATAATATTTCCTCCCTCTCTATGTGGTCATTGGCTGCAAATCAAATACATGGAAGCCTTTCCCCAAGCTTAGGCACCATGCTTCCTCATCTTCAGAAACTTCAGTTAAGAGGTAACTATTTAACAGGACCGCTTCCAGCCTCGCTATCAAATGCCTCAAAACTGCAACTTTTTGAAATGAGTGACAATAGATTCAGTGGAAAAATAGCAATTGATTTTGGGGCCATGCAGAATCTCAATAGAGTAATATTGGGGGGAAATAATCTTGGAAGTGGGGAACCAGATGAAATGTTTTTCCTCAGTTCTATGACAAACTGTAGCAATTTGAACCTGATAGGATTAGAGGAGAACCAATTAACGGGAGTATTACCTAAAGACATTGGCAATTTCTCATCCCAACTCTTATATCTATCCCTTGCTGAAAATCATATATATGGAGGCATACCTTCAACCATAGGTAATCTCATCAGCTTAAATACTTTGTATCTTAATGGAAATCAATTAAGAGGAACAATTCCTAGTAGTGTAGGCCGTCTTCAAAAGTTACAAATGTTGGCATTCAGAAAGAACAAATTGTCAGGAGAAATACCAGAATCTCTAGGGAACCTAACTCTTCTAAATAAATTCTATCTTGATCAAAACCTTTTAGAAGGAGCCATACCACCTAGTCTTGGAAAGTGTAAAAACTTGTTGCTGTTGATTCTTTCCTCAAACAAGCTCAATAATACCATTCTAAAAGATATTTCCATGATTTCTAGTTTAAGTTGGGATGGCGATTTATCACAAAACCATTTGTCTGGAACATTACCTGTAGAGATCGGTGAATTGGTGAATCTATCGATTTTTGATGTGTCTGAGAATAACTTATTTGGTGAAATTCCTGAAACCATTGGCAAATGTACGAGTCTTATGGACTTATATCTTGCAAGAAACTTATTTTCTGGATCTATTCCTTCATCCTTTAGTTCATTGAGAGGCATTCAAATTATTAATGTTTCTCATAACAACTTGTCTGGCCAAATTCCCCTGTTTTTCAAAAACTTCGCCTTAGGGATCCTAGATTTGTCTTTCAATGATCTTGAGGGTGAGATGCCAATGCAAGGCATCTTTGTGAATGCAAGCATAGTATTTGTTGTTGGAAACAGAGGGTTGTGCGGGGGCATACCGGAGCTTCAGCTTCCAAACTGCCACATTAGTGAGTCAAAGAAACACAAGATCTCCTCTACGATAATTATATCGATAGTGGTAGCAGCTTGTTTGTTCACTGGGGTAATCTGGCTTTCGTACTTCTTCATATGCTCATCCAAGAGAAGAAGTGATCTACTTCCTGCATCGTTGTCCATGAGATCATATTTGGATGTAACTTATGGGAAGCTCTTTAAAGCAACCAATGGTTTCTCTTTTGAGAATTTGATTGGCTCGGGTAGTTTTGGCTTAGTTTATAAAGGGATCTTTGATGATGATGATAATGGATTCATAATAGCTGTCAAAGTAATCAATCTTCTCAATCGAGGAGCTTTGAAGAGTTTTATGCGTGAATGTGAAACACTCAGGAATATCAGGCATCGAAATCTAGTGAAGATTATAACTTGTTGCTCAAGCATTGATTTTCAAGGTAATGATTTTAAAGCTTTAGTGTACGAGTTCATGCCCAATGGAAATCTTGAAAATTGGCTACACACAAACATACAAGTTGAGGAAACAAATACAGATCGCAGTCTGGACCTTCTTCAGAGAATTAACATCTCTCTTGATGTGGCTTGTGCACTGGATTATCTTCATCACCATTGCCAAACACAAATTGTTCATTGTGATATAAAGCCAAGCAATATCCTTCTTGATAGTGACCTGACTGCACATGTTGGAGATTTTGGCCTTGCAAAATTCCTCCCTATACACACAATTGTAAATGACAGAACCTCAACTGGGATAAGGGGATCGATTGGATACGTCGCTCCAGGTAAGACCAATCGATGTTGGAGATATTCTCTAGCTATTCACATGTAAAAGATTTCAGTAATCTAGTACTACTCATACTTTATTTTTCACGATAAATTGTATCTAAAAATGCAGAGTACGGTCTTGGAACTGAGGTGTCATCACATGGAGATGTTTACAGTTATGGAATCTTATTGCTGGAAATTATGGCAGGGAAAAGACCCACTGATCCTATGTTTGTTGAAGGCCTTAACCTTCACAAGTTTGTTAGCAGGGCAATGCCACATCATGTCATAGATATTGTGGATCCAAATCTTCTCAAGGCAAATGGAGCTGCAACGACCAATCCATTAGAAGCAATAAAGGGCAGTAGGATGGAGGAGTGTTTAATTTCGATTGTTCAGGTAGGCTTGACTTGCTCTATAGACTCACCACAAGATCGAATGGATGTGAATGACGTGATCGTTAAGCTGCAATCTATCAGAAATAACATTTTACGTTATAGAGGTACGTACACTCTAAAGAATATCTTCAGTCCTCATCTCCATGAAGGAACATGTGTTCTGGAAATGTGCATTGGTGGTCCGAAAATTTTTCATAAATTTACCATATGGAATGTGGGCATCTGAATCTGATATTCACAAATAAGGTGTACTTAAGAAACATTTTCTACTGTGTGACATGGGCTCAATCTTCACGAATAATTGATTTCTCATCTAATAATAGAAGAAGCCATTAGTTTAGGCTTAAAGAGAGCACAAGTTTCAAATTGCATATATTAGAAGATCAAAGAGGGGTTGATAGGAAAAGAATTTTGATGAAGTTTGTATTATCTCGCTACATCTATTGGCTCTATTTTTCTGTTATGGGATAAGTTCCCTTATTGAGCTTTTGCTTGTTCACCTGTTTGTATTTTTGCCTGCTGCTTCTTTTTTTCTTTTTCTCTTTTTTATTTTATTTTATTTTATTTTTTTTGTGCAGCTAGAGCAGGTTAAGCACTTCAGATTTGGACAAGATAGTCATATCTTGGTATGACAATTTGGCTAGAGAGACCTTTTCGTTAAGTTCCATTGGTGTTATAGGATAGAATATTTATTTGTAGTATTTGGATTTGGATGTAATAATTGAGGCATATGACCTCACTTGTGACTATTTTGGAGATTTTTCCTTGATTGATGTTTTGTGTTTGTCATGAGACATTATTTTTTGGCTTTTGGTGACTGAATAATTTTTTTGTAGTTGTAATTGCTTAACAAATCTGAGGGTTGTACCTTTGGGCATGCGGCACATTACGTGCAGGGAATCGCCTCAACAGTGGGACTTGGGCATTAACATTCCTCTTTTAGATTCATAATTTTATATTTGCGGCAACTGGGATTGTATTCTTATCTCATGCTAATTCATTTGATACTTTTTATTTTATGTAGTATGTGAACACTGGATCTATTTGTGTTGCACATAAGCTGACTATCTATTGAAATAAGACTTAGTTTGATATAGTTTTGTGTTGAAAAAAATTCCTATCGAAACCTACTTACTACATTGGATACAAGCAAGTTTGATTTTTCACTTCCATACCAGTTAAAATGGTTGTTTGAATGTTGCTGGTACCATTGACATCAATTGTCAGTTTGAGATGAAAAACTAAAATTAAATGAAGTGTTCTAGGCCTTTTAGTCTAAAAGTAAACAAAAGCAGATTATTTCAATAATCCGCTGAGCAATCACATTGTTTGGTAGGTATAAGGCAAAAGCTTGTTGAAGAACATTATTCCTGATAAAATTGTGCACACGCTAAGTTTGCCTTGTTTAGAAGTGTTCTTGTTTTTTCTTTTTTCTTTTTTTGTTAGAATAACTTTTTATAACAGTTTTCAAAATCAATTTTTAAGAACAAAAAAACAAGAAAATTTGTTTGAGTACAATTGTTCTCTAAACAAGTTTTGAAATGCAGATATACTTGGAAATATATGAATTTTTTTTTATCAAAATAAATTTTTTATTAAATTAATTAAATTATTAATTTTATTGCATAAGTAAATTAATATTTATTAATTTTAGTGATTCAATAATTGATTAATTTAAAATTAAAAAAAAAAGAATGGTAATGTAATTTATGCAAGAATGCAAGAGAAATCTTATCCATATAGGTGGTCAAACTTGATAGTTATAACTTATGAAGATTTAGTAGCAAGGCAATGCTATTGTAGGCTGAAAAGTACCTTAAGCAATACAAGGGAAATATTGGAGCAAGTTAAGGCAAACAATTGATCTGATATTGCACATTCAGAAAAGTGGGGGGGAGGAGGGGGGGGGGGGGGGCAAATAATGAGCAATCCAACTCAAATCTCACCCAACTCCTTATGAATCATAATCATCAATTAGTGTGACTAGTATAGTACAAAAAGACTTGTAAATCATCCATGTAGTTTTATCGGCACAAACAAATTTTCAGTTTAGAAAAATGAAACCTCATAATGTTCATGCCAAACAAAATTTCCACAAGAAGCCGAGATATATGCTAAATCCAAATATTTAGACGAACACCTTCAAGGCATAACATGAGAAATATATTTGTATAAGATTTTCAACGCAGATTGCACCTTGGCATTTTATCAAACATCTTTGGGTCATATTTGTAGGATGTATATTTGTCTAAAATAATTTACAAGTGTCTCCTAGAATTTATGCCTCAATAAGTATATTTGTACTTGATAGAGCTTAGATTATGTACTAGCTCATCTTGCTGCTGGAACCCTGCGCCCACAAGCAAAAATCGCAATGATATTCTTACTAATGTATATCATATATGCATGCTAAGCCGCTGACAGTTATGTAGACTTTTTGCCATGCAAATAGCAAATGGCAAATGGCTTGTTACCTATATTTTAATCAAACTTGAGCTATGCCATGCAAATGGCTAGATGATTCCACTGCCTCCTTGGCAGAATGCATATACCAAGCAATTGCCATGATGTATAGCAGCAGATATAAGAATGAAGACATAGTAATATAGGCGCGTAAATTCTTCGGGATGATGCTATTATACCATATACATAAAAATGTTGGCGCAATGTAAACACTATCGCAAAACGGACATATTGGGTGTTGTAGTGCAACTTATCTTGTGGTGGTTTCTCAGTGGGATAATCCTCGATTCCCACATACGGCGCCAAACTGGTTTGGTCAAAATCTGATTTCGGGTTTGATGGGTTCGCCGTTCCGTTCTAAAAGTGATTAATCTACAAAACAGGCCCACTAAGAGTGTGCTACGGAGACCCCTCCGACCATAAGTCAGTTACGGAGTCTAAGATTGCATATGAACAAGAAAGAATAAAAGAAAAAGAGAGAGTGTGTGTATCTCTCATATTACTTATCTTTCTTGAAATTGATACTCTTATATTTATATTAATTCACAAGTTACTAGATTGTGCCACGTGTCTCAATACTAAAGTATTCTATAGGCCTCACAGGCATATTCTTCCTCGAGATGGGTCGGCTCCTGGCCTATGATCTCGACCCCGGTCCTATTCAAGGTGGGTTTAGTGGTTCGTCATTGAGCAAGGTTGGGTCGACTAGCCTCGGGTTGGAGGTTCGGGTGTGATTTTATCGGACTCTGGAATCACTTTCGTCTATTCTTATAGGGTCGAATTTCTAACCACATCAAGTTTGAAACTATTAGTTTAAGCTTAATTGATCGAGCATAAGCTTCAAGGTAAGTCTCTCGGTACACTTATCAACTCTACTTTTCTATTGTGAGATAGGTTTCCTTATTGAGATTTTATTTGCTCACTATTTGTGTTTTTGTCTACTTTGTTTACAAATAGAGCAGGGTAAGCGATTCACCTTTGGGCACGTATGTGACATCCGGGCATGACTCTTTGGCTAGAGAGACCTCTTGGTTAAGTTCCTTATGTGTTTCGGATTGAAAAACTATTTAAATTATTTGGATTTGGATGTAATAATTAAGGAATTTGACCTAATTCTGTGATTATTTTAGAGATTTTTCCTTTATTTAATCTTTATGTTCATATGGAGACTTATAATTTCAGTGGCTTCAAATTATTATTTTGTGGTTGTGCATCTAGTAGATTTGAGAAATTGTATCTTTTGAGCACGTGGCATTTCACGTGCTAGGAGTCGCCTAATCTGCTAGACTAGCTTGGTGCATGAAAATTCCTTTCTTGATATCGTATTTCTTCATGCTGCAACTTTGCTTGATGGGTTTCTCCAAATTCCAAGTGATTCCTATAATTTCAGATTTTCTGCAACTGAGATTGTATTTTGAACTCTTGCTATTCATTTGAACTTCATGTTTTTTATGGTACGCGAACATTAGAACTACCTATTAAACTGTTGAAAAAATTATAAATGATTGAAACACTGGCATTGTATCTATAATCAATAGTTCAAATTTTGCAGTTCAATCAATTAACAATTCTGGGTGATTCAAATTTTCCAAACTCTTTAAACTGCTACTTTAATTTATTTATTTTTAATGAAACCTACTTGCCAATTAAATTGGTTGAAACAGGTACCATTGGCAAGAATTTGTTAGTTCTCTTGCGCTTGTTAACCGTCGCAATGCTCTTGCCCGTCGCAATGCTCTTGATGTGATGTCTACATTGACGTAAGACGTGATAAGTGTGTGTTTTATTAGGTTGTTTTGTGAATTAATAACTCGTACTAACCATTTGGATTAATGGATTTGACCCCAAGATAATTGGCTCACAACATAAAGAATGCTTTATAAGCAAAACTGACTAATCCTTTTATATTTCATTCCTAAATATATACAAATAAATCCTATTTTTGTAAGTTGTGTTTTTTATATTTATATTCATGAAAAATTCACTAATCAGTGATTTTCATATCCGTTTGTAGTACATTTTCTTCTACCTTTCATTTTTTTTTTTTTTTGCGAAATCTCAATCACCTAAAAACAATATGGCTTTATTTAGTTCGAATTTTTTTAATTGATCACAGTGATTATTCAACCACCTTTCTCATTTCTAAACATACCCTCGATCTGCAACAACCAAACATGTATTATCTTTTGCATAACTTTTAGGGAGCGTTTTGTTCACAAAATCTTACAAGATTCTCGAGAAAGCAAAATCAGGAGTGTGATATTCTCATATTTAGTTTGTAGAATATAAAAAAAAAAAAAATCCCAAGCACACTCAGATTTCTAAGAATACAATTATTTCCATGATTTCTTAATTTTTATTTCCATGTAAGTGAGGGACATACTACTAGACCAAAGGTCAGGTAATTAAAGTGTTTATTTGCTTTATCGAGGTATAATATTTCAATCTATTGTAATAGAGATTTTGCGCCTCACAGGCCAAGGAAAACTTGTTTTTTTGGAGATGCGATAATTGTGAACTAGGCTCGCTTGACGGGTTAGAGAGCTTGACATAAATTGAAGTCAACAAAGCAAAGACCATAGATAAAAAATAAATAAATAAATAAAGCAAAAAACAAAAAAACAAAATCACTTGACTAATAACATGTAACAAACAAAACAAAAAGTTGTAAAAAATTCCAGCCCCTAAATTACGCAACATACTTCTCCATCTCTTATTTATCCTCCAAAGTCTATTAAAGGCAACAAAGTGAAGACAAATAGAAGAAAACGAGATATTACTTGACTAATAACATGGTGCAAACAAACAATCAACCTAGAAAATTCCAGTCATGCATTAGGTAAGGCAACCATACTTTTTGGTTTCTGTGAAATGTGGACTGGAAACTAGAAGTAGAATAATTAATGCCTCCTATTTGTTTATGTACCCTCCAACATCTATTATAGAAGACGATTGGGTCAAGGTGATTTTCTAAAAGATTATGATGAAAGTGTATGTCTCTACTCACCAGTCTTTTAACACGCTTTTTTTTAGAGCATTTGATTGAGATTTGAAATGACCCTTAATTACTTTAGGACTTTATAATAAGAGAGTTAAATGTGAAAAACGTACTTATTGGGCGTTTACTTATCTCTTTTTGCTCCCCCTAAATCCAGAGCTAATTATTACAAACTCATCTCTCTTACGAGGTGAAATCAAGGAAGACGAAATCCTTACTATACATGATGATTGAGATCTCGTGTAATATCTTGATTGGATAAGTTTTCTTGGGACTAAAAATTGTTATTGAAAGTGGAGTTATAGATGCCAAAAATAGTGTCAGTCCAAACAAGGCTCAGGAATGGATGCCCAAGGAATAATTCAGGTAAGATTAAACAAAGCCCAGACAAGGAGAGGCCTACAAGACCTCTATGCCCAATTGAGAAGACATGTGGTAGTCGCCGTTAAGAGGTCTGAACTAACAATAGAACCAACGACGATTGAGGTAACAACATGTGCATCAGAAACCTTGGGTACAACACCCAAGGGGGGATCATCATGATAGGTCCTCTAGAAAGCCGTCAACCTTCAAGACCAAGTAATGATGCAACGAATCTGAGTGAACCCCAAAGATCGTAAAGAAGTAAAGGCCCTCAATTGGGCAACAGAGAGCGAAGCATGAGGTCGGCTGCATTAAATGAGCCTGACGCGCGTGAGGTCAGACTGCGCGTCAAGATATCATGGGAAAGACCATGGACGTACCAAGCATCCAATCGAGAGCCACAGAGATCAACCATTTGATGACTAGGATTTCCAAGTAACTGCAATCAACCAATCAAGAGCTCGTAGAGACTTTCACTTGCCTCGACGCGACTGCATCTCGATCAATCAGAAGCCTGAAGAGGATCCAGCAAGGACATGCTTGGACCCATTCAACATTTAGAAATAATGATCAAGCAAACGAAGGAAAGGCCTTGAGCCCGGGGAAAAGAGCTCGCCAAGGCCCCGCATATAAAAAATCAAAAATAAGAGTAATAGTTTTATGTAGAACTTAATTTTTGAGTTAAAGGCATGGGGAATTCTTCTCACTTGAATGTATCTTTTTATGTCTAGATTGATCATAAAATCTTACGACAGAGCCCAGGGCAAAGAGCTCACCAAGGCCCCGTATGTGAAAAATCAGAAATAGGAGTGATACTAGTTTTATGTAGAATTTAGTTCCTGAGTTAAAGGCATGGGGAATTCTTCTCTCTTGAATGTTGTTGTTGTTGTTGTTGTTTTTTTTAATGTCTAAATAGATCATAAAATCTTTTGCTAGTGTTGGCTAAATCCTTCCATCTTACATCATCTGATTCCTTTGTGATGGGTATCGGCGCAGCGGAATGGTCGGGAACAAGCAGTATCATGCAGCTAAAATATGAATGAGAATAAAAAATAATGGAGACACAAGATTTACATGAAAACCCCTCAAACAAATTGACGGAAAAATCACGGGCAAGTAATGGAGGATTTCACTATGATGTGAAATATTTTACAATGATCTTCTCTCTATTATAAGGAGATAACAATTTTTACTCACTCTCAAATAATATGAGAAACTAACTCTCACTCACAAAAAAAAAACAACAAACAAGGAAGAGAATACACTCAAGAGAAGACTCTATATTTTTCTCTCTGATTTTTCTGGATGCTTGTTGATGCTGAACCAATTGAAGTAAGCTTTTATTTATAGGTGAAAGCTCCTGCAAAACTCCAAAACTTTGCATGCAAAATCTTCCCTCGTGCAGTGTGCTTCTCGAGCAATGCAATTCCTTGCATAGTGTACTTCTTGAGCAATGCAATTAACAAATTTCAACATGCGCAGTTTCTTTTCTCCATTTGCAGCCACCATTGTTGACTTTCACAAGTCTCCAAAATAGCTTTACAGCTCATATTCTCCCACTTAAAGCTTATTTTGGATCATATTTCAAATCTCTCCATACCTGCCAATTCTATGTTGCTTACGTCTTTACTAGGCCACAAGAGGATTTACTCCAAACAAACTTGTCAACATTGATCGGCTTTGTCATGACATCTACTAGGTTCTCATTGGTGTGAATCTTCTGCATATCCACACTCCCTTCTTCTACTACTTCACGAACAAAATGATATTGAACACCTATGTTTTTCATTCTGGAATGAAATGCTGGATTCCTTGTAATGTGCAAGGTACTCTGACTGTCACAATACAAGAGAATTTTCTCTTGCTTGTGCCTGAGCTCCTCCATTAACCGTTTAATCCAGATTGCTTCTTTTCAGGCTTGTGTAGCTGTCATGTATTCAGCCTCTGTTGTAGATAAGGCCACAACAGTCTGTAATTTAGATACCCAGCTTACCATTGTTAAGCACCTCTTAGCTTACTGTTGTCTGCATTGTACATCTTTTAGTTATTGGTTGTTATCTTGGACTCTTGCCTGACGTCCTTGTAGAGCTAAACTCCTTAACTGGTTGGTAGATAGGCATATGTATATCTTTGTAACTCTTGTAACTTATCTTGTTGTACTAACTATTATAAATGAATGGAAAAGGACAGAGATCTCCATCGACCAAAACTATTATCTCACATAGTATCAGTAGTCAATGTTTGACTTTAACTCCAACCTTTTTAACATTTTTCCTCTTTCTCCTCCATTCATCATGACATCGTTGTCATCTATGGCTGACACTTCTACAACCACTCCTGCTCCGTCTTTACCCACACTTGAACGCATTCACCAGGACATTTCGCTGAAACTAGGCAGTGACAACTTTCCGTTATGGAAGACACAGGTGTATCCTGTTCTTCGTTGTCATGGGCTTCTTGGCTTCATTGATGGCACTTCGCTCAAACCAACTACTCCTACTGATCAAATCACTCAATGGGTACGTTTGGACCAAATAGTTCTTGGTTGGTTGTTAGTCTCTCTTTCGGATTCTGTCATCTCTCAAGTAGTTGACAAATACACAGCCCGTGATGTTTGGAAAACTCTTGAAACACTTTATGGTTCTCACTCTCGTGCTCGAATACAACAACTCAAGACCTAGCTACAATCTCTTCACAAAGGTTCCCTAACGGTTCATGCCTACATTTAGCAGGCCAAATCTCTCTCGCTTGCACTTGCTAGTGCAGGAAAAATTGTTGAAGATGATGATCTTATTTTATGGACCTTACAGGGCCTCGGTTCCGAATTCGATCCAATTGTGGCTGCCATCAACTCCAGGGCTACTAGTCCTACCTTTGCCGAAGCTTCTAGCTTGTTGCTTGATTATGAACTGCGCCTTCAATCTTCCGCTACTGCAATAGACAAATCTGTCTCTTTTTTCTCTCCCTCCACACGACCTACTGGTCCAACTGTCCACAATTTCTCTGATTCGGCACCATTCACTCGTACACAACAATCAAGTCGTGGAGGTCGCGGCTCGAACTTTGGTAAGCGTGGACGTGGTGGCCGCAATTCTGGATGAGGTCGCAGCAAGACAAATTCCTCGGTTGTTGTTTGTTATCGTTGTGGTTACCCCTATCATAAAAAAAATACTTGTTGGGCTCCAGACGATGTGGTTGCATCCTCTGCTAAAGTTTTTAATGCTATGACTGTATCTAATCCGAATGATCTAAATTCGTACTTGGATACTGGTGCGACATACAACATGACTCCTGATGATACTACTCTTTCTGGTAAGACACCTTATACTGGTTTTGATTCTATTATGATTGGAAATGGCGATGGTTTACACATTCCAAATTTGGGTAATACTACACTTCGTCTTTCTCAAGGATCTGTCATGATCTGTCCAGTTTTGCATGTTCCTTCTCTTGCGAAACGACTTATCTTTGTTGCTCAGTTTACTCGTGATCATAACTGTATTTTTATCTTTACTGCCTCTGGTTATTGCATTAAGGATGCAAAGACAGGAAAGCTACTACATCGGGGGACACTCAATAATGGCCTTTATAGCTTACAACAGCCCACCATGCAGTCTTTGTTGGTTCAGAAAGCTGGATCGCGTCTTTGGCATGCCCGTCTGGGGCATCCTTTAGATCAAATATTGTGTCGTCTCCTACAAGTTTTGGCCATCTCATCTCAGTCTTCTGATAATTATCTCTGCAGCAGTTGCCAGCTTGGAAATAGTCATAGATTACCTTTTGAAAATAAAGTTCAGCATTCGACTAGTTTATTAAACATTGTGCACTGTGATGTATGGGGGGCCTCTCCGGCAATTTCTTCGGAAGGGTTTTGATATTATTTGATATTAGTGGATGAATTTAGCCAATACTCTTGGTTCTACCCTATTGCACACAAATCTGATGTGATCAATGTCTTTCCTGTCTTTATTGGTTGAGAACTTATGCAATTGTAAGATCAAATACATTCAAACTGATGGAGGAGGGGAATTTGTTAACCACCAACTAAAACAATTATTTCGGGATCATGGGATTATTCATAGGTTGAGTTGTCCTGCAACACCTGAACAAAATGGACTCGCTGAGCGCAAACATCATCATTTGGTAAAAACTGGTCTCACACTTTTGGCACACAATTATTTGCCCTCTCAATTCTGGGTGCATGCATTCTCCACAACAATTTTTCTTATTAACAGGTTGCCATCAAAACAACTTAATTTCAGGTCTCCATATGAACTACTTTATGGTACTATGCCAGACTATACAACACTTCGTGTATTTGGTTCACTTTGTTATCCATGTTTAACACCTTTTGGATGACACAAGCTGGCTTCCAAGAGCTGTCAATGTTTATTCATGGGATATAGTATGGACCACAAAGGTTATAAATTTTTCAATCCTGTCACTGGCAAAATTATCATCTCACATCATGTCTGCTTTGATGAAGATAATTTTCTTCCATCTTTCACTGATACTGCCAAATCGTCAATCGCGCCAACACATACCACTTTTACTGTCAAGTCTTTTCCCTCAGGTCTGCTCCATATGATGAAAGCTCATGCCCCATCTACCACATCAGACTCTCAGTCCATGCGTGCCTCACTTGAGCCAACAACAGCTGGTGCTAGTCCAATCATCCAACCTGCTTGGCATGTGCATTTGTCATCCCCAGAAACATAATATTCAGCTCCACTTTCAAAAGCCTCTCAGCCACAAAGGTCAAAACCTATGCAAGCCATTTCACAGTCTCTGCCACTTAATTCCACTAATGCATCACACGGCCCCACGTATGTCCCTTCTCCCACATATGATCCTGACATCAATTTAGCATCAAAATCAAGTCCACGTTGTTTAGTGCCCTCCAATATATCTACCCCATGTTAAACTCCAACACCTACTACTCCGCTGCATCCCACGCCCCAAAACTCAAACACTGTCTCTCCGAATCCCACACCAACAAACATCAATTCTTCATACCACATACCTCACTCTGTTCTTCGTCGTCGACTATCTCACAACCGCGCCAATGATGCCTCAACTCTACTACACTTCTCTTATGGTGCAATCTATTTCCTACTCTCACAGATCAAACCACACTAAACAGTGAACCATCTCCATCTACTGAATCCATTCGCCGACATCCGATGATCACTCGTAATATGGATGGCACGCGAAAATCAAAAGTTCTCCTCTCAACTCGTTATCCTTTCAATCACCGTCTCCTCACCACATCTGCTAGCCTACCCTCTGAACCCTCTTGCTACAGTCAGGCATCCAAAGACTCTAATTGGCGCAAAACAATGACTGAAGAATTTAACTCTCTCCTCAAAAATAAAACTTGGTCTCTCGTTCCACTATCTCCTCACATCAATATTGTTGGCTGTAAATGGGTATATCGCATCAAGCAAAAGTCTGATGGTTCACTTGAACACTACAAGGCTCGTTTGGTAGCCAAGGGCTTTCATCAGCAGCCTGGATGCGATTTTAGAGACACATTTAATCCCGTGGTTCGTCCAGGAACAATTCAACTAGTGTTGGTTCTTGCTCTTTCTAACAGATGGCCTTTACGTCAACTAGATGTAAATAATGCATTTTTACATGGCGATCTTGCTGAGACTGTCTATATGGCCCAACCACAAGGATTTGTGGATCCTAATTTTTCTGATCACATTTGTAATTTGCACAAATCACTCTATGGGTTGAAGCAGGCACCAAGGGCCTGGTATCAAAAGTTTAGCAATTTTTTATTGTCCTGTGATTTTGTTTACTCACATCATGATGCTTCATTGTTTGTTCGTCATTCCACATATCAGATTCTTATTCTACTAATCTATGTAGATGATATCATTATTATAGGGAATTCATCGGCAGTAATTACAGATTTTATTCATGTGCTCTCTCAAGCATTTGACATGAAAAACTTGGGCTCTTTACATTATTTTCTCGGCATGGAGGTCATTTTCACTGCCAGAGGCCTAACTCTTACACAATCAAAGTATTATGTTCAGCTACTAACTCAGTTTAGTCTTGACGGAGCAAAACCAATTTCTATACCGATGGGAGGTGCAAGGTTACATTCGGATGAAAGAGATTTATTAACGGACCCAACTGAATTTCGACAACTTGTTGAGGCTTTACAATATCTAACAATGACTAGGCCGGATATCTCTTATGCAGTAAATTTGATATGTCAGTTTATGCATTCACCACGAACTTCACACTTGGTGGCTGCAAAACGAGTTCTAAGATATATTAAAGGCACTATTCAGCATGGCCTTCATCTCGTCCCTTCATCATCATTCAATCTCATGGGCTACAGTGATGCGGATTGGGCAGGATGTCCCTCTATGAGGCGTTCAATATCTGGTTCACAATTTTTATTGGGTCTAATTTGATCTGCTAGAGCTCAAATAAACAAAACACTCGGCCAAAATCAAGTGCGGAAGCCGAGTACCGTGCATTAGCTTCTCTGACCTCAGAAATTATGTGGGTCTTGGAACTCATGAGATTCATTCGGCTGTCAAGTTCTACTCATCTAGTTCTGTTTTGTGATAACATAAGTTCCATTATCTTGCTAGCAATCCTATTATACATAATCGAAACAACCACATTGAGATTGATATACATTTTGTTTGGGAAAAAATTGGTGATGGCACAATTCGCGTACAATATATTGGAACCAATGATCAGCTTGCAGATATCTTTACTAAACTACTTTTTCGACCGCGATATGAGTTGTTACGTTTCAAGCTTCAGGTTACTGTCCCCCCCTTCTGCTTGCAGGGGGTGTTAAACACCTCTTAGCTTACTGTTGTCTGCATTGTATATCTGTTAATTATTGGTTGTTATCTTGGACTCTTGCCTGACGTCCTTGTAGAGTTAGACTCCTTAACTGGTTGGTAGATAGGCATATGTATATCTTTGTAACTCTTGTAACTTATCTTGTTGTACTAACTATTATAAATGAATGGAAAAGGACAGAGATCTCCATCGACCAAAACTATTATCTCACAACCACGCCTTCTGTAAGTGTAAACACATAACCTGTAGTGGACTTCCGTTTATCGGCATCACCTGCAAAATCCGAATCAACAAAGCCCTTGACAGTAAATTCTGATCCTCCAAAATATAATGCAATATACGAGGTCCCTTTGATGTATCTTAGGATCCTCTTAACAGTATTCCAATGCTCTCTACCAGGATTCGCCATGAACTAACTGACCGCACCAACTGCTTGAGCAATATTTGGTCTCGTGCATATCATAGCGAACATGAGACTTCCCACTGCTGATGCATACGGTACTCGAGACATTTCCATTATCTCTACTTCAGTGCTAGGGCACATACTTGAGGATAATTTGTAATTGACAGGAAGCGGGGTCAAGATTTCCTTACAATCTTGCATATTGAAGCGCCGCAAGATTTTCTTAAAGTAGTTCTTCTGGGAAATCCATACTTTCTTGCCTTCTCTATCTCGGTGAATTTGCATCCCTAAAATCTTGTTTGCTGGTCCCAAATCTTTCATATCAAACTCCCTAGCCAACTGTGCCTTCAATTCTTGGACTCAATCTTTGCTGGGGCCTGCTACCAGCATGTCGTCCACGTACAACAGCAAAACAATAAAATTATCATCACCAAACCTCTTTTAGTATGAACAATGGTCTGAATTGAGTATGTTGTACCCGAGGCTAATCACGAAGGAATCAAATCTCTTGTACCAACACCTTAGCGCCTGCTTTAAACCGTACAGAGATTTGGTCAACCTGCAAACCAAATTTTTTTTTCCTTTCTCAACGAAACCTTCTGGTTGGAGCATATAAATCTCTTCTTCAAGCTCACCATGAAGAAAAGTCATCTTTACATCTAACTGTTCTAGATGTAAGTCAAACACAGCATACATGGCCAAGACTACTCTGACAGTTGTAAGTCTTACCACAAGAGAAAATATCTCGTTGAAGTCAATTCCTTCTTTCTGAGCATATCCTTTCACCACCAATCTTGCATGATATCACTCCACTTGTTCATTTCCATCTCGCTTGATCTTGTACACCCATTTATTACCAATGGCTTTCCGTCCAGGTGGTAGTAGAACAAGCTCCCATGTATTATTTCTATGGAGAGCTTCAATTTCTTCCTGCATTGCTGTCATCCACAGAGCAACATCGGGGCTATTTATAGCCTCGTGAAAGGTAGATGGCTCTCCATCATCTGTTAGAAAATAATATGTAGCATTGCTCGCCATGACATAATCTGAATGCCAAGTTGGTCTTGTTGTCTGACACGATGAACGTCGGACTTCTGTAACCTCATCATCATCTGGTTCTTGTTCCTCGTGCTCCGGTGTAGCTTCAGAAGAAGCATCTTCTTGTTTTGACTTATCCTCAATATGTACTGTAGTATTTTCATTTGAAGTGTTGCTGTCGACTTTAATTTGCAGTTTATCTTCTACAATATCACATCTCTGCTGATGACAACTTCGCGGGCAGTGGGATCCCATAGGCGATACCCCTTAACACCATCAGTATTTCCTAAGAATACACATTTCCTGGATTTTGGATCTAGTTTTGTTCTTTCTTGAGGACCATACATCACGTATGCCGGACATCCAAATACGTGCAAGGTAGAATAATTTGCGGGTTTTTCGGTCCATATTTCCATTGGTGTCTTCAACCCAATTGCAGTTGACGGTGACCGGTTTATCACGTAACATGCAATTCTAGCTACTTCTGCCCAAAATGATTTGGCTAGACCTGCAGCTTCTAACATAGTTCTCATTCTTTCAAGAAGAGTTCTGTTCATCCGCTCTGCTACACTATTTTGCTTAGGTATATGTGCAACCATAATTTACCTCTGAATTCCCTCCTCCTTGCCAAATGCCAGGAAGCTCCCGTCAGTGTATTCTCCTCCGTTGTCCGTCCTCAAACACTTGATCCCTTTTTCGGATTCAAGTTCCACTAGCGCTTTGAAAGTTTTGAATACTGGAAACACATCTGACTTGTTCTAAATTGGATACACCCACAGTCTCCTAGAGTAATCATCAATAAATGATACAAAGTATTTGGCTCATCTGAGGGACAAAACCGGCGATTCCCAAACGTCTGAATGACTCAAGTCTAAGATGTGTTTGCTTCTGGCAGTAGATCTCCCAAATTTCAATCTATGATGCTTACTAGTAACACAGTACTCACAAAAAGATAAGTTTACCGTCTTGAGCCCGGGTAGGAGATTACGTTCAGCGAGAATCTTCAAGCCCCGTTCTATCATATGGCCCAATCTGCGATGCCACATTATAGTTGATTATTTTTGGCCGACTGATGCAACTGATACATTTGCCTCCTGCAACGTATCTCCCAAAAGCATGTATAGATTTACCTCGATCTTTTTTGCCTTGATCACCACAAGCGCTCCTTTTACGACCTTCATAATCCCATCCTCGATATGGGTCTTGCAGCCAAGGTCATCCAATTGTCCAATGGACAATGGGTTCTTCTTCAAGCCCTTCACGTGTCGTACCCCTTGAATGATGCGAATGGTACCATCATACATTTTTATTTTGATGGTACCAATACCAGCAATCTCCAAGGCACAATCATTACCAATGTACATAGATCCTCTAGAGGTAAGTTCATAGGTATGGAACCATTCTCTACGAGAGGTCATATGCCATGTTACTCCTGAATCCATTATCTAAACATCAGTGAGCTCCTTTCTGCCTTCTAATACAGTTGCTGCTTCGCTATATAAAATATCTCCATTATCTGGTGCAGTCGCCACACATCCTTGAGAATTTGTCACCTCGGGATTCTTTTTGTTGCTCCGACAATCCTTCTTGAAATGCCATTTCTTGCCACAGTTGTAGCATTTGATATTCTTTCTAATTCTTGACTTGGATCTACCATGGTTGTTGCTCCCACTCGAGCCACGTTCCGTTGATCTACCTCGCACCATTGATAACACCTCTGCTTGTTGTGAACTTTCGATCCTATCTTGTTTACTTTTGCGCCTTGATTCCTCTTCCAGAACAGCGGCTGCAACATCATCAAAAGCAACAGAATTTGAAAGAACATTGTTGGTGTAATTAATGATGAGTTGATCATACGAATCAAGTAGGCTTTGAAGTAAAATCTCTGCACGTTCAAGCTCTGCTATTTTATGCCCAATTGCAGTCAATTGAGAGAATAGCGTATTTAAGGTATTGATATGATCTGTCATCGATGTGGACTCACTCATCCGAAGAGTGTATAGTCTCCTCTTCAAGAAGATCTTGTTGTGAAGTGACTTGACCTCATACAGTTTTGCTCAGTGCATCCCAAATTTCTTTTCCAATTTCTTTTTCTCAACGCTTGACAATACTGAATCTGTCAATGTCAGGTACAGATTAGCCATAGCGTTGCCATCCATCTCTTTCCACTTGCCGTCTGTCACCCCCGCTGGTCTATCTCCAATTGCTGCCAAGCAATTCTCCTTTCTTAAAATTGTCTTCATCTTCAATTTCCACAAGGAGAAATTACTCCCGTTGAACTTCTCGATTTCAAATTTTCCCGCCATAGTATTAACAACGATCTGTGTTGCAACTTGAACGGGCTCCCACTATTTCACTGTGAATAGTACCGTATACATGAATAGTACCAAAACTGTATATGAGAATAGTATCATGACCGTATACGTGAATAGTATTATACTGTATTTATGAATAATACTATACTATATTTATGAATAATAACCGTGAACAGTAATCCCGTATGTATACCAGTGACCCGTAACCAGTGATTTTGATATCACTGATGGGAATCGACGCAGTGGAATTGTCGGGGATAAGTAGTATCACGCAGCTAAAATATGAATGAGAATAAGAAATAATGGAGACACAAGATTTACATGAAAACCCCTCAAACAAATTGACGGAAAAATCACGGGCAAGTAATGGAGGATTTCACTATGATGTGAAATATTTTACAATGACCTTCTTTCTATTATAAGGAGATAACAATTTTTACTCATTCTCAAATAATATGAGAAATTAACTCTCACTCACAAAAAAAAATAACAAACAAGGAAGAAAACACACTTAGAAGAAGACTCTATATTTTTCTCTCTGGTTTTTCTGGATGCTTGCTGATGCTGAACCAATTGAAGTAAGCTTCTATTTATTGGTGAAAGCTCCTGCAAAGCTTAAAAACATTGCATGCAAAATCTTTCCTCGCGCAGTGTGTTTCTCGAGCAATGCAATTCCTCGCACATTGTACTTTTCGAGCAATGCAATTAACAAATTTCAACATGCGCAATTTCTTTTCTCCATTTGCAGCCACCATTGTTGACTTTCACAAGTCTCCAAAATAGCTTTACAACTCACACTTTGCATATCATAATGGGTGCTTGGCTTGCTTTACCTTGCTACTGTTGAGTTATAATGACTAAGAAATTAAAACTGTCTCTTAAACATATTAGTGGTCATGAATCTACGTCAACAAAGCAAAAACTACAAAAAGAAAAAGGAAATTGCTTGACTAATAACATGTACCAAACAAACAATCAACCTTAAAAAATTCCATATGATTACTCAACATACTTTTCCATTTCCGTGGAATTTGTAGTGGAAACCAGAACTAATATAAGGTCAATTTTAACAATTTTTTTTTATTTTTAAATACATTTAAAAGATTTGGAGTATTTTTCTATATTTAGAAGTCCCTATTTCAATTTCACTCTAACAGTTCATCTACTTTTAGTTAATCCCTTATTTTAGAACTCTAACAATTTTCTTTATTTTTCCATACATTTAGAGGATTTGGAGTATTTTCCTGTATTTAGGAGTCCCTATTTCAGTTTTACTCTAACAGTTCCTTTACTTTTAATTAATCTCTTATTTTAGAGAATCGTTATTCCTGTTTCACTCCAACATTAATTTTCAAGGTAATGATTTTAAAGTTTTAGTGTATGAGTTCATGCCAAACGGAAGTCTTGAAAATTGGCTAACACAAACATACAAGTTGAGGAAACAAATACAGGTTGCATCTGGACCTTCTTCATCACCATTGCCAATATATTCACGTATATTGGTGTTTGTATATGTATGCATATATCTTTGTATATTGGTATATATATAATATATTCAAAATATACACTGATCACAAAAAGAAATGGGTCGGCCCGACCCAACTCATGAGCCATGGTAGTTGGCTCGTGGGTCGAGTTGGGTACTGTATTTTAATAATTGAGCCGCTAAACACCTGTACCGAACTGGACTCAATTTTTTTGTCCAATGACTCGTACAGGCTCGACTGAGTTGGCCCCAAATGCTAGCTCTGGTAAAACATATTATATTGAATTAACTCTGAAATTATAAATCGTATTGTGCAACGGTACACCACGTGAACCCAAATTGCGGAAGTAACATAATGATTCCATACTAAAATTATCCTACAAATTCGTCACCTGACCAATGTTGAACTTTATGAATTCTTTGAACAAACCAAACCAAATCAAATCAATTCAAACCTACTTTTTTATCCTACTAGAATTCGAGCAATCAAAGATTAATTTCTATAAACATAAAATCAAATGAAATACGACGTGATTCATTAAATTAAGGTAAATAATGTAAATCAAACGAATCCAGAGACTTGACTTATATGACTTTTGTGAAGTTAAATGCATGATTAGCTTGATCATTCGAAGGCATTTTGGCTTTTACCCCAATTTTTTCTGCACTAGTCTTATGCTGTGTTGTTGATATCTGCCATGCAATCAATCAGTATTCAAAATCTTCGTCCATCTACCGGACGTCCGATTGTATGAATTGTGTCTCACAACAAAAATGAAACTATACAGGTCAAGTCATATTTCGGCTCCACTAACATGAATCTTTTGGAGGGAAAAATATTTTATCCCTTTGGTGGACGCCCGACTATGAAATATGTGCAGTAAGTCATATCCAATATGTTAGTTTTATTGTAAACTAAAACTTAAATATAAAGAAAGCAATACTAAATAAGAGAGAATTTGAGAGAGTAAGATTGTTAATTTCTTCAAGTGTGTTTCCTTCTTACAAACTCCCTCTATTTATAGAGTTTTCTACCATCTTGATGACATACTCATTACATTACATTTATATCACATTCTATATACATATAATAATCTTCATTATACAAGTCTCCTGTAATCATCTTTTGACCATTCAATTGTACTACTTTTTCACTAACAAAAGAATCATATAAAAGAACTTCTTTTTCTTGATAAGTTCATAACAATGAATATCCACAATATCGTATTTTTCATAACACTCCCTCTTGGATATTCATTCTTCAAGAATATGCCTCGTCAAAACCTTACTAGGATAAAACCCAGTGGGATAAAAATCCTATTGAAGGAAAAAGAGTACGGTATTCTTAGTATACTCTTCTTGAACTGCCTCATTAAAAACCTTGCTAGGAAAACCAATTGGGATAAAACCTATGATAAGGGAAAAAAAGTGAAGCGCGTATATGGCTCCCCCTCTTCTGAGCATATCAACATTGATCACGAAGCCGGCACATGCCAATTTTACATACTAATTTCTCGAACGTTGATGTAAGCAATGACTTCATGAATAAATCTGCTAGATTCTTACTTGAACGAATTTGAAGAACATCAATCTCACATTTCTTCTGAAGTTCATGTGTGAAAAATAATTTTGGTGAGATATGCTTAGTTCTGTCACCTTTGATGTATCCTCTTTTTACTTGTGAAATTCATGCTATATTATCTTCATATATGATTGTTGGATCTACTTTATTTGTTGAAACGTTGCATTCTTCTAGAATGTGATAAATCAAACATCTTAACCAAACACATTCTTGACTTGCCTCATGGAGTGCTAGAATTTTGGCATGATTTGAAGAAGTTGCGGCAATAGTTTGCTTTGTGGATCTCCAAGAGATTGCAGTACCACCATATGTGAATAAATATCCAGTCTGTGATCTTCATTTGTGGGGGTATGACATATATCCTGCATCTGCATATTCAATCAAGTGTAGTTGCTTGTGCCTCGAATACAATAATCCCATATCAGTTGTTCCACGAATGTAACGAAAAATATATTTTATGCCAGTCCAATGCCTTCGTGTTGGTGCTGAACTATATCTTGCTAATAAATTAACAAAGAAAGCGATATCAGGGTGTGTGTTGTTAGCAAGATACATTAGTGCTCCAATTGTACTAAGATATGGTACTTCTGGGCCAAGAATTTCTTCACCATCTTCTTTGGGATGAAATGGATCCTTCTTGGTGTCGAGGGATCGAACAACCATTGGTGTACTTAACGGATGAGCCTTATCCATGTTAAATCTTTTCAACACCTTTTCTGTGTAGGTTGATTAATGCAAGAATATTCCATTTGATAAATGTTCAATCTGCAACCCGAGACAAAATTTTATTTTTCCGAGATTTTTCATTTCAAATTCTTTACTTAGATATGTGGTTGCCGCTGCAAGTTCTTCAATAGTCCCTATTATATTTAGATTATCAACATATACTGCAATAATAACAAATCCATAGTTTGATTTCTTGGTGGAGACACATGGACTTATTGGACTATTGACATATCCTTCTTTTAGTAAATATGTACTGAGACGATTATGCCACATTCGCCCCGATTGTTTCAATCCATACAATGATCATTGTAATTTGATTGAATACATTTCTTGAGGTTTCGAGCCATATGATTCAAGCATTGTCAGTCCTTCAGGGACTTTCATGTAGATATCATATTCAAGGAGTCATATAGGTAGGCTGTTACCACATCCATAAGACGCATATGAAGTTTTTTAGAAATTGCCAGACTAATTAAAAACCTAAAGGTAATTGCATCAATTACTGGAGAATATGTTTCTTCATAATCAATTCCAAGCCTTTGTGAGAATCCTTGTGCTACAAGTCGCGCTTTATATCTTACAATTTCATTATTTTCATTGCGCTTTCAAACGAATACCCATTTGTAGCCTATAGGTTTCTCATTTTTAGGTGTTTGAACTACTGGCCCAAAAACTTCACATTTTGCAAGTGAATTTAATTCTGCTTGGATTGCGTCTTTCCATTTTGGCCAATCATTTCTATGTCGACATTCTTGGATAGATTTTGGTTCAAGATCCTCATTTTCATTCATCAAATCAGTAGCTACTGTATATGCAAATTTTTCATCAATATCAATTTCATTTCGGTTCCATCGTCTTCCTGTAGCAACATAATTAATTGAGATCTCCTCATTATTACTTTCAATATTTGTATCATGTTCAGGTACCTAAAAATTGACTGAGGATCCCTTTTCTTGTGTCGCGACAATTATAGGATTTTCAATAATTTCAGGATTGACAACCTACTTATCATGTCTTTTTTTTCTTTCGAGGATTTTTATCCTTAGAACCGACAGGTCTACCACGCTTCTGACGTGCAGTAGATTCATTTGCCATTGTATTGATAAATTGCTCATTTGAAACATCAATTCTGGCTGGAGCATTTAACGCTGGTATATGCAACTTAGTCACCTTTTTCACATCAGTGAATGCATCTGGCAATTGATTCGCAACCCTTTGTAGATGAATAATTTTTTGAACTTCTAGTTCCGATTGATTTGTTCGAGGATCAAAATAAGATGCTAACGATGCATTCCATGAAATTTCTTGCTTATCTATCTTCTGTTTTTCTCCCCCTAAGACTGGGAATGTTGGCTCATCAAATTGGTAATTAACAAAACGTGCTGTAAAAAGATCTCCAATTAAAGGTTTAAGATATTTGACAATTGATGGAGATTCAAAACCAACATAAATTCCCAGTCCTCTTTGTGGTCCCATTTTTGTTCATTGTAGTGGAGCAATTGGTAAATATACTGCACAACCAAAAATTCTTAAATGGGATATATTTGGTTCTTGGCTAGAGACAAGCTGTAGTGGGGAATATTTATGATAAGCAGTTGGTCTTGTTCGAACCAATGCTACAGCATGTAATATAGTATATCCCCAAGCAGAACTAGGCAACTTAGTTCTCATAAGTAATGGTCTAGCAATTAGCTGTAGGCGTTTAATAAAAGATTCAACTAAACCATTTTGCGTATGTATATGTGCCACAGGGTGCTCAACAGTAATCCCAATAGACATGCAATAGTCATTTAATGCTTGGCATATAAATTCTCCTGCATTATCAAGCCGGATTTTCTTAATTGTGTGATCCGAAAATTGTGCATGTAATCGAATTATTTGTGCAAGCAGTCTTACAAATGCCACATTTCGAGATAACAATAGACAAACATGTGACCAACGAGTTGAGGTGTAACGACTCCAAATTTTAACTGATAAATTTTACGTTAGTTGATTTTATTTTGCCGTCCAAAATATTTTACAATGAAGTGGCTAAGGTATCAAATATTATTTTGTATTGATGTGTACCAAGTTGGCGCATGAAATATTGGAAAGTTAGATGAATTGAGTCTCCACTTGATATAATGATGGCTAAACTTATGGCATAGATTTATTTAGTAGCCAAAAAAATGACATTTTATATTTAAAGTGAATGATAGATGAGTAAGATAAGTTGTATTGCATCTTTATAATATATATATATATATAAAAGAAAGGACAATGCTTGCTGCTTTCGGTTGTGCTAGGAAAAGAAATTTGATTGTTTAAGTGCAACCAACACCTTTGTTGGTCACATGGCATTACTTTTTAATATAAAGAGAAATATACAAGGCATTCAAACTTCTATATAAGGAATAGAACAGAAGGGAGTACATGGATGAGAAGATTTGTGTGAATATAACATTAAGAAGTGAGCCATGTAGCTAGAGATTATTTGTAAATTTATTAGTCAACTTTCATGATCAAGAGTTTGAAATCTTGGTTTGGTAAATATTAATTACTGGTAAGTAGTTTACCTTTCCTTTTGATTTACCTAATTTGTTGTTCTGCAAATATCGTTTATGTTCGTTATTCTGCTATTCGTTCGCGATTCTTGTTCAGTTATTTGTATCGTTCCTTCTGATAAGTCAAATATGAGCCTTTGATTCAGGTCCTACGAACTATACAAGTTGTGTATCGAATCCTATGCGGCTAGGAGTTAATTAGCCGTCTCTTGTGTCGACTACTGTTATCGACTATCGTGAATTGTGAATCTGAACTTGTGATCGTGCTGCTATTAAGTAGCCACGGCTTGTTATAGTGTCCCGTAGTGCCTAATATTACTTCATGATTATTTTGGCTATTTTATTGATCTTTGAACTATCGCTTTCTTCGGGGTAAATTTATTTACTGAGCATTGTTTCGCTCACTCCTTTCATTTTCTCTTTGCAGACAACAAAGTTAGATCGGAGTTTATTGGGTTAGAAATCATGTGACCAGAGCTAAAGATTCGATTGGATTTATTGAGAAATTTGATTATTATTATTTTTGGAGATTTATAATGTAATTAAAGTTTTAATGCTTATTTTTGGGACTATAGAAGCTCTGGATTATTTATTTATTAATGGATTATAGCTTGTGTTATTGAGAAATTTGAGTCTTGCGGGCTTAGGAGGACTTGTCTTTCTAGGCGCGCGGCGGTCTCGTCCCGGGTTTACCGTGTTAAATTTCGGGGCGTGACAGAATGGTATCAGAGCAATAGGTTATGATCATTTGAGGACTTGTGATTTGGGTAGCTAAGCTTTGTTGCGTATTAAAAGAGTGATTAGGCTTAAATTTATTACTTTGGAGTGCCTAGATTTGTATTTACGATTTTGGAGTTTTGAATTATCTCTTGTAGGATCCTTATATAAGAGATTAAGTTTCGAGGACGAAACTTTTCTAAGGAGGGGATAATGTAATACCCCAATATTTTTTTAATAATAATAAATAAAACATTAATATAGTGGTGTATTAATTTATAGACAAAATTTAGCAAAGGATTCTTGTTGATTCAATGCACTACTTTGAGATCTTTACTTTTGGCTAAAGAAAGTAAATGAAGGACAAGATCATGCCAAGAAAGACTATTTTATTCAAAGGTGAAACCATATGAATTATTTTAATGAAATGTGCAATCATTTTTAGCTATTATTTTAGTGATTAGATTTGGGAACAAAGTTGAGTGATTTCCGTAAGTGGTTATAATGCTAAAGCCACCAAGATGGTTTATTTTAATGCTAAGGTGCAATACTTTGGGCTATAAATTAAGTACCATATTCTCTTTTGTTACAAAGAATGAAAGTTTGCAGAGAATCATCCTACCCGTGCAAGGCATAGGATATTAGGAAGTCCAACTTCTATTATTTGGATTTGGTGATTTTTGGCATCTAAAGCTTTTGGTTAATTTTTGGTAAGTAGTTTACCTTTCCTTTTGATTTGCCCCATTTGTTGTTTTGCAAATATCGTTCAGTTCGTTACTCTGTTATTCGTTCGTGATTCTTGTTCAGTTATCTGTATCGTTCCTTCTGATAAATCAATCTGAGCCTTTGATTCAGGTCCTACGAACTATACAAGTTGTGTATCGAATCCTATGCGGCTAGGAGTTAATTAGCCGTCTCTTGTGTCGACTACTGTTATCGACTATCGTGAATTGTGAATCTGAACTTGTGATCGTGCTGCTATTAAATAGCCACGGCTTGTTATAGTGTCCCGTAGTGCCTGATATTACTTCGTGATTATTTTGGCTATTTTATTGATCTTTGAACTATCGCTTTCTTCGGGGTAAATCTATTTACTGAGCATTGTTTCGCTCACTCCTTTCATTTTCTCTTTGCAGACAACAAAGTTAGATCGGAGTTTATTGGGCTAGAAATCATGTGACCAGAGCTAAGGATTTGATTGGATTTATTGAGAAATTTGATTATTATTATTTTTGGAGATTTCTAATATAATTAAAGTTTTAATGCTTATTTTTGGGACTATACAAGATCTGGATTATTTTTTATTAATGGATTATAGCTTGTGTTATTGAGAAATTTGAGCCTTGCGGGCTTAGGAGGACTTGTCTTTCTAGGCGCGCGGCGGTCTCGTCCCGAGTTTACCGTGTTAAATTTTGGGGCGTGACATGAGGCATCTATTAATACCATAAACTATCATAATGGTCCACATGATGGAATAATAGGTCCACATATATCCACTTGAATTCGTTCTAAAAATACAGGAGCTTCATATTAATTTTAGTAGGGGATGGCCTTTTAATCAATTTCCCTTGGGCACAAGCAATACATAAAAATTCATTTGATATTAGAATCATTTGATTCTTTAATGGATGTCCATGTGAATTTTCAATAATCATTTTCATCATCACAGTGCCCGGATGTTCAAGGCGATCATGTCAAAGAATAAAATTCTTCGGATCATGTATCTTCTAGTTAATCACCATATTGGTTTCTACAGAATTTATCTGAGTATAATATATTCCAGAAGATAATGCTTGCAATTTTTCCACAATATCCTTTTTGCCAGACCTAAGCGATGTGATATAGAGATATTCTTTGCTTTTCTCATTTATAGTTTCAATATGATAGCCATTTTGACGAATATCTCTAAAACTTAGTAGATTTCTCTGTGATTTACAAGAGTATAAAGCATCGCTTATCATAATTTTTGTTCCACCAGGAAGTATAATACAAGCTTTTTCAGAACCATCAATAATTTTTGTAGTTCCCAAAATTGTATTAACATTTGCTTCTGCGAATTCCAGTTGAGAGAAATAGATTTTGTTTTTAAGAATGGTATGCGTTGTTGCACTGTCTACCATACATATTTCTCCATTGTTGAAATTGTATAGGTCCATACTTCTTCAAAATAAGATAGATAAATTATGTGAGAATATTATCAAAATAAACAATAGTGATAACACTTTTAATAAAAACAACAACTTACATGATGATATTCATACACACAATACATGACAACTTACATAATGATATTCATACACACAATAACTTACATAATGATATTCATACACACAATATTCAATAATTTACAGAATGATACATATTCATCACTCTTAGTTAAAATGAAAGTTTTCATTATCAATTAAGTGGTCAACCCCTTCATTGTTGTCCTCAAAGAAATCAGAATAATCAAAGTGTGCATTTTGTTGTTGATTATCATTTTCGGCAAAGTTTGTTTCCACCATTTTTGCTTTTGCCTTTGAGGCTTCATAGAGCTCCACAAGATGCTTTGCTGTTTGACAGTTTTTTCCCCAATGACCTTTTATGCCACATCTATGGCATATATCATCTCGGGATGGTCTCTTTTGCGAGCTATTACCTTTTTCATTATTTTCTGGCTTCTTGAAATTGAAGCTTTTTGGGCCGTCACGATACCAAGTATTACTACGACCACTTCCACGACCTCGTCCCCGACCAAACCCACGATCCTTTCCACGGCCACGACCTCTGCCATAACCATGGTTATGATAATTTGTAGCATTTATTTCAGGAACTGGTTCTGAGTCTGTTGGTCGTGATTTGTGGTTTTTCAATAATAGTTCGTTGTTCTGCTTAGCCACCATAAGACATGTGATGAGCTCAGAATGCTTCTTAAAACCACGCTCTCTGTATTGTTGTTGCAATAGCATGTTCGTAGCGTGGAATGTGAAAAATATTTTTTCTAACATGTCTTCTTCTGAAATCTTTTCTCCACATATTTTCAATTCTGCAGTAATATGTGCACTGCAGAATTATATTCACGTACTGTAGCAAAATCTTGCAATCTCATGTTCATCCACTTGTAGCGGAGTAGTGGGAGGCGCACTGTTTTCTGGTGGTCAAATCTTTCTTTTAGATTGGTCCATAGTTCATATGGATCTTTTACAGTGAGATATTATGTTTTCAATGAATCATGTAAATGGTGACGGATAAATATCATAGTTTTAGCAAGATCCTGTGATGGCTCTTTATTTCCTTCAATAGTAGTTTTCTCAAGGCCTTTTGCTCGTAGATGTACTTCTACATCTAGTACCCAGGTCAAATAGTTATCGCCCAATATGTCAAGGGCGGCAAAATCAAGCTTTGTAATGTTTGACATTTTGATACTAAAAAGATATCAAATAAAATTTAGTTAATAAGAACTCATAAAGATGTTAGATTCTATACAAAAAAAATGTGGCTAATAAACTAACTCATAGTAGGAGATTATGAAATTAAAAAAAGATATTAAAATTGACACAATATAAATGATGGATATAAGAATTGTATAATAATATAAAATGCTCAATAGTAAAATAGTTAGACATAAATAATGTTAGAATTGTTAGAAATACATAAATAATGTTAGAATTGTTAGAAATACATAAATAATGTTATAATTGTTAGAAAAGTTAGTGATAAGTTAGGTATAAATAAATGTTAGGACTGTAAGAAAAGTCAGTGTTAGATATAAATAATGTCATGATATAGTCAGAAAAGTTAATAATAAGTTATAATCAAACTAGAAACAATTGTTATATTATTTTGATAAATGAAAATTTTAGTCCAATAATAGTTTTAACATCCTTGTGAGTAACGGTAATTTGGTCCAAAGATCAATCTGACTTTCCTTTGAGTAACGGAATTTTATGTCAAAAAATTGCAAGTCCGAGCAAAAGTTCATTTAGTTAAACATCAAATTTTTTTATGTCCAAAGTCTAGTTATTTATACTTTTAGAGAGGTTAAACTTCACCAACTGTATTATTATAATATATTAACTAATCTATAATATATAATCAAAATGTAATCGAAAAGGGAAGGATTATATGTACTTTGATAATGAAGTGGTCGGATACTTCGTTGTTTGCTATTTCGACCGAGCCTCGTGCTGATAATGTATTGTGAACTAAAACTTAAATATAAAGAAAGCAATACTAAAACAAGAGAGAATTTGAAAGAGTAAGATTGTTGATTTCTTCAAGTGTGTTTCCTTCTTACAAACTCTCTCTATTTATAGAGTTTTCTACCATCTTGATGACATACTCATTACATCAAATTTACATCACAATCCAAATACATATATATAATAATCTTCATTATACAAGAATCCTATAAGCATCTTTTGACCATTCAATTGTAGTAATTTTTCACTAACAAAAGAATCCTATAAAAGAACTTTTTCTTGATAAGTTCATAACGATGAATATCCACAATATCGTATTTTTCATAACAAGTTTGTGATTTTCTATCAATAATTATCTATACTGCGGAGTCTAAAAGGTTATGATGAACTTTAGTTGGTATTTATGTTGTTACAGTTCCCTTACTGAATTTTTTTTTTCTCGGTAAGTAAGAATGTTGTATTACTCAAAAATATTTACAAAACGACCCTTACTTTTGTTTACTCACTATTTGCATTTCTTCCTGTATTTCTTTTTGTAGAAGAGCAGAGTAAGTACTTTAACTTTAAACGGAATAATGACACCTGGACATGAAAATTTAGCTAGAGAGACCTCTTTGTTAAGTTAATTCCTTTGATGTTAAGATTGAATAATTATTTTAAAATATTTAGATTGTGATGTAATAATTGAGGAATTTGATCTGACCTTGTGATTGTTTTGGAGATCTTTTCTTGATAAAATATTTGTGTTTATTTGGAGACTTAAGATATTATACATGAGAATGAATCTCGAGATTTTTTACATGTAAAACAAGGTTCATACCATTAGACTAAACCAGACCGCCAGTGGTACATGCCATGATTTTCATTTCCCATTATAGTACATCCCAATTTTCTTCTCTTTTTGCAAAATCTCAATCTCTAGGATACATGCGAGAAAATTATTAAGAGAAAAGTCCTCAATCTTTGTGAGTATTTCAATTTTCATATTTTCTTCCCAGTCTAGGTCATAACCCACGGACGATATCCTTCGAGTCCATTTCAATTATTACCTAAATACATAAACATTTCATCTGTAAAATAAGAAAAATAGTAATTTTATCAATCTAAACTTAGCATACGTATACGTTCATAATTTCTTTCGAATAGTACTAATGAAGAGAGAAACAAGAGTACAAGTCAAGTCTATCATCCAAACAAAATTTCCCCACAGTGGCAGAGCCAGGCACTGGGTGTTAGGGTGTGCACTACAATATCAAAGTCAGTAATCGGGATTACAAGACAATTATTTATACATAAATTTTTATGTAAATTATAAAAAAAATTGATGGTTTTATGTCTAAAATTATATTTTTATACTATAATTAAACCAATACTTAATTTAAACACTTTATAACACAAATATAAGGGTGTTCCATTGCAAAAAATGTTATTTTTATGACATTGAATCATAATTTCAGGGTGTTTCACTACAAAAATATTATTTTCATGAAAAGAGAAAAAAAAAAAAAAAAAAAAACTACACACCCAAAATTTTAGGGTGTTCCATTACACACCCCATGCCTAAGGTGGTTCCGCCCCTGTTTCCCCATGCAATATTTTTCTCAAGGGACCACCACTAACCTTTTTGAAAATACAAAGAAACAAAAAAAATGCTAGTCAAAAAGATGTGGGCAATAACAACGAAAAAGAAAAGCACCATAAAAAGAATACATCATATATATTATATTTGTAGCTGAAAACCATTTCTAAAATGTTCTAACTTGATAATTTGAATGGGAATTAGTTAATTGCAAATGTTGATTCAAACTTTGTTTCTTGACTTCAAATTTCTCAGATTTATTATTTGGATATTTCTCTAATCTTTGAATTTTCTCCTTATAAAGAATTTTCTGTAATCTTTGAATATTTGCTAACTCCAGAATTTTCTTTGATATTTGAGCTTTATTTTCAACGCTTTCCCTCAAATTAGAAAATCTTGTACTCCACGCTTTTTTTCTGAATTGACTCCCGAACTTCTTATGAATGCATTTTGTGATCGTTCTTCTTTCGCAATTTGTTAAGAATGGCTATCAAACTTCTTCACGTGGGAATGTTGATCTACTGTAACAAAATAGATCTTCTATTTCCTCTATTCCCTTCCTTAAAATTTTGAAAACACATTTCTTTTTATTGTTATGCAAAGGTAATCATCATGACTTTATTGCAAGTTGACAAGCAAGACATATATGATTATTTTAATGAGTATTAGGAAGACTACTTTACTTGGCTTAATTGAAGAGACTTAGAAAACTAACCAATGTATTATTTTTCAGAGCGTTTTGCTCATCTCTATTATTATCTCCTAATTAGAGAGAATCCATGCAAAACAATTTCCAATGTTTGAGCTCATGATTCTTTCCTTTCATGTAGTTTGATTTGATTTAGCTTATAGAAAGGATTAATTTAGTTAATATCTTAATATTTAATTACTTCTTAAGTATGGTTATAATAAGATTGGCATTAGAAAGATTAATCTAGCGTATCGATTATATCTATTGACACGTAGCATTAATCGGAGTTACTATTATGTGAAATTATAGGAAAGTGCATTGCAGAAGAATCGAATCCAACAAAAATAGAGAATCAGAATCGGACAAAAATATGGTATATTTTTCAAAAAAAAAAAAATATTAATGCTTTTTATTTGGGTTGGACAATCAATGCTTTAAGCGGACGCCAAGAAGACTATAGAGGATCAACAGGACCCATGGATAGGCCGGATCACACATTTTATCTAAACTTAGCATACATTCATAATTTATTTCAAATGTTACTAATTAATGAAGAGAGACACAACAGTACAAGTCAAGCCTCTCGTCCAAATAATATTTCCCCATGCAATTTTTTTTTTTTTTTCAAGGGACCACCATCAACCTTTTTGACAATACTTTTTTTTTTTTCATAACCTTTACGTAAGAATGGCAATGGAGCGGGGTAAGGGCAGTGGAGCTATCCCCACGCCCAGTCTCGTCACTTAAAAAGCTCCCCCATCCCTCACCCCGTCCCCGTCCCCGTCCCCGTCCCCGTCCCCGTCCCCGTCCCCAAATCTCCGTAGAGAATGGAGATTACCCGCGAGGTTTTTATTATTATTTTTAAACCTTAAGAATTATAATTAATTTGAATCATGCAACTTCAAAATATAAATTAAAGTTATACTAATGATAAATACAAATATAGATCTTAAATAAAGTCTAATATTAATTATTCTTGCAATTAAATAGTAAAAATAATATTATAGTAATTGAGTCTCAAATATTTAAAATAAATTTTGACTTAACCATTGTGTATAAGAACTCTAATTGAAAAAGAACATTTCTTTGTACTAGTGAGATTGCATTGATTATTATAAATTTTTTTTTATCCCATGACACATATAATATTAGTTACAATTCTTTAAAATTCATCTTTAGTTATGTTATTTGAAGCTTTTTGAAGTGCAATTGAAATAACTAACAAATCTCTTAATTCACTATGAACAATAGTAAAATTGAGGTATTTATATCAAATGATAGCAAATCTTAAGTTACAGCATACAGTGATTTTAAGAATAATTATAATATCCTTTCAAATAATCTAATTTTTCTTCTCTATTTTATAATACTTTGTTTAATGTTATTTTTTATACTTTTATATGTATAATTTTAATACATATATAAGACTAAAATAATAAAAAGAACAATCTATATATGCGGGAAAAATTAATCCACATCTCTTGTCTCATTTCTCATTTCTCGTCTTAATCCATATCCTATTTAAAACAGGAGTAAAATAGATACCCGTAATTCCTATCTCTATTGTCATCCCTACTTTATGACAATAGAAAGAAACAACAAAAGTGCAGTCGAAAGAAAAAAAAAAGTACAAGTCAAAAAGATGTGGGAAATAACAAGGAAAAAGGACCACCACCAACTTTTTTGACGATAAAAAGAAACAATAAAAATGGAAGTGAAAAAGATGTGAGCAATAACACGGAAAAAGAAAAGATTCAACAAAGAAATTAAGAAGACGGTTGCGTCGTTATTTTGACACTTTATAAGTTTCATATATATATGGTCTTTTCTCATTTCAGGAGCAAATAAATTTCTCTTATTTGTTAACATAAATAAGAGCTTTGTCGCCATGTTGTTGCAAAATTGCGACAAATGGGCGACAAAACTCTTTTTTTTTTTTTTTAAATTTTCTTATTTTTAAAAATTAATTAACAGCTTTTGTTGCTATTTGGTTGCAATTTTGCAACCGTTTTGGCGACAAAAATCCGATAATTAACTTTTTTTTTTAATCAGAAAAAATATTATCACTCAACAAACCCACAAGATATAGCCATCACCCACTGATATCGGATAGAATATGTCAGCGTCCCTTCGTTGGCCTAATGGTTGAATGCGAACCAAAACCTTGGGCTACAGCGCGTGGCCTGACGTAAGACATGTATTAGATTAGTCAATATGTATAATTTTCAACGGTAGTAGTCATACTCAAACTCAAGCTCTCTTGACAAAGGAATCACTACCACCAGGGTGACCCTTGGGGTCGATAATTACTTCTTTTAAGGTCAATTACGTTATTTTTTAGACAAATTGTGTTTTTTTAGCATTTTTATTCTTATTATTTACTTTTGTTGCCAATAGTCGCACAGTTGCAACGACATGGCAACGATGTTCTTTAATTTATTTCTTAGTTTAATTTTTTAATTTTATTTTGAAGTTTTGTTGCCAAGTTGCGACGACAATTTTTTTTTTTGGCACCCTACTTAGCGATGAAGGGGCGACGAAATGGGCATGTACGTCGCCCCTCTGTCTCCATTTAGCGATAAAACTGAGTTTTGTTGCTATTTTTGTTCTTCGAAAGTTATTTTCATGTAGTATTCTATAAGACATGCCAACTAGATTATTTTTATATCTCTTTCATCTTTTAATTCTTTTTTCTCTCTCTTAATCAATATTTACTCAAATACTTTTATTTCTTTGTTTAATCATATCAACCCCCATGACAAAAGAAAAGAAAAATATCAAACCAAAATATTGAGGAAACAACAATAAATTAATCGGTCAAAAGAAAAGAACTGGTCTTAAGCAATTTTTTATTTTTTTTTCTTTTTTGTTGTGCATCGCTCTAATTGTCACTTTGGTTCGGATCAAAATAGGTCCTGTGGAGAATCGAGAGATTGTGGGTGGAGGAATTATTGCTTGGTAGAATTTAATTTGTGCGTAAAAGTTATGTAGAATACTTCTATCTTGAATACATTTTTTATATTTAGATTGACAGTAAAATTCTCGCTAGTTGTTGATTAAATCCTTCCATCTTACATTATGTGATACCTTTGTATATTCTAAGGCTATCCTCAATAGAGTCTCTATAATGGGTCTCTATCCATCATTTTAGAGACCCATTATAGAGACTAAGAAACAAGCAACAATATCGGTTCAAAAAAAAAAAAAACAAGCAGCAATAAAAAAGTTTACCAAACAAAAAAAACTAAACTAAAAAATAAAAATACAAAACCATAATTAAAAAAAAAGTCTAATTAAAAAACCCTAAATACAAAACCTTAATTAAAAAATCTAATTAAAAAAGCATAATTATAAAATCATAATTTAAAAACCCTAAAAAAATATATAAAAAAAATTAATTAAAAAAAATAACCCTAAATAAAAGCCTCCCTACCCTACCCCACCCCATCCCACCCCACCCCATCCCACCCCTCACCCCCTACTCCCATTCCTTTTCCCTTCCCTGTTGCACCCCACCCACACCCTTTCCCTTTCCCTTCCCCGCTACACCCCCACAACCCCACCCCACCCCACCCTCCCCTCTTTCATTTTCCCTTTCCCTTCCCCGCTGTACCCCACCCATACCCCCCCTCCCCACTTTCCCCGCTGCACCCCACCCCTACCTTCCCTGCTGCACCCTACCCCACCCTCCTTCTCCGCTGCCCCTCCCCCCTCCCCCCCACTATCGGCGAAACCACCACCACATGGGTTTTTTTTCTGTGTTTATCTTTTTTTGTTGCTAATTGTTGAAAAAAAAACAATTGTTTTGTATTTTTTTTTGCTATTTGTTAATTTTTTTTGTTGCTGTTTGTTAAATTTTTTTGCACTTTTTTCTTTTCAGATCTGATGATGTCAGATTGTCTGACATTTTTTTTGGAGACTCATTTTTATTTTCTTGTATAGTCTCCATTTTCTTCAATAAATTTGTTAAAGAAAATGGAGACTAGGTGTTATTTTGAAGGCTCAACGCTGTTGTGATGTCATTATTTTGCCAAAAAGTATCAAATAGTGTTTTAGAGACTCCCATTGGTGTTGATTTTTTCTTAATGGAGTCTCTAAAAATAGCAATAATTGTTGTTTAGATACTCCATTGAGGATGCCCTAATGGGTGCTACTATTGAATTATTAATGACTATAATTGAAATTTCCTTAGATATAATGGTCATTTTCTTATTCTTGTTCATTAAAGAAGTTGAACCCATGACCTAATCTGTTAAGACAAAAAATGATCATCTCCAAGATTATGAGATATATGAGACAACTAATCATTATGCGTACATTAATTTTTCAATTGCAATTTTATCTAATATACAGAGTATGGTCTTGGAACTGAAGTGTCACCATATGGAGATATATACAGTTTTGGGATTCTATTGCTAGAAATGATGACAAGGAAACATCCCGTTGATCCTATGTTTGTTGAAGGTGTTAAGGTAGAAAAATGCTAGATGATCAGTGTCTTCACGCGCTTCCTTGATATCTACAAAACAAAGAGGGCTTGACGGGTCTTGCCCGCATTAGCACTCCGATGCTTAAGTTAGCTTGGTGCTTTGGCAGAGAAATAAGTATGTAAATATGTTAAGTATGAATGTATGAGGTACCTCTCCCCTTTTTCCTGCTGAAACCTCTGCCTTTTATAGGCACCATGACTGTTAAAGTCATCATGGTTGCTGAGTCAAAAGAGAAGATAAAGGAGTAGTGGACAATTATTAAAGGATTAACGGAGAATTAGCTAAAGATTCCCTGATATTATGGAACAATGTTTACAGGTTTCATTTAGTTTGAGGTCTTAAAAAGAGACATTCGGAGGGTCTTATGCCTCGTCTGACCCCCTGGGGTCCCTCCATGCATGTTTCCTGAGGTCTGGATGCTATTGCCTCAAGGTCAGATTTGTCCGACCCCATGTCCAAGGTGTCCGACCCCCTGACCGAGGTGTCCGACCCCATGTCCGAGGTCTCCACTGACATTTCTTCGACTTCCTTGACCCATCCGAGCGGTCATTTAGTAATTGTAACAAATCTCGAGGGTCTTATCCGTATCATGATGCCCCTTCAGTTCTCAGAGTTATGCAATAGGTTCAGGAACTGATTCTAATACCTCGGTTAGGTCAAAGCTGTAACGCCTCAAGCCAACGCACCCACGCCTGCAGGATACACCCCGCCCATAGGGGACAAGTGTGCACCGAGGCCATGGCATATGGACCCGAAAATTCATTATGCACGAATTGTCCGCTTTGGCGCCCATACGCCTCATGGTTTTGTCGCCTCTCAGCCACTGCCAGGAACACGATCGTGCACGATAGAAGGAACTTTGCCCTTATATCAAGCAGCCCAGCATCCTAGCCTTCTGATGTGGGATGCAGTTCACCACATTCGCCCCCCTTAAGGAGGCCTGCGCCCTCGCGGGCTAACGGCACAAAGGAAGGTCGATTCTGATACCACCTTTGTAACGCCCCGAACCAACGTACCCACGCCTGTAGGATACACCCGCCCATAGGGGACGAACGTGCACCGAGGCCATGGCATACGGACCCGGAAACGTACTATGCACGAATTGTCCGCTTTGGCGCCCATACGCCTCACGGTTTTGTCGCCTCCCAGCCATTGCCACGAAAACGGCCGTGCACGATAGAAGGAACTTTGCCCTTATATCAAGCAGCCCAGCATCCTAGCCTTCTGATGTGGGATACGGTTCACCATAGAAGCTATTTGGAATTTATTTTACTACCGTCTCGTCTTCCATGTTATCTATTACCAACCACTATTTATTATAACTTTGCCGCTTGTTACGATCTGGTGGAATAAATTTTGAATCAACGGTGAGGATGAGAGACCTTTGATTTTCCCTATCTTCTTCCTTCCTTCAATTTGTTGTTTTTCTCTTTGTACTTGGTTCTTCTGCTAAGTCATGCCTTTGAACCTTTTTTTGTTGAGGGTCATTCCCCCTTAATCTCACAATTTGTTGGCTTTGGGGATCACGTCCCCGTTCTCATACATCGGGGGTCGTGCCAATGACCTCGGACCTCAGGGCCCAAACCTCGGCTTTGGGTTCGGGGGTTGTGCCAACAACCTCGGCTTTGGGTTTGGGGGTTGTGCCAACAACCTCGAACCTCGGGGCCCGGACCTCAGCTTTGGGTTGAGAGGTCGTGCCAACAACCTCGGACCTCGGGGCCCTGACCTTGGGGGGTTCGGGGTTGGTGCCCCTAACCTCGGACCTCGGCTTTGCGTTCGGGGGTCGTGCCCTCGACCTCGAACCTCAGGGCTCGGGGGTCTTGCCCCAGATCTTGGACCTCGGCTTTGGGTTCGGGGGTCGTGCCCCTAACCTTGGACCTCGGCTTTGGGTTCTGGGGTCGTGCCCTAGACCTCAGACCTCGGGGATCGGTGGTCGTTCTAACGACCTCAGACCTCGGGGCCGGGACCTCAGTTTTGGGTTTAGGGGTCGTGCCCCTGACCTTGGACCTCGGCTTTGGGTTCGGGGGTCGTGCCCCCGACCTCGAACTTCTGGGCTCGGACCTTGGCTTTGGGTTCGTGGGTTATGCCCCGGACCTCGGACCTCGGGGCTCGGGGGTCGTGCCAACGACCTCGGACCTCGAGGCCCGGACCTTGGCTTTGGGTTTGGAGATCGTGCCCCGGACCTCGGAGCTTAGGGCTTGGGGGGTCGTGCCCCCGATATATCTTGGGTTCGGGGGTCATGCCCTCATCCTCGGACGTTAGGGGTCGTATGCCCGACATTGGGGTCAGGGGTCGTGCCCCCTACATTGGGTTCGGGGGTCATGCCCCCGACCTTGGGTTTGGGGGTCGTGCCCCCGACCTTGGTTTCGGGGGTCGTGCCCCTGATCTAAGGGTTATGCCCCCAGTCTTCATGTCTTGGGTGTTATGCCCCCAGTCTTCATGTCTTATGGGTCATGCCCCCGGTCTTCATGTCTTGGGGGTCATGCCTCCGGTCTTCAGGTCTTGAGGGTCATGCCCCCAGTCTTCATGTTTTGAGGTAATGCCCCCAATCTTCATCTCTTGAGGGTCATGCCCCCGATCTCCATGTCTTAGGGGTCATGCCCCCGATCTTTTTGTCTTGGGCATCGTGCCCCTTATTTTACGCTGTTTTGGGAAGATCTTGTTTCTATAGGAAGTGTGTCTTTCCCTTTTGATCTATTTTGGAAGTTGGCCTTCCTTCTCGGGATTTGACTCTCTTCTATTAAAGGTTCGCCTAAACTGGTCTTATGATATTTGTCTCAAAAATTACAATCATCGACAAAACTTAGGATGCGAATATCAAATTCATTGTAGAGACATAATCTGCCTCAACATAAACAACAACTAAACATTCAAAGAGAGGTTTCTATGTAGTATTTTCTTAGATGCTCTACGTACCAAGTGTTTCTCAGCTCCTTGTCATTGAGGTCTTCGAGCTTGTAGGTTTCTGGCTTATCACCTTTAACTATCTTGTACGGTTCTTCCCAGTTCGATCCAAGTTTTCCCTGATTTGGATCAGGTCCGAAGATTGCCTTTTTGAGGACCCAATCTCCTTCTCTGAGCTCTCTGTTTGGTTGTTTTGTCCCTTCTTCTTGGGGTCTTCTTCTTTCTCCGCTCCCGCCACATTTTCTACTTTAATATACTTCTCTGCCCTGGTCATCAACTCCGTCATGTTCTGTGGGGTCTTTTTGGCTAAGAAAGCCTGAAGCAACTCATTTGTTATGCCCTTTGTGAACGCTTGTATTGCAAATCTCTGATCGAATTGTGTATACTTGAGAGTAGCCTCATAAAGCGAGTTGCATATTGGCGGAGAGTTTCTCCTTCTCTCTACTTTAGACCTAGCAAGAAGGTAGTATGACGGGTCGGCCTAATAATCGAGAAAAATCTTCCAACAAACAAATCTGCTAACTGTGCATAAGAGCCGATTGACCCATCTTTCAGTTCATCATACCAAACCTTGGCCGCTTCTACTAAAGTTCCTGTAAAAGCTTTACATACCCAGGCCTCTGGCAACTCTGTGAACTCCATTTTGTGCCTGAACACTGTCAGGTGATCTTTAGGGTCTTCATGTCCATCATAGGTGGGCAAATGAGGCAATTTATATTGCGCGGGCTTCGGAACTTCGTTGATGGCGTGGTTAAAGGGATTTGGGCCTCTGAAAACCCTTGCAACCGAGACAATACAAGTAGTACCTCTTCTTCAGGCACTTTGAGAGGGGCCTCAAACCGCCGTATCAGAGCCCTAAGAGGATCCTATGGAGTTCACCATTTCTTTGCGTTGCCCCCTAGCCTGAACTCGCTATCTGGAGTCTCTTGGGTTGATTGTGTGGCTGATTGGGTATTTTGGCATGAGTGGTTTTGCTTTTGATGTTGTTGGTTATTTGGGTGGTGAGGTGCTCGATTATGAACGACTTCCTTCAACTCCTCCAGAGTTCGTAGTTTGTACCTTAAATCAGTCGGCTGGTTAGTTTGCGGGACTGGTGTTAGGGCGGTAAGGTATTGCCACCCTGCATACCACGCAGGCCCTTGTGGATAGTTTTGAGAGTATGTTGGCAGATAGTTTGGGTGCGGATTTGTGTATAGGTTAGTGTATGGTGGTCGGTTTCCTGCTGGTACTTCTACCCCTGGCAGCGGCGGATCAACCTGCCTAGGATTGGAGGTCTCCTCTGGACAATACTGCATATTGGGCTGTTCCACAGCATCTTCTTCGTGTATGCTTGCAACATTTTGACTCCTGGTAATAGCCATGGTACAATCTTGTGAAAACTCAATGGGAAACTTAGAATCGGCCCCACGATGGGCGCCAACCTGTTAAGGTAGAAAAATGCTAGATGATTAATGTCTTCACGCGCTGCCTTGATATCTGCAAAACAAAGAGGGCTTGACGGGTCTTGCCCGCATTAGCACTCTGATGCTTAAGTTAGCTTGGTGCTTTGGAAGATAAAGAAGTATGTAAAATATGTTAAGTATGAATGTCTGAGGTACCTCTCTCCTTTCCCTACTGAAAACTCTATCTTTTATAGGCACCATGATTGTTGAAGTCATCATGGTTGCTGAGTCAAAAGATATGTCATCATGGTTGTTGAGTCAAAAGAGAAGATAATGGAGTAGTGGACAATTATTAAATGATTAGTGGAGAATTTGCTGGAGATTCCCTAATATTATGGAACAATGTTTACAGACTTCATTTAGTTCGAGGTCTTAAAAGGAGACCTTCGGAGGGTCCTCTGCCTTGTCCAACCCCCTGAGGTCCCTCCATGCACGTTGCCCAACGTCTGGATACTTTCGCCCCATGTCCGAGGTGTTCGACCCCATGTCCGAGGTGTCCGTCCCCATGTCCGAGGTCTCCACTGACACCTCTTCGACTTCCTTGACCCATCCGAGGAGTCATTTAGTAATTGTAATAAATCCCGGGGGTTTTACCCGTATCAGAAGGCCTTAACCTTCACAAGTTCGTTAGCATGGCAATGCCAAATCATGTCATAGATGTTGTTGACCCAATGCTTCTCAAGGCAGATGGAGTTGTGACGACCAACAACAGCACCAGTCAGCTTCAAGTCATAAAGGGTGGTAAAATGGAGTGTTTGATTTCGGTTTTCCAGGTTGGCTTGGCATGCTCCATGGAGTTACCACAAGATCGAATGGACATGAGCGACGTGGTCGTTAAGCTGCAGTCGATCAGAAATAGCATTTTACGTTAAAAAGGTGCACCCTAAAAAAATCTTCAGACTTTATCTCCAATATTTGAAGTTTGTGTATTCCCATTCATGTTAATGGTAGTGCTAATCGACATGAAGGAACATGCAGTTGGAATTTTGATTATTTTAATCCATATCATAAGCTTGTAATTGATGTTGATTATGTTATGGATTAATTCAATATTGGTTATCGGGCTAGGTCTGAGGTTTGAAGAATTTTGATGCGTTTTTTACATTCAATTCAAGGTGTTTTCTATTGGTTATTCTGTCACACCCCAAGTCCGCCGACTGTAAAGTTAGGGCACTATATTTATTTTTGAGATTAAATTCATTTTGCTTGATGAGCTTATTGTGAAATGCCAAACACCACCATTAGCTTTTACTAATTAATACCCGAATTCTCCTATGAGGTTAAACTCTGTTAAGTTTTAAACAGTGAAACCATTTTACTTATAAGGATATCTGTATTTTTATTTTTTTTACATTTTCTTTTCCTTAATTCTTTTTTTTTTCCGTACCACCACCTTAAGACACCCCTAAGCTCAATGGTAACTCAAGCACATGAACACCATGAATGAAACCTTTGCGCAACCACACACACCCACTCACAGGGGCGGAGCTACTATTGCAGCTCCAATTCACCTTGAATTCTTTTCAAAAATTTGTGTATTTTGAATGGAATTTTAGGTTGAAAAATTAATTTAACCCCCACTAAAAAAACATTATATGTATCTAAATGTTAAATTGTGTAATTTTAATCCTAAACACATCACAAACCACCCCATCATAACCCAAGAACACCCTAATTGTCGGACCCATAATTTTATTAACAGGTTCATTATAATTCATATACAACCAATTATTGACATATATACATGTATATACATTGCAAGGGATTAATGTGAAAGATGTTTGCACTCAATCTAGACTGCGAACTCTAAAACGTTATGAACTACAGTTGGTATTTTTCTTTTGTTGTGAGATAATTAAGTATCCTTATTGAATTTTTGTTTACTCACTATTTGCATCTTCGCCTGCTTTTCTTTTTGTAGATAGAGCAGAGTAAGCACTTCATATTTAGACGGGATTGTGAGCCTGGCCATGATGATTTGGCTAGAGAGACCTCTTTGCTAAGTTTCTTTGGTGCATCTAAGGATTGAATAGTTATTTAAAATATTTAGAATCTGATGTAATAATTAGAAAATTCGACCCCACCTTGTGATTGTTTTGGAGATCTTTCCTTGATCAAATATTTGTGTTTATTTATTTTTTATTTTTTGGTCAATAAGATAAGTACTTTATTAAATTAATTGAAAAATTATAATTTTAGCCTACACCCTCTCTAGTGGCTGAGGGGTCGCTGGAATCAGAATCAACAACACAAGAATCAAAATGCAAAATAGATAAAAGAGATGGAGGTGGTGCCGTAATCCAATTTGGGGCCAAATCATGAACCCTAGCTACCTTAGCCAGAAAATCTGGCGCACGATTTTGTTGGGTTTTTAAAAGCTTGAATTATTATTTTGTACTTGTGCGCCTATTGAGCTTGAGAGATTATACTTTTTGAACATGCAACATGTCAAATATCAAGAATCACCACGTTTGTGGGATTTGGGGAATGCAGATTTCTTTCTTGGAATCGTAATTCTTTGTGCAACGTAACAACTTTGCTTGATTAACTTCTCCAAATTAAATTCCTATGTTTTTCCTATAATTTCGAATTTGCCAGAATTGGGCTGTATTTGTTAACTTGCTAATTCATTTTTTTTTGGGGTATGCAAATATTAGAGCTACTAATTAAACTGTTGAATATCAAAATGATTGAACACCTAGTGTTGTACCTCTCGTTCTTTAGAATTTTGCGGTTTAATCAATTGACCCAGCTAGGCGATTGCATGTTTTTGCTAATTTTTCGAACTTCTTAAATGCTTCTTGAGGTTTCATGATCTGTTTGTTTTGAAAATGATTTTCGAGAAATTTATTTTCCATAAAGCTGTTTACATATCTGAATCTCTTAGGCAACAGACTAATCCTTATATTTAATTCTTAAATGTATAGAAATAAATCTTATTTTTGTAACTTCTATTTTGCATATTAATATTCATGAGCCATCCAGTACGCCATGATTTTATATATAGTACATCCCATTTTTCTTTTCTCTTTTTGCAAAATGTCAATCTCCAGGATAATTGCGAGAAAATTGTTAGAGGAAAGTCCTCATTCTTTGTGAGCATTTCAATTTTCATGGACGATACCTTTCGAGTCATAATGCTTTTATGCCCTTATTTTGATTGCTTTTATTTTACTTTATAAATTCTACTTACAGTTTTGTTTCGCTCACTCTTTTTCTATTGTTTATTTTGTAGTCGGGAGAGGAATACGTTTGGATTCAGCAAGTGTGTTGCTTTCTTCATTGTGATTAACGATTCTTCTCAATTATGTTATCTTGTTTTCTTACATTGAGAATAATATATACTGTACTTTTGCCAAGTGGAGATATAGAGTAAGGAAACGAGAGAAAAATGAAGGAACAAGATAAGAAAAAAATGGGCAACCTTCATCTAACATAAGATCAGACAGTTATTTCTAATCCGTTGATTTTAGACATGAAACCAACAACTTTTTATAATTTGAATAAAAAACTTATGCATAAACAAAGCCCTGATCCTTAGTTAATGACTTCCCCATTATAGAACCCACCTTAACCTCTGGTGTCTGACTCCCTTATTGCAGGTAGACGACAAAGAATCAATCCAAAACTTAACAAACCACTATATCAAAATTCAAATACGGCTGTGGCTACAACTGGTAGTACAGTCTAAAAATGACTAGATGTGCTCAACCATTGCAAGTGAAAGTGGATCCCAACGAAAAAATAGTATACTATCCCAAAACTCAGTGTATGTTAAGCCCCACTGAGAGAGGGTTCAAATCTCGCTATACTCGCCAACTAGGTCACAATCCCGAAAAGATGGCACAAGTGGTCCAGAGTAATTCTTATCAAAACTCAATAAAAATGCCTAAACTTTCGTAAATATTTATGCAAGATATACACTAATTGGTCCCAAGTTTTATTTCCTTTTTTTTTTTATTTAAAAGAAGAATACCAAATTTTGCTTTAAAAAGAAAAGAAACACAGTAAAATAATATACATACATATATATATATATATATATATATATTATTTTTCTTTAAAAAAAAAAAGAAACAAGACCAACAGGTCACTGAATCAGCTTGGTATATAAAAAATAAAAAATAAAAAAACAAAAACGTGACCTACAGGTCACTGGAATTCCAGTGGCCTGTAGGTCACACAAAAGTGAATAGTACCTAAGTTATTCACAGAATAAATATATATATTAAAAGAACTTGTTTTAAAAGATTATGGTATGCAGTCATGTAATATAAAGGAATTATTTTGATGAAACATGACAGGGACACTACTACAAGTAATAACGACATAGCTTTTATACATTCAATTTAAACTTGGTACGAACAACAACGATAACTATTGCAACAAAAGATTCAATGCATTCGATAGAATAATTTTTCAATAACTCCATAACTCAAGCTTATCTCAAACTCACAAAATAATCATTCTAAAAATTAGGGGGAATTTAGATAATGAAAGAGGTAAATCTTAACTTTGAAGAACCCAACCCTTCACAAGACTTTTGACCTTCAAAATCACACGAACGTATTCTATTACAACCACTTCTTTACACAGGTCATATACTCTAACGTATATTATTATTATTATTATTTTTTTTGTAAAAACCCACCAATTAAGCTAATAACAAGGATGTAAATCAGGTTCTTACCGATTAAATCTCAAGGTTCGTCACGAAGGTGTTCCACCGGATAGTATTATGCATCCAAGTTTTCTACTTGTTGAACGTCTAAAATATCGTGAATTTTTTAAAGAGTTAAACTGTTACAAATAACTTTAAATGTATTTTGTAAAATATGAGTCTTATGTTGTAACTAATAGCCCCACGAATGAGATAAGCCCATTATTTTAGCCAGGAGTGGGGAACATATCCCACTAGAGTAGCAGTTCATTTATTCATTTATTTATTTATTATACTTATATATTTATGTGTATCTTTTTTTTTTGGGCCGTTACAGATATTCCAGAAAGCTTGGGACAATTGAGAAGAGTTTTGAAAAGGCTTTTACTTGGTGCTAACAAACTATCTGGTATAATTTATTTACTGATTTTATTGTTCATTTATGTAAGACAATAGAGTTCTGAATAAAAACGTAATTTAATTAATATCGAAATTTTCATAATAACTAAGTATGGCACTGGATTTTTTTTTTTTTTTTTGGTAAGATGCCCTAGCATTTAAAGGAGGTGTTTTTGCTTATACCATTCAACAGTGATCTAGAGGAATTGAAAATTTTAAAATGTTACTTGAAGCTAAACTAGAGCTCTCAAATTTTACAAACATGTAAATAATAACTCTTCCATACCTTTTCTTTCGTTTTTTTTTTTTGCTCAATCAACAAGAGTTCATATCATTCCACTAACCAAAAAAATATGTGGCAAAGCCATTTACATATGAATAACTCTTCCATACCTTTTCTCTCATTATTTTCTTCTTTTTCTTATCCTTTTCCTCTAACATCAAACCACAAGTGGAAGAATTGGAAGTAACTGAGAACATGCATTTCAATACCAAATCACAAGTGGGTAAAATGGAAAATTAACTGAAAAGATGCATCACATGATCACTAATGCCTTTTCATGTGATCACAAAATATATTACAAATAATCAATTTATTTCCTAAAGTTTAAGATTTAAAGTAGTTCATATCTGTAAGTGCATACTTTTTAGATAGATATTATCCATGATCGAGTAATTATTTAATTTAATTATTTTGGGTACAATGCATGATCTAGTTCGTAGTTAAAATAGTGAGATTATTTTTAATGGAGTCTTCAAAAAATAATTTGGTTTTCTAATTCTCCGGAAAGAAAAAGGAAAAGTGATTGTGACAGGCCACAGAGTGTAGCAGATGAAAGAGACGAAACAAAGTCGAAAGAATTTAATTGTGTAAGGGCTGTTGTATTTCCACATCTTTAAATAGTATAATAAAGTCAGTTTCACAAAGTCTAATCCGGTGGATAAAAAATACAGATAAGAAGAACAAACTGTATCAGGAATTCTAAATTCGAAGTGTAATACAGTTATCAGTAATGTACGTTTTCGTTCCTTATATTAATGATGCAATTGACTTGGCCGATACACTGCATCTTCATCCTACATAGTAAAATCCTTCACTACCTATTACAGAGCACACAATTGTAAGAAACAACATTATATTGCTATCTTCAGACATTGAGTGAGTTTCCATGACGTTCCACTCAATTTCTGTTACCAGAATTTCTCTGGCTTTTCTTATTGTGTTTCTACTATGTGTGAGAGCTTTTGCAAACACAACACCTACTAATATTTCTTTTCAAAATGAGAAAGATTATGCTGCCTTAATGGACTTCAAGTCTAAGATTATGGGTGATCCTTATGGCATCATGAAGTCATGGAATGGTTCTGTCCATTTCTGCACATGGCCGGGTGTTACATGTGGTGGCCGGCACAGAAGAGTTACCCGTATAAACCTAGCTGACAGCGGTTTGGTGGGTTCTTTGTCACCTTTCCTTGGGAACTTGAGCTTTCTCAGAGAGTTGATTCTATGGAACAATACCTTCCATGGAAAAATTCCAGATGAATATGGTGGTCTCTTCAGGCTACAAAGGCTAAACCTGTCTATCAACTCTCTTGAGGGAGAAATTCCAGCCAACTTATCTCGATGCTCCAATCTTATGTATCTTTCCATAGCTGTTAACAGTTTAACCGGGAGAATTCCAGAGGAACTAGGTTCCTTGTCAAAGCTGGAGGTTCTTGCCATTCACAAGAACAAGCTGACGGGACGAATCCCTCCTTCAATCGGCAATCTTACCTCACTGGATGTTTTCTCTCTAGCATTTAATTTTCTAGTGGGAGATATACCAGAAAGCTTGGATCAGTTGAAAAGTTTGACATTCCTGTCATGTGGCGTTAACAAACTATCAGGTATAATACCTCCATCTATATTTAATATTTCCTCCCTCTCTGTGCTGTCATTGGCCGAAAATCAAATACATGGAAGCCTTCCCCCAAGCTTAGGCATCATGATCCCTCATCTTCAGAGACTTCAGTTAAGAGATAACTATTTAACAGGACCACTTCCAGCCACATTATCAAATGCCTCAACTGCAAATTATAGAAATGAATAAAAATAGATTCCGTGGAAAAATAGCAATTGATTTTGGGGGCATGCAGAATCTTAATAGAGTAAATCTGGATGATAATAATTTTGGAAGTGGGGAACCAGATGAAATGTTTTTCCTCAGTTCTATGACAAACTGTAGCAATTTGGAAGAGGTGGCATTAGGCTGGAACCAATTAAGAGGAGTGTTACCTGAAGACATTGGCAATTTTTCATCCCATCTCTTATCTCTATCCCTCGGTGAAAATCATATATATGGAGGCATACCTTCAACAATAGGTAATCTCATCAGCTTAGAGATTTTGTATCTTTATGGAAATCAAATAAGAGGCAGAATTCCTAGTAGTGTAGGCAATCTTCAAAAGTTACAAAAGTTGTTTCTAAGAAAGAACGAATTGTCGGGAGAAATTCCAGAATCTCTGGGGAACCTAACTCTTCTGAATATACTCTATCTTGATCAAAACTTATTAGAGGGAGCCATACCACCCGCTCTTGGAAATTGCAAAAACTTGTTGTTGTTGAGTCTTTCTCAAAACAGGCTTAGTAATACCATTCCAAATGAGATTTTCAAGATTGCTAGTTTAAGTTTGTATCTTGATTTATCACAGAATCATTTGTCTGGATCATTACCTATAGAGATTGGCGAGTTGGTAAATCTATCAGGTCTCGAGATGTCTGGGAATAACTTGTCTGGTGAAATTCCTAATAGCATTGGCAAATGTATGAGTCTTGTGAACTTATCTCTAGCAGGAAACTTATTTTCTGGACCTATTCCTTCATCGTTTAGTTCGTTGAGAGGAATTCAAGTTCTTAATGTTTCTCACAACAACTTGTCTGGCCAAATTCCCCTGTTTTTCAATAACTTTGCCTTAGAGATCCTAGATTTGTCTTTCAATGATCTTGAGGGTGAGGTGCCAATCCAAGGCATCTTTGCGAATGCAAGTATAGTATCGGTTATTGGAAACAGAGGGTTGTGCGGGGGTATAAGTGAGCTTCAGCTACCAAATTGCCATATCAGTGGGTCAAAGAAACGTAAGATCTCACCTGCAATAATTGTATCAATAGTGGCAGCAACTTGTTTCTTCATTGGGGTAATCTGGCTTTCATACTTGTTCATCTGCTCATCCAAGAGAAGAAGTGATCTACTTCCTGCATCGTTGTCCAAGAGGTCATATTTGGATGTAACTTATGGGAAGCTCTTCAAAGCAACCAATGGTTTCTCTTTCGAGAATTTGATTGGGTCGGGTAGTTTTGGCTCAGTTTATAAAGGGATCTTTGATGATGATAATGGAGTTATTTTGGCTGTCAAAGTAATCAACCTTGTGCAGCGAGGAGCTTCCAAGAGTTTTATGCATGAATGTGAAGCACTAAGAGGGATTCGGCATCGAAACCTAATGAAGATTATAACTTGTTGCTCAACTATTGATTTTCAAGGTAATGATTTTAAAGCTTTAGTGTACGAGTTCATGCCAAACGGAAGTCTTGAAAATTGGTTGCACGCACAAGCAGAGGAACCAAATACACACCGCAAACTTGACCTTCTTCGAAGAATCAGCATCGCTGTGGATGTGGCTTGTGCATTGGAGTATCTTCATTACCATTGCCAAGGACAAATTGTTCATTGTGATATAAAGCCAAGCAATATCCTTCTTGATAGTGACATGGCCGCACGTGTTGGAGATTTTGGCCTTGCGAAATTCCTTCCTATACACACAATTGTAAACGACAGCACCTCAACTGGGATAAGGGGATCCATTGGATATATCGCTCCAGGTAATGACACTGATTTTTTTTTATTAAAGTCATAGTGAAGTGAAGAAAATTAGAAACTAATGCTTTTATTTTGTTATAATTTGTTTAAGTAATGATTAACCCAGACCTGATGTGAGCCAAAAAATGATCATCTTCATGATTATGAGATATACATATGTGACAACTAATCATCATTTTTTATTTTTCAATTAAAATTTCATCTAAAATGCAGAGTATGGTATTGGAACTGAGGTGTCACCACATGGAGATGTTTACAGTTATGGAATCTTATTGCTGGAAATGATGATAGGGAAACGACCCACTGATCCTATGTTTGTAGAAGGCCTTAACCTTCACAAGTTTGTTAGCATGGCAATGCCAGACCATGTCATAGATATTGTGGATCCGATCCTTCTTAATGCAGATGGAGCTGTGATGACCAATCCATTAGAAGCAATAAAAGGCAGTAAAATGGAGGAGTGTTTGACTTCGATTTTTCAGGTCGGCTTGGCATGCTCCATGGACTCACCACAAGATCGAATGGACATCAACGATGTGGTTGTTAAGCTGCAGTCTATTAGGAATAACATTTTACGTAATGGAGGTACACCCTAAAGAAACTCTATGAACGAACATTTATTTTGGAAAACAATCATTGCTCACTTGAAAATTTGTTATATATTTACCATATGAAATATGGGCATCCAATATGCATAAATAAGTAAAATTAAGAAAAATTTTCAATCGTGTGAGATAGGCTCAATCTTCATAAGTAATTGCCTTTTCATCTAATAATAGAATAAGCCATTAGTTTAGGCTTCAAGAGAGCACAAGCTTCAATATTGCAGATACTATAAGATCTAAGAGGAGTTTATAGGAAAAGAATTTACATGAAATTTGTATTTAGAAAACGTTATGCATGCACATTAATTGCTTTAACTGATAATAAAACAAGCATTGTGTTTTAGACTCCTATGTGTTATAGGTAACTCACTCGTTACATTAATTGGCTCTACTTTTTGTTGTGGGATAAGTTCTCTTATTGAGCTTTTGTTTGCTTATTCTTTCTCTTTCTGCTTGTTCTCTTTGCAGATAGAGCAGGATAAGCACTTCAGCTTTGAGCAGAATAGTGATATCCAAGCATGACAATTTGGTTTGAGGACCTCTTTGTTTAGTTCCTTTGGTGTTAGGATAGAATATTTGTTTGAAGTATTTGCATTTGGATGTAACAATTGAGGCATATGACCTCACTTGTGACACTTTTGGAGATTTCTCCTTAATCGATGTTTTGTGTTTGCATGGAGACTTATTAATTTCTTTTAAATGTAACAATTGAGGCATATGACCTCACTTGTGACACTTTCGGAGATTTCTCCTTAATCGATGTTTTGTGTTTCCATGGAGACTTATTAATTTCTTTTAGTCACTCTAAATTACTATTATAGAATTGCTACAAATGGGATTGTATTCTTATCTCATGCTAGTTCATTTGGTACCTCACATTTTTTGGGGGTAGTAAACATTGGAGCTACTTGTTGAAAACTATTTAATGTGATTAAAGAACTGGTGGTGCATCTATCGTTTTACAGAATTCTACAATTCAATGCATGCTTTTCTCAAATATTGTAAAGTTTTAATTTTTTATAATCTATTGGTGTCGAAAATAAACTAACTCTACCTAGTAAGATAAACTTGATTTGGTTTAGTTTTGTGTTGAAATAATTTCAAACAAAACCTGCGTACAACATTGGTTAAAAGCATTTTGATTTTTCTTTTCCATACAAGTTAAAATTGTTGTTAATATTTTACTGTCAGTTTCAAATGAAAAAAAGAAGATTAAATGAAGTCTAGAGGACTTTATATTTAGAAGTAACCAAAAGCACATTATTGGCACTTTACTATGGTTGTTTCTCAACCAATATGAGAAAAGTCATAGAGGTAATTAGACAAGTCACTTTGGTAAATTTTGTCCAATTTAACCTATGTTGTCAAGTCATTGAGAAGATCAGTGCTTAATTTAATTGAATATGTCATACATGCAATTGACCACACAATATGAAACACTTCAACATTATGTGTCTATTTAATCAATATAAAATAGCATTCGACAATAAATTTGAACAAATTACATTTAAAATCAATATAATATATCTGACGCATGCACATAAAATATAGAATGAGAAAGTACATAAAATTTCAAGTTGAATTAGGGGAAAAAATAACATATTTCCAATTGAATAAGAGACCCAAAAGGAAACTTTAAAATCAACCTCCAATTCATTTGGCCATAATTCAAAATTGTCATTGTAAATTATGTAAAAAAAATATAATATTTAAATAAGGAGAGAAACTAATTAAGTTTATTTCTAAGCAAAAGACAAGGCCTTGTTTGATATGTTTGAAAAATGATATTATTAGGATTTTAGAAAATATCCTCTAGCCAAACACAACCCTTTCCACTTTAAATAAAGGCTCCGTTTGTTTGCCGTAAACATTTTCCCGAAAAATATTTTTCCAATTTTTCGGTGTTTGGTAACACTGAAAAAATTGGTCAACTGGAAAATATTTTCTGGTAAAAAATAGTGGCTACTTTTCCTCAATTTTTTGGTGTTTGGTAACATCGAAAAAATGGTTAACTAGAAAATATTTTTCAGTCAAATATTACGGCTAGTACAAAGTTTGAAAAAAATATTTTTATGTCATTTGAGAGAAGAAAATATTTTACAGAACTCATTCACCCCTACCCATTTGCTTTACCCCCCACCCTCACGGTTAAAATATATATTATGTATATATATTTTTTTATAAAATCTAATATCGAAAAATATTTTTCAATATACATCCAAATACCAAAAAATATTTTCTGGACATTTTCTCTCAGCAAGTTATTTTACGGCAAACAAACAAAGCCCAGGAAAATATTTTATTTTCCAAAAAAATATTTTTCACAAACAAATTTTTTTATGGCAAACAAACAGAGCCAAAATGTTGTTTGATCTCACATTTTCACACTACTCAGTTTAGTATTAATTCTCTCTAGCCTAACAAGACCGTTTCTTTTAAATGAAACCTCTGTTTGATTGTCCAAATTATTTCAAGGCCCAAAACAAGAAGAAATAACTTCCACCAAACACGGTCCTTCCTCGTAATTTAGTTTAGGTAAGTTAATATAACAATGACAATTTAATGTGTGATCTTACTATCAAAATTAATTTTGAATTCTAAATTCTATTAATTTTGATAAAGTCAATAAATTTTATTACAAAGTCAAACTTGGTCAACTTTTTAGTAAATTCACATAAAAATATGGTTTAATGACTAGCCTAGTTAACTACTTTAGTTAAAAATTGAATCTTCAAGAACTTGAATTACAAAGTCAAAATTGACATTGACTTTTAATATTCAAATTCAATTTTCTACTACTTTATTTAGAAACTAGGACTAGAGTTTGACCAAAACTTTGACCTTGACCCTCGATGGACCTTCTCAGCCACCTAGGAAATCGTACCACCACCATGGGGTGGTGGAACAACCATTGCAAAGGCCAAAAATCGTCCATCTCGAGTTTGTCCAAAACAGACCTGCTATACATGTACTAGTTTTAATGATTCAATTTACCCAACTACAAGTCTACAAAATTCATAAAATTTTAGAAAAATGTAGCTCTTTAAGTGTATATAATTTTAGAATTAAAAAGAACTAAAAAATTGATTCGTTTTGACTGAGTTATGTCCTCTGAAATAGATACTGTGCAGTTTGTCCAAATTGTTGTTTTGTACAAAAACATATTGTAATTAATTACAAACACTTTAACTACAATTTTGCGAAGCGGGATAGACCTAATCTATTGTACAACCATAGTAGAACATTGTATAAAAAATTCAGCCAAAAACAACGAATTTTAACATAACAAATTGTTAAATCCAGCTTAGCATGCATATAAATGAAATCTTGTTTTCATGCATTGATTGGGTAGCTGCGCAATAATTTACATATGAAAAACATATATGATGCCAAATAAATTTAATGAAGTATGTATATCTCATCAATTATGCAATATACACTTGAAAATTCCAAAATCCAATATAAAGTATTTCAAACTCATATATAATGGCATACTAATCACAATAAATAATATGTTTTACATATATATATATATATATATCAAAAGAACGTGTAGAAAGAGGTCTATGAAAGTTCTCAATTAATTTCATGAAATAACAATTAGATAATCATGAATTAAATTAAAAACTTTCATAATTTATATAGTAAAACAAGTATTGCAAAAATTTTAATTTAGTGGCTGAAAAATCATACACATATGGCTTTAATACCACATGTAAGCAATACAATATATATTGACAAATGTCTTCTTCTCTCTGCTCTATTTAGGATTAACAAATCTTAATGAGAAAAGTTAGTTAGGGCTAGAGTAGGAGAGGAGACCTAACCATGTATTTATAGTTTATTTTAGCAAGCGCTCATATAAAAGGCTTTATTAGAATATACAGACCTAATACAAATTATCCTTATGTATTTGAGTTGGAAACAATATATATTATCACAAACCCATTTATGAATCAGATATCTAGTCTATTTTATAAATAAAAAAAGAATTAACGACAACCCACATAATAGAAAAATATTCCAACAACTTTTGCTAACCTAGGAAAATATTTCCACACAATGTTCATCAAATTAGTACACTTATCTTTAAACAAACAGAAGAAGCAGCTATGACTTGGAAAGCTCAATCATGTGGCCCTCTCCTCTCACACCCGGAAGGTCAGATTCACTGGAACAAACCTTCTTATGGTTTTAAGGTTAACATTGGTATTGATAGTTGTACCAAGGGTAATCTGGGACTAGTAGGAGCAAGAGGTATTTTTTGCGATATTAATGGCACGTGGGTGGTTGGATTTACTATGAATCTTGGAACTACTACTAACAATGTAGCAAAACTCACAGATCTTTGAGAAAGTTTGAGATGTGTAGATAGAATAGGACTTCATCATTTACACATTGAGACCAACTCCCAAGTCTTTATTCAGTTGATCACTAGCCCTGTGACTGTTAACAGTTCCCTATGTCACTTGTGGAAGATTGTAGAGCTATTCTCTCACACCATGAACACTTCAATCTGTCATATGTTTTTTGAGAAGCGAAATAATGCGTGGATTGACTTGTCAATTATGGGATCAATCAAAGCTTGGGTTTCCATACATTGATTCATCCACCACAACATGTTCTAGTGCTTGTGGGAAAGGATAGGGTGAGCAAATCCACCTCGAGGATCATCAACGTTTAGCGTTCAGTTTTTGCCTCCAAAAAAAAAAAGTAATAATAATATTTCCATACAGCCTGTCGACAAGGCATAGAGCGAATTAACTCCACTCACAGCAGTGGATGGGGCACTCCAACTGTCCCTCGCCGGTATCCAATAGATTTATGGTTAAACAACATCACATTCTACTTTTCCTTTTTTGAAAAATCTCAATCACCTTAAACCAACATGCATGGCTTTCTTCAGTTCGAATTATATTAATTCATCATACTGATTATTCAACTACCTTTCTCTTATCTAATATACATCATGCAGTAGGCAAACTTGTATTACTTTTTACTCAACCATTAATATATTTAACTTCCTAACTCACCAAAAATAAAAAAATAAAAAAATAAAATCCTTACTTACATGAATTTTGTTTTACTCACGCCTTTTGATGTTGCTTCATTTAAGGACCTTTCGACTTAATACTCTGCCTCCTAATATATTTTGGTGAAAAATTAACTATTCGCTCTGATTCCTCACTAAGCTTACGAACGGTCAAACCAGTTAGAATTACCATCCGTTACATTTATAAATTCTTCTACAATATATTCCTAAATTACCCTTTTGTACTATACTAAAATTATGAGGCCTCCAAAATTACCAACCCTTTTCTTTGTGCACATGCCTTTTATCAATGGAATAGACCTGACATATCATGTGGACAAAGGGTTGGAAATTTTTATCTTGCTTTTGAATCTTAATATGAACTTAAGCAAAAAAGGAATTAATTAGTCTATTGAATTATTGCGAATTTCTACAATGAGTTTAGAGCTGCTAATTCTTAACAAAATTGTACATGCATGTTGCATACATATATATAGACTAATGAGCATTCAAAATTCGTAACCTTTGGATTCTAATAATCCATAATAACTAGTAAAAGTGCAATTAATATATGCCCTAATTTCGTCCAAGCACAAATTTATCATACTTGAGATGCCAACTGACTGCGAAAAGGGTGTAGTGAAGAGGAAACCTCTGCTGCAACAATTGAAGATCAGAGAATGGTTATTTTCTTTTATCAAGAGATTAATGTTTGGCTGAGATAAGACTTATGAAATAATTAATAAATGTACTACTAACCCAATACATGAAGAGTGTTAAGGTGGGAAATCGATCCTTTTATATTATCTTATATAGGGAATTTAAATATTCACTTGCTTTATTGAGGTTAATTCTAGACTATTAGATAAATCTTTATAACGTTACAGTTTTTTTGCAGTTAAGATTTTGCGGATTACGGGCCAAGGAAAGCTTGTTTTCTTAGGCACACGATCCTTGTGAACTAGGATGGCTTTGACAAGTTTGAGGACGTGACATAAATTGAACTAAACAAAGCACAGGGTGGTCGGAAGTACTTGTGATGTATAAATGAATTCCGTGAATATTTATATTCGTGAATGAATTTCTTTATTTGAAATTGTAAATCAATATTAAGTGAATTTTGTCAAATTAGCTAGGCTTGTAATAGTCCAAACTATTAGTCACAAAACAAATGTTAGTAATCAAAAGTTAATGAGCATGTAAAAAAAAAAAAAAAAACACGAGTTAGTGAATTTTGCGCACTAAAGCTTAATAAGCTTGTTGTGTTTGCCTCCTTCTCTCATGACATCAAGGCTTCCAATTCAAAGACGAAGAATAAACTTGGATTGAAAAACACGAAGAGAAAATTCGCGGGCAAAGAAGCTCACAAGAAGAAGAAGAAGAAGTAACTGCAGAGGGAGTGAGAACGAGAGGAGGAATAGAGTGGCAATAGGGAAAAAATAATAGCAGTGAAAAAATAAAAATAAAAACATACCCAGAGAGCAATTTTGGCTCCATTTGGCATAACTTTTAAACATTAAAAAACGTTTCGTGTGAGTTTAGAAGTTGAACTAACTTGTTTGACTCATTTTTTAAAATATTTTTAGTTAAAAGTTAAAGTTGAAAAAAAATTAAAAAATAAGAAGCTCTAAATTGGAGATTTTCAAAAAGGGTTTAGTGAAAAATATACCCCTCCATATATTTCAAAGTTTGATATTATCCACAAAACTTTTAAAAGCTCAATGTTGCCTAACACATGCCAAACAGTTAACGGTTTTTGTTCAAATATTTCTAACAAAAGTTCTACTAAAAGTTTTATAGTTCAAAAATTGAAATTTCACAGTTAAGCTAAACAAAGCCTCAAGAGATGAGCAACCAATGTGGTGGACTTGAACTTACAAATTTCACCAATGGAGTAATAATTTGGATAAAGTATGAGGAAATTTAAGACTTGTAAATCTTAAATTTATAAATCTTGTATTTTTAATTTTTTAAAAAGGTGCATACAAAGACAAGTAATTCAATTTATAAATGAAGTTTTAAAATTTCTTTTAAACTTTATTTGTTCTAAACCGTGGTAAAAGAGAAAGGAGCAGATATATTATTTGACAAATAATATGTAGCAAACAAAACTATCAACCTAGAAAATTCCAGCCAGATTAGGCAACATACTTTATTCAAATAGGTGATGATTTTCTTCGGAAATATGTCTCAACAGACCAGTCTTTGAACGGTTTTGTTGTTAAAGATTTGGAAAACGTACCTATTGGGCGTTTACTTCAGTTTTTCTGCCCCTAAATCCATAGCTAATTATATTATTGCAAAGGAGGCGTAATCAAGGAAGACGAAAATCCCTACTACCCTTGATGGTTGAGATGTCGTGTAATATCTTGATTGGGTAAGTTTTCCACTGTTGGGGCTAAAGATTGTTACGTTATTGAAAGTGGAGTAATGCTAGTTTTATGTAGAATGTTGTAGTATTATAAGATAGTGGATACTAGTATGTCTCCACTCACCAGTCTTTCCACCAGTTTTCCTTTTAAACCACTTGCTTGAGATTTTGTTACCAGAATCTCTCTGGTTTTTCTTATTGTGTTTCTACTATGTGTGAGAGCTTTTGCAAACACAACAGCTACTAATATTTCATTTCACAGTGAGAAAGATTATGTTGCCTTAATGGACTTCAAGTCTAAGATTATGAATGATCCTTATGAAATCATGAAGTCATGGAATGGTTCTGTCCATTTTTGTACATGGCCGAGTGTTACATGTGGTCGCCGGCATAGAAGAGTCACCCGTATAAACCTTGCTGACAGGGGCTTGGTGGGTTTCTTGTCACCTTTCCTTGGGAACCTGAGCTTTCTTCGAGAATTGATTCTATCGAACAATACCTTCCACGGAATAGTTCCACCTGAATATGGTCGTCTCTTCAGGCTACAAAGGCTAAACTTGTCTATGAACTCTCTTGAGGGAGAAATTCCAGCCAACTTATCTCGATGCTCCAATCTTATATATCTTTCCATAGCTTTTAACAATTTAACCGGGAGAATTCCAGAGGAACTTGGTTCCTTGGCAAAGTTGGAGAGACTATGTATTCGCAAGAACAGTCTGAGAGGAAAAATCCCTCCTTCAATCGGCAATCTTACCTCATTGCTAACTTTCTCTGCAACATACAATTTTCTAGTGGGAGATATACCAGAAAGCTTGGGTCAGTTGAAAAGTTTGACATTCCTGGCATGTGGCGATAACAATCTATCTGGTATAATACCTCCATCTATATTTAATATTTCCTCCCTCTCTGTCCTGTCATTGGGTGAAAATCAAATACATGGAAGCCTTCCCCCAAGCTTAGGCATCATGATCCCTCATCTTCAGAGACTTCAGTTAAGAGATAACTACTTAACAGGACCACTTCCATCCTCATTATCAAATGCCTCACAACTACTACATTTTGAAATGAGTGCCAACAGATTCAGTGCAAAAATAGCAATTGATTTTGGGGGCATGCAGAATCTCAATAAAGTATATCTAGGTTATAATAATTTTGGAAGTGGGAAACCAGATGAAATGTTTTTCCTCAGTTCTATGACAAACTGTAGCAATTTGGAATTGGTGGAATTAGGGGAGAACCAATTAAGAGGAATGTTACCTGAAGACATTGGCAATTTTTCATCCCAACTCTTTTTTCTATCCCTTATTAAAAATCATATATATGGAGGCATACCTTCAACGATAGGTAATCTCATCAGCTTAGAAATTTGTCTCTATATGGAAATCAGTTAAGAGGCAGAATTCCTAGTAGTTTAGGCAATCTTCAAAAGTTACAAATGTTGGCTCTTAGAGAGAACGAGTTGTCAGGAGAAATTCCAGAATCTCTAGGGAATCTAACTCTTCTGAATGGACTCCATCTTGATGGAAACTTATTAGAAGGAGCCATACCACCCGCTCTTGGAAATTGCAAAAACTTGTTGGTGATGGGCCTTTCTCAAAACAGGCTTAGTAATACCACTCCAAATGAGATTTTTAGGATTTTTAGTTTAAGTTTGTATCTCGATTTATCACAAAACCATCTGTCTGGATCATTACCTGTAGAGATTGGCGAGTTGGTAAATCTATCAGAACTAGATTTTTCTGAAAATAACATGTCTGGTGAAATTCCTAAAAGCATTGGCAAGTGTACCAGTCTTGTGTACTTATCTCTTGCAGGAAATTTATTTTCTGGATCTATTCCTTCATCATTTAGTTTGTTGAGAGGAATTCAAATTCTTAATGTTTCTCATAACAACTTGTCTGGCCAAATTCCTCTGTTTCTCAAAAATTTTGCCTTAGAGATCCTAAATTTGTCTTTCAATGATCTTGAGGGTGAGGTGCCAATGCAAGGCATCTTTGCGAATGCAAGTGTAGTGTCGGTTGTTGGAAACAGAAGGTTGTGTGGGGGCGTCGTAGAGCTTCAACTACCAAATTGCCACATCAGTGAGCCAAAGAAACATAAGTTCTCCTCTGCAATAATTATATCGATAGTGGTAGCAGCTTGTTTATTCACTGGGGTAATATGGCTTTCGTACTTCTTCATCTGCTCATCCCAGAGAAGAAGTAATCTGCTTCCTACATTGTTGCCTAGGACTCGGAGATCACATTTGGAAGTTACTTTGAAGCTGTTCAAAGCAACTAATGGTTTCTCTTCAGAGAATTTGATTGGCGCCGGTAGTTTTGGCTCAGTTTACAAAGGATCTTTAATGATGATAATGGTGTCATTATAGCGGTCAAAGTAATCAACCTTCTCAATCGAGGAGCTTTGAAGAGTTTTATGCATGAATGTGAAGCACTAAGGAATGTTAGGCATCGAAATCTAGTGAAGATTATAACTTGCTGCTCAAGCATTGATTTTCAAGGTAATGATTGTAAAGCTTTAGTGTACGAGTTCATGCCTAACGGAAGTCTTGAAAATTGGTTGCATGCACACAAGCAGAGGAACCAAATAAACTAGACCTTCTTCAAAGAATCAACATCGCTTTGGATTTGGCTTGTGCACTGGAGTATCTTCATCACCATTGCCAAACACAAATTGTTCATTGTGATATAAAGCCAAGCAATGTCCTTCTTGATAGTGACCTGACTGCACATGTTGGAGATTTTGGCCTTGCAAAATTCCTTCCTATACACACAATTGTAAATGACAGCACCTCAATTGGGATAAGGGGATCGATTGGATATGTCGCTCCAGGTAAGACCAATGATTTTGTATTAGATAAGATATTGTCTAGCTATTCACATGTAAAAGATTTCAGTAATCTAGTACTACTCATTCTTTATTTTTCAATTGAAACTCTATCTAAAAATGCAGAGTATGGTTTTGGAACTGAGTCGTCACCACGTGGAGATGTTTACAGTTATGGGATCTTATTGCTAGAAATGATGACAGGAAAACGACCCACTGATCCTATGTTTGTTGAAGGCCTTAACCTTCACAAGTTTGTCTGCATGGCTATGCCAAATCATGTCATAGATGTTGTTGACCCAATTCTTCTCAAGGCAGATGGAGTTGTGACGATCAACAACAGCACCAGTCAGCTTCAAGTCATAAAGGGTAGTAAAATGGAGGAGTGTTTGATTTTGGTTTTCCAGGTTGGCTTGGCATGCTCCATGGAGTTACCACAAGATCGAATGGACATGAGTGACGTGGTCGTTAAGATGCAATCTATCAAGAATAACATGTTACGTTAAAAAGGTACACCCCAAAGAAATTAACTATCCAAAATTGGCGTAAAAATCTTCAGACTTTATCGATGATATTTGAAGTTTGTGTATTCTGTTTCACATTAATTTGTAGCGCATTCATGTTAATGGTAGTGGTATTTGATACTGCTAGATGTTAAGATTGCCCTCTAAGCTGCAAATTGGAACTAAAGCTGGTGATATTAATGCATACTATATGCTCGCAATGTTGATTATGTTATGGATCAATATTGGTTATAGGGTCTGAGGTTTAAGGAATTTTGATGAGTTTTTTGCATTCAATTCAAGGTGTTGCCAGAATTCTCCCTTGAGATTAAACTTTGTTAAGTTTTAGGGGCGGAGCTACTATATATTGCAGCCCCAATTAACCTCAAATTCTTTTTGAATTTGTGTATTTTGAAGATATTCTTAGACTAAACAAATTAACTTAATCCTGTTGAAAAATAAATTATTTGTACGAATATTAAGTTGTGTGATCCGGCCTACCACTCACTGCAAACATCATCACAAATCACCCCATCATAACCCAAGAACACCCTAATTTTCAGACCCATATTCATGAAAAAGTTTATTATAATTCATATACAACCAATTATTTACACGTATACATGTATACACAAATGCATATATCAAACCCACAATTGACAAAATCAATTAAACTTCAACTAACAGAAACTGCAAGAGATTAATGTGAAACATGTTTGCACTCAATCTTCGTATCTTCGATGCAGCTTGCAGCGGCAGCTTTGGGGAGTTGTTCGTGTCTTTGTGAGATGTGGAAGCATTTTTTTTTTCTTTTTTTGGTGTTTGGATTGAATAATTATTTAAAATATTTAGATTCTGATGTAATAATTGGGAATTCGACCTCACCTTGGGATTGTTTTGGAGATCTTTCTTTGATCAAATATTTGTGTTCATTTGGAGACTTATAATTTTGTTGGGTTTAAAGGCTTTGAATTATTATTATTTTGTAGTTGCATATCTATTGAATTTGAGAGATTATATTTTTTGGACATGTACCATGTCACGTGTTGGAAATCTTCTCGTTTGTGTGGGACTTAGGGCATGAAAATTCCTTTCTTAGGAATCATAATTCTTTGTGCAACAACTTTGCTTCATTAACTTCTCCAAATTCCTATGTTTTTGCTATAATTTTGAATTTGCTACAATTGGTACTGTATTTGGATAACTTGCTAATTCATTTTTTTTTTTTTTTGGTATGCAAATATTAGAGCTACTATTAAACTTTTGAATATCCAAATGATTGAACACCTAGTGTTGTATCTCTCGTTCTTTATAATTTTGCAGTTCTATCAATTGACCCAACTAGGTGATTGCATGCTTTTGCTATATTTTCGAACTTCTTAAATGCTACTTGAGATTTCATGATTTGTTTGTTTTGAAAATTATTTTCCATGAAAAAAAATGGGTTTATTCGATTGGAAATATATTGATTGATCCATGCATGAAGCCCATGGAGTGCGATAGAAATTATCATGGAGATTTGGATAAATGGGGATATATCAAACATCCTTTGTTTTATGGGAGTCTCTAAACAATTAATGTGTTTTGTATCTCCAATCACCATATTCTAATATCCATATGATGCATTCTCTTTAGGATACCTGCGAGAACATTGTTAAGAGAAAAGTCCTCATTCTTTGTGAGCATTTCAATTTTCATATTTTTTTTCCCAGTCTAGTTCATAACCCACGGACGACACCCTTCGAGTCATAATGCTTTTGTGCTCTTATATATTTTGATTGCTTTCATTTCACTATAAGCTTATTCTACTTACTGGTTTCGCTCACCCTTTTTTTGTCGTTAATTTTTAGTCGGAGTGGAGTACATTTGGGTATAGCAAGTGTTGTTTTCATAGGTATGCAATGGATGTAACTAGCCTAGTCTTCACGGGTTTTACGGGCGTGCGTAACCATAATTAAAGCCAATAAAGTAAAACTGTAAAAATAGAAGAGGAGAAATTACTTGACTAGTAACATGTAGCCATTGGCGGAGGGTGGAGGCACCCTTTGGTCAATGTGTGCACTTGGGAAAAAAATAGTTTTTTATTATTATTTTTTAATATTAAAACAATGATAAGTGATGGTAAGTAAAGTTATGGGAGGTGAATAAGTGATGAGAGTTGTCTTATTTTTACTTTTTGACTAAAGATTTCTTTCAATTATATTCTCTCGTTTTTTCACATTGAGGATAATATGTTCTGTACTTTTATTGAGTGGATAGATAGAATTAGGAAACAAGAAAAAATAAAGAGAAAAATGGGAGAAAAAAAATAGTAATTAAAAAAATGGGTGGCTTTCATCTAACGTAAGAACAAACAGCTTAATTAATCAATTCAATGCTTCAACCCTACATCAACACATTCATAATTTGTTTTCAAAGGAATAAAACTAAATTATAATTTATTTTCAAAGGAATAAAACTAAACTTCTAAATCAGTATAATGATTTTTTTTTTTTCGTGAACAGATCTAGTAACATTGAGGCTTAGCTACCAAGCCTTTGATTTGGTGGAAAAGTTACTCGCTTGTTTGCGAGAGGTTACAGGATCAATTCTTGTTAGTTACATATATATTGTATGGTCATAGGCCTCCCTTGAATAAAAAAAAAAAAAACATTTGAGGCGTAGGTGCCTCCAATACTTCTACTACTCTGGAGTTTTCCTTTTGATTGATCTAGTGCATATGTAGGGGCACACCTCCGAGGGTTTACCAGTTAGTGATCGATAGTAATCGTTAAATAAAATTACCACCCCCTATATATTTTGTTTTTCTTATCATCAATCTTCTTATTTGAATCTTGACCCCCCAATGTTAAATTCCTAGGTCCGCCTCTTCTGGTTAGGTTCCTTCGGATAATTCGGTATTTAGACTCTATCAATTAAGTTTTCACGTCATCCAAAAAAAACATTTGAGATTTAGGTGTTACATTTTTAGAGCCACAAGAGGACTATATATATATTAAGCAATACTGCACAGTGAATAGACTTAAGCTGTAATGTGTTTTTGTGTTTTCATTGATCAAAAAGGATGTACAGTATGTTAATATATAGTACAAAAGATAAACATGATAAACATATATTGTTAGGATAAGATAAATACAACTAAATACAAAAATATTCAAAAGCAAATATTAAAGGCCGTTATCACGCCCCATCAAGCAAAATTAGTTCTCGAATGGTGAGCTTGTGTCGAAGTGTAACAAACCATGCTTTAGAAAAAGGTTTGGTCATAATGTCAGTCAATTGATGAGTAATAGAGAACCAGATACAACCTTATCCTTGACAAAGTGCACATTTATTTCTATATGTTTTGTCCGTGCATGAAAAATGGGATTCATTAAGTATGTCAACCCCTATATTGTCATACCATAGAACCGGTTTCTACGACGAAAGACTCTATAGGTCAGCAAGAAAAGACTGTATCCAATATAACTTTGCAGTGGCAAAGGCAATTGCCCTGTACTCTGCCTCAGTACTCGATCTGGAGGTGGTAGTTGCTTCTTGGCAGCCCATGAAACCAGGTTTAGACCCAAGAAAACACAGTAACCATGTGTACTTCTTCGATCATCAGGACAACCAATCCAGTCCACATCTGAATAAGCATGCAGTTGAATATCCGAAGAGCCCCTAATAGAAAGACCATAACCAATCGTGCCTTTAACATAACACAAAATCCTTTTAACAATTGTCCAATGTACTTCTCTGGGAGAGTGCATAAATTGACATACTTTATTTATTGCAAAAGCAAGATCTAGTTGAGTAATAGTCTGATATTGTAGTGCACCCACCACGCTCCGATAAAGTTTAGGATTGGAGAGGGGGTCACCATCATACTGAGAAAATGCTTGTGAGGTAGCTAGAGGAGTTGAAACGAACTTGGCAGCCTGAAGTCTTGCACGACAAATAAGGTCAGTGGCATACTTTGTTTGGCTAAAAATTAGACCATTACGAGCACGTTCAACTTGGATGCCTAGAAAATAAGAAATGGTGCCAAGATCCTTGATGGAAAATTGTAGATCAATGGCAATTAGAACAGATTGGACTGCTTCTGAAGAATGACTAGTAACAAGAATGTCATCCACGTAAACAAGCATAAATATTGTATCTTGAGGGGAGTGACGAATAAAAAGTGAATTATCAGACACATAATAAGTAAAATCAAGTTGTAGGAGAAAGTTGCTGAGCCTTGAAAACTAGTCTCTAGGAGCCTGTTTGAGACGGTAAATCACTTTCTGAAGCTTACACACATAAGACGGATATGATGGATGAACAAAACCTAGTGGTTGAGCCATGTAAACATCCTCCTATAAAATACCATGTAGAAAAGCATTATTAACATCAAGTTGTTTAATGATCCAGTTCTGAGAAATTGCAAGCGATAATACTACACGAATCGTGGTGGGTTTTACAATAGGACTGAAGATCTCAGTGTAGTCGAGCCCTTCTTCATAGTTGTAATATTTCACCACTAATTGTGCCTTGTAGCGTTCAATCGAACCATCAAATTTGCATTTTATACGGAATACCCATTTGCAACCAACTAAATTCACAAAGGGTGGAGGAGGGACAAGAACCTAAGTGCCATTCTGAATCAAAGCGTTATACTCTACATCCATAGCGGATCATCAATGAGAGCACTTGGACGCTTGTGTGTAGGACGTAGGTTCAGTATCAAAAAAAGGTGGAAGATGTGGTAGTGAATGTAATATGATATGGGAAAGATTTAGGAATGCGAGTATTATCGCGCGTCCGTGTGACCATGTGATGCTTGGGTGTAGCAACTGGTGTAAGGGAGGTAGATGGTAAACCTTTAGCGTGTGGAATATGCAAAGAATATGTGGGAGATGAGGAAGCAGAGATAGGAGCAGATGCATACGTCCATGTTGAGCAGCGACAAATCCAAAGGAGAAGAAATGAGCGAACCTACTTGAGTAGGGGCACGAGAGAGCGATGAAGAAGAAGGTGAGGAAGACACGATGTGTGGAGTTACAGTGGGAGTAATCTGCGCTATGGGAGAGGAAGATGAGAGACTAGAAATAGTGGACGCATAAGTAGATTGACGTGGCATGGGAAGAACAACTAAAGGTAGATTGAGCAGTGTGTTAGAGATGTTCGAGTTGTGTGTGTTATTGGGTTGTGAGGAAGAAAACATGGAATTAGTAGATGTGGGAAGTACTGAGAGTAGACCACAAGAATGGGCAACATTAGAATTGGAGTGGCGAAAAGGAAAATAACCCTCGTCAAACACAACATGACGGGAAATATGTACTTTGCCAGTAATTAAGTTGTAGCAACGATACCCCAGATGACAAGGACTATACCTAATAAAGACACGCTGTTGAGACTTCGGACTCAATTTATCAATTTTTATAGGACCAAGATAGGGTAACATAGACACTTGAACACGCGCAAAATTAGAGTAGGAGGGCGGGGAATGATAGAGCATTTCAAAGGGAGATTTTTGTGACAAGATAGGACTCAGGCAGTCTATTTATTAGAAAAACAGCAGTAGTGAAGGCCTCAAGCCAGAACTGTTTAGGAAGGGCCGCATGAAAAAGAATGGTTGCACCCATTTTTGTTACATGTCTTATTTTACGTTCAACAAGGCTATTTTGCTCGGGTGTGTGAGGACAAGATATGCGGTATTATATACCCGAGGAGTCAATAATAGATTTAAAATGATCTTGTGTTAGTTCCCTTGCCCCATCGCATTGAAATGATTAGTGGAGTTAAAAAGATTTTCAGTGAGTCTTTTGAAATGCAAAAAACAATCAACACACCCATCCTTACTTTTTAAGGGGTATATCCATGTAAATCTACTATAATCATCAATAAACAGGATAAAAAATCGAAAATCAGAGAAAGACAAAACAGGGGGTGGACCCCAGATATCACAATGAACTAATTTGAGAAGAAAACTGGTACATTTATTAGAACTGTGTGTTGAAATATCTGTAAAGGAGAATAATACAGCTACAATAGCTGTAAAGAAGAAGAAGAATACAGCTGCACATGTGATTGGCTAGCTGTAATGTTTATTGTTCATAAGCTGTACATTGACAGCTTATTTCCACTGCATTTGACACCTCATTTCATCATTGTTTAGTTTATGTTATAGCCTATAAATAGCTTGTAATTCTTTGTATCATTGTATCACATTCAAACACATTACATGAACATGAGATCAATGTATTATATTTTTTCAGCCTTGTTTCCTTTTTGGTATCAAGAGCCAAAACGTTAGAGGAACAACCCACACACAACAACAACAAAAAAAAGAAACAAAAATCAGAAACGATTGAGAACACAATAGAAAACTTCCTCACACTGCCTGTGACCTCGACTGCTACGATCAGCGCCACCACAACCCAGTGTTGTTTTGTCGTCGCTGCCTGGTCTGCCTCACGCCGACGTTATCGTCTTGCACTGATTAGTCTTCGCACCATCAAAATCTTGTCGTCGTTGTGTCGATTCCAACCCCTTCTTCTTTGATGTGGTAAGCAGTCATCGTCTTCAGTCACCTACAATCGAGGTATCCGAGTGTCCGGCTACCTCCATCGTCGTTGTCATCATTGTTGAGTGCCCTTGCCGAATCCAGTTGTGGTCAGTGCATTTGTTGCTTTGGTTTTATCCAATCTTTTATTTCATTTATTCTGATGATAAATTGAAAAGTTAAACAAAAAAAAAAAGTCTTTATAAATTATTATATTTTATTCAAAGACTATTATATTCAAGTTATTGCATCAATGACCACTGAAAAGGCAGAAACAAGTCAGGCATCTACTACTCCTCGTGTAGACCTTTCTCGTGAATCTAATGTTCCAGCACAGCGTGTTACAAGTGTATTATTGAATGGAAAAAAATTTCATGCTTGGTCCCGTTCATTTCGCCTGTATCTTGGTGGAAAACGTAAAATTGGATGGATTTTAGGCACAGAGAAAAAGCCAGAAAAAACTGATCCTAATTATGGTCAATGGGATGCGAACAATTGTATAATTTTGGGCTGGATGTTCAATTCTATGGAGGATCGGATTTATAATATGTTTGTGTATCACGAGACAATTCATGGTCTATGGACTGCCCTGACAAAGATGTATGCCCATGCACGCCATGATTCTTGAATCTTCGAGCTTTACCGTGAAATTTCTCATGCTTCTCAAGCAACTTCGGGACTATCTATTGCGGATTATTTCGGGTATCTCCAAACTAGATGGGAAGAGCTAGCTCAATATGAGCCTTTGAGTGATTTTCCAAATAATGTTGAGGTTGAGGCTAAACGTCTTGATCATCGTCGGACATATCAGTTCTTGATGGGTTTAAAGCTTGAATTCGAGAATCTCCGGACTCAGATTTTAAATGCAGCTCATCTACCCTTTTTATTTGAGGCCTTTGAAATTATGGATGGTGATGAACGAAGGCGTCTTCTTCTTGTACCCGAGCCTACTTCTCCTATTCTGGACCAGATGGCATTTGTTGCTCCTTCCAGTTCTAGGCAAACCAGCACCCGTCCTTATTGCCAACACTGTCAGAAGACTGGTCATCTCATTGACCGATGCTTTACCCTTCATCCTAAATTAAAGCAACAATACTCTAGAAAACCGTGGTAGTGGGCAAAAGAAAGGAGCTCCTCGTATTGGGGCTGTGGCCGAATCAACCTCAACAGAATTAGTTCCTATCCAACCTGATTATAGTCAGCTTCAGGCTCAGATTGCTCAACTACAACTCTATTTGGGCCTATCTTCATCACCTGGCCCCACGGCTGCCCTTGTTACAGGTACTCCTACCGCACTTCATGGTAAGTCAGGCCAACTATCTTGGATTCTGGATTTTGGGGCCAATAATCATATGACTGGTAAGCTTTCCGTTTTTTCTTCTACTGTCACTTCCATAAATCAATCCGTTCAAATTGCTAATGGAACATCTATTCCTATTCATTGTCAAGGAGATGTCTGTTCATCCTCAGATATAACTCTTCACTCTGTTTACTATGTGCCCAACTTTGCTTATAACCTATTGTCTGTTAGTCGTCTTGCCAAGAGTCTTCATTATGCAGCTATTTTTTTACCCGACCGTTGTTTTCTACAGGACCTGACTTCGAAGAAGATTTTTGGTAGGGGATATGAGCACGATAGACTTTACTACTTTGGCGAACCTCCAACCTCTATAATACCCTCGTCAAGTCTACATGCTTCTGTGTCTCCAGTTTTTGATACTCTTGTTGGTTCTATTCAAAATTTAGACTTGTGGCATACTCGTTTAAGACATGCAAACTTTCAATATTTATGTTGGTTATTTCCTTCTTTTAAAAAAGCATGCAAGGATTTTAAATTTAATTGTGTGACTTGTGAATTGTCAAAACATACTTGCACTACATATATTCCTCGCATGCATCGAGCTCCATGTCCATTTGACCTTGTTCACTCTGATATTTAGGGTCCTTCTCCTGTCACGGCACTCTCTCAACATCGTTATTATGTGACATTTATAGATGATCATAGTCGGTGTACTTGGGTCTACCTCATGAAGAAAAAATCAGAAATCTTCACCCATTTCACTCATTTCCTTCAAATGGTGAAAACCCAATTCCACACTGTTGTCCGCAATATTAGGTCTGACAATGGCAGAGAATACCTAACCAATGATTTTCGAGCCGAACTCAATAAAAAAAGAATTCTTCAGCAGCTTACTTGCCCTTACACACCCGAACAGAATGGTGTAGCAGAACGAAAGAACCGTCACATTATGTCTATGGTCCGATGTCTTCTATCTAGAATGAATGTTCCAAAATATTTCTGGCACTTAGCTGTACTCACTGCTACATACATCATCAATCGTACCCCTAGTCGTGTCCTCCAAAGTCAAACACCTTTGCATATTCTCTGACCAAATACTATTCTTTTTCCTCTTCTCCCGCGAGTCTTTGGTTGTACATGTTTTATTCAAAATCGTAGCCCGACCCGCACTAAGTTAGATGATAAAGCTATACGTTGTGTCTTTCTTGGGTATTCTTCTATGTCTAAATGATATAGGTGTTATGATCCTATGACTCGCCACTTTTACCACTCGGTAGATGTCATATTTCTTGAGACTGTCCCTTTTTTCTTTACTTCACCTGCCTTAGAGCAACTTCCTGAGGTGCTCTCTACAAAGGACCCTCATTTTCCTCGTCTGATTCCTATTATTGACACATCTTAACCCACTACAGAATCATCACCGCGCTCCAGTAATACTTTATCACCCAGTTCTTCTCTAGTTCCATTACAAGTCTACTCCCGGTGCCCTCATACTTCAGCTCCATTACCAGATTCTTCTCCGGATTCAGGTAACCTTTCTTCTTCCTTGGTCCCTGAACATGCACCTCCTTGTTACCCCACTCGTGAACGGCGTCCCCCTTCTCGTTACTTACTTTCATGTAGTACTAATCATCATATTGCCAAGTTTGTGTCATTTCAGGGTCTCTCCGATCAGTATAAATATTTCCTTAGTCAGGTTGATTCAGTCTTTATCCCTCGCTCCATTTATGAGGCTCTCCAGGATCCTTTATGGGTGGCAGCTATGAAAATAGAGATGGATACCTTACAGCAAAATCAGATGTGGGAGCTTGTTGATCTTCCAGTTGGTGAACGGGCAGTTGGGTGCAAATGGGTATTTAGTGTGAAGTACCTTGTTGACGGCACCATCGATCGGTATAAGGCACGCCTTATTGCTAAAAGGTTTACTCAGGTACCAGGCAAGGACTTTGGTGCCACATTTGCTCCTGTTGTCAAATTAACTACTGTCCGGCTCTTGGTCTCCTTAGCCGCCTCTTATTCTTGGCCTCTTCACCAATTAGATGTCAAGAATGCTTTTCTTAATGGTAATCTTTCTGAGATTATCTACATGGATCCTCCACCAGGTTTTCGGACTCAGGTGGAGTATTCTGAAAAAGTTTGCCGCCTTCATAAATCTCTCTATGGGCTTAAACAATCCCCTCGAGCTTGGTTTAGCCATTTTAGTGAAGTGGTCCTTACAATGGGGTTCATTAGGTTCCATTCAGATCATACATGCTTTGTTCGACACCATTCTCGAGGTGTATCATTATCTCAGTATATGTGGACGATATTATTATTACTAGAGATGATACTCAGGGAATTGATCAAGTGAAGCGGGACCTTGGGACGATCTTTGACACTAAATATCTGGGCATGCTCCGATACTTCCTTGGTATTGAAATGGCCCGAAATCGCTAGGGTATATCTTTGTCGCAAAAAAAGTATGCATTGGATCTTCTTCAAGATACGGGTATGCTAGGTTGTCGACCTGTCTCCACTCCTATGGACCCAAATGTTAAATTGACAGCATAATCAAGGGAACTGTTAGCTGAGCCATCAGTATATCAGAGACTTGTAGGTCGGCTTATCTACTTGACTAACACGAGGCCGGACTTAACCTATGCGGTGAGTATTGTAAGTCAATTCATGCACGCACCTCGTTCTTCTCATCTGGATGCTGTTTATCATATCCTCCGGTATCTTAAATCTTCTCCTGGTCTTGGTATCTTCTATACAACTGGTGTACAAGAGGGATTGTCTTGTTACACTGATGCTGATTATGCAGGGTCAAAAAGTGATAAGCATTTTACCTCGGGTATGTGTACTTTCCGTGGCAATCACCTTATCTCATGGAAAAGTAAAAAACAAGCAGTTGTCTCGTGATCTTCTGCTGAAGCTGAGTACCATGCTATGGCCCAAGGAACATGTGAACTTCTTTGGTTACGCTATCTTCTGACTGAGTTAGGCTTTCCAGTGATTGACTCGTCTACCTTGTTCTGTGATAATAAATCTGCTATTATGTTGTCCTCTGACTCAATCCTTCATGAGAGGACAAAACACATTGAGGTTGATATTCATTTTATTCGAGAAAAAGTTCGCTCAGGGGTTATCACACCTTGTTTTGTTACATCATCTGAGCAAGCTGCTGACATGTTTACTAAGTCAACTGGACCATTACTTCTCCAATCAGCTATTGTCAAGCTTGGGCTCGTTGATATATTTTCCCCAGTTTGAGGGGGAGTGTTGAAATATCTGTAAAGGAGAATAATACAGCTACAATAGCTGTAAAGAAGAAGAAGAATACAGCTGCACATGTGATTGGCTAGCTGTAATGTTTATTGTTCATAAGCTGTACATTGACAGCTTATTTCCACTGCATTTGACACCTCATTTCATCATTGTTTAGTTTATGTTATAGCCTATAAATAGCTTGTAATTCTTTGTATCATTGTATCACATTCAAACACATTACATGAACATGAGATCAATGTATTATATTTTTTCAGCCTTGTTTCCTTTTCTTTGAAATGGAAGTTTGTGGCTTTTGCATTGCATATAAGAATTACAAAGCTTATTCAACTTGAATGCACCAGAAACATTAAAAAACTTCCTAGAACTAAGAATGGACACGACAGAGTGTGCTGGGTGGCCCAATCTATTATGTCAAACTTCAAGAGGAGCACGATCAGAGATGACAAACGCAACAGGACTAGTCCAGTACTGGAAGACTTGGACACAATCGGCAGTGGAAGTGATAAGAGATTAAATTCAACACGGCTCATGAGAAAGGGGTCTCGGTGTGGAGGTCCTTCACAATACAACAAGAGGGATTAAATTCTGAGTGAAACATCATTTTTCTTAGTAAACTGCGATACAGAAAGTAGATTTCAAGTAAAATTTTTTGAAGTGAAAAGGTACGAGAAGGTGTAGAGAAAACGGATGAACCTATATGAGAAATGGGAATAGACTTACCATCCCCGATAACCACCTGATCACTACCGGTATAAGGCTGAATGTGTTGCAAGAGTGACGGGTCAGACGTCATATGCGAAGACGCCCTAGAGTCAAGGATCCAAGACTTAATAGAACCAGCTGGTGGAGAAGTAAAGAGCATATGAGCCTATTGAAAATGATAACCTGCATAAGGAGAGTGCAACCCCCTATTCTTCGACTGAGAGTAACGATACCTATACCGAGCCGCAAAATGACCATTCTTTTGACAGATGTGACATTTAGTGCGAGAAAAATTAGAGTTGGAATGAGAAGATTGAGTCGGCTTGGATGAATTTGGATGAGAGTGCGAGACAAAATTGGAGTTTTTGTGCACTACCACTTTTACTTCATGAGAAATTATAGGAGACTGGAGCTGATTGGTTAAGGCCATGGTTGTACCGGATGACTAATGAGACTGGGGATGATCATCTAGGAGGAGACACTGCTCATACATAAAAAACTTAGCACGAATTTGGGAAAAACTTGGAGTTGTCACCAACTGTTCGACGGGAGTAACAAATGGACGATAGTCTTTTAGGAGGCCATCTAGATTAGCAAGAACCATGTCCAAATCATTGAGGGGATCCCCAACGGCAATTAGAGCAGTGGAGATGGTATGAATGTGGTGAAAGTATTCGGCGGTAGAGAATGTGCCTTTCTTAAGGGTGTGAAGCTGGGCACGCAAGAGGGATTTGCGAGCAAGTGATTGTTGCTGATAGGATTCATGAAGAGACCGCCAAAGAGAATGAGTAGACTCGAAACCCGTCGCCTGGTGGACTAAAGGCTCAGATAGTGTGGCTGTGATGCAAGAGGTAACAAAGCGATTATAGCAGAACCAATTATCCAAGGCAGACGTAGCAGTTGCGCTATCATCAGAGGTGTCAGACACAGGAAGAATGGGTTTCTTGATTAACCATTGATGTAGCGCAGGAGTATGTTAAAAGGCAGGAAATTGATCATTTGAGTTTGCCACGTCAAGTAGTTGGAGTTGTCAAGCAAAACAGTGACAAAAGTTTTGATATTAGCAGTGGGAAGAGAGAATATGGGGGAAGAAGAATTGGGTTTGGATGAAGCTGTAGTGGAAGAGGAAACGGATATAGTGGAGGCCATGATGGATCAACAAAGAAGGGAAAGAAGAAAGTGACGTTGTTAGCTGTGTGAAGACGTTAGTCAAGGGATACCATGAAGAGACTTAAGTTGTAATGTGTTTTTGTGCTTTCATTGATCGAAAAGGATGTACAATTAATATGTTGATATATAGTACAGAAGATAAACATGATAAACATATATTGTTAGGATAAGATAAATACAACTAAATACAAAAATATTCAAAAGCAAATATTAAAGGCCGTTATCACACAGTGTTAAACATGTATACATTGACATCATCAACAATTGCTCTCTCATGATTATCATGGAGTTTGTTAGGACATGATGGTTACTGGATGAAATCAGGTGATGAATGGACATGAAAAATGGACATGAAGTCAAGAAAGCCCGTCGCAGAAGTTAGCCTATAAGATAATTAAGGTAAGCACCTTAGCATTGAACGGGATAGTGACACCTACGGATGATGGTTTGGGTAGAGAAACCTCTTCCTTTAGTTCCTTTGGTATTAAAATTGAATAATTATTTAAAATATTTGGATTTGGGTGTAACAGTTGAGAAATTTGGCCTCCTTATCAAACACTTGTGTTCGTGTGAAGACTTCTTATTTTGTGGTTCTTAGTGGCTCTTAATTATTAGTTTGTGGTTGTGGTGTCACAATCTATTGGGGTGGGATTCACCCCTTCTATTTCTATCAATTAATGATACTAACATTTCTGGAGGTTGTTGCGGCTCAATTGAGTTCCCAACTGTTGTCTAAGGGCAAAAGTAGCGAGCCAGTCACCATACATATTAACCTCTCGGTATACATGTTTATTGTTGAACCCATTTTGTTCTGCAAGCAAACTTCTACATTTATCAATAATCGGCTTCAAGGAGTTGCTCAGCCTTTCCCACATTTATCATGTATCCCGATATCCAATTGCCATCAATATCCTTAAATATAATCCCTGCTCCTGCTAGTCCCGAGTTCCCTTTTGAATACCCATCAACATTTAATTTCCATCCCCTTATCGGTCGAGTCCAGTTGTTGTGGGGAGCCTAGGGAATCTGAGAACAAATAATAGACCTTAACATTTATGTGTAAAACTTAACTATTGACCCAAAAGCTTAAACTATTGGGTCTTGAGCCTATACATGTTTATTAATAACTCATTATTTTTTTAATTTTTCTATGTGGGAGAAATCCTTCTCTTTGGTCTTTAGTTCACCATATGAAACTCCTAACAAATCTTTCTCTTTTCACATATGAACTCCAATTGGGCATTAACTCTCCCTTGATCCATATTCATTGTCGATGAATCCATTTTATCACTCTCACAAGATATTTAGATCTTCTTTTTACACCTTAGCTACTACCATGCTAGCTCAATAGCTTTTTCCCGTGCACCCTAGATTAACCATGCACCTCCCTGTACACCCCAGACAATCATGCATCTTAGCTACTACTATGCCAACTCCAGTAGCTCTTCCTCGTGCACCCGAGATCAATCATGAGGCTCCGCGATCTTACTCTCGTATAAGTTCGCTTAGAATCACCTAGATCAACCAATATTTGCTCCATTGCATTACTGTAACCTCATATAACTTTGAAAGTATAGCCCAATAATTATGTTTATCTTGTCCCTACTCCATCGTCTGAGCCCCGCTGTCTAACTCTCTCGAGAGTCCATCACGATAGTCCACCGTTAAGCTTTTGAATCAATAGTGAGTTTTACACATATGTATTAAGGCTCATTTATTCTCAAGTTCTTTGGGCTCGTCACAACACCAGTGAATTTGCACCATTTTTTTAAACACCCGTGTTCTAGGATTATTACTTATTGTCCATGCATCAATAATGCTTCTAGCATATCCAGCAACATCTTTCAATTTTCCATTCACATCCAGACTTTGTTGTTCATCATTTCCATAAAGTTTTTTATTGCGCCATTTCCATAGCCACCACAAAGTGGAAGCAAATAGGATATTCCAATCAATCCCTCGTACTTTTTCTTTGTTGCATAAATTTTTTCGCAGCCAGTCAAGCCAATTGTCATTATTTGAATCTTCATGGGGTACATTTAGTCCAATAGCCAACCAAACTTCACGTGCCACGGGGTAAGAACGCATGAAATGTATAGCATCCTCTTTAACACTCTGGGCCAGGAGGTGACAAGTTTAAAGGGGTGGGTGTGTGAGTGGGTGGGGTTTTTTTATTTTTTTTTTATTTTAAGGTGATGAGAATTTTTTTTATTTTTTTATTTTATATCAAGGATGAGGGAAGAAACGGAAAAAAATGTGTCTGTAATTAAGGATAATTTTGTTCAAAAAACATTTAAGCAAAAAAATATAAATAATTGTATATGGGGGCGTGAGGTACAAATTTCGTTAAAGCAGATAGATTTTTTTGACATGGAGATACTTAGTCTAAAAAATCACAAGAGGATTATGAGGGTTATGGTACCAAAGGAGGTATTATTCACTTTTAACAAATCATAGAAAATTGTGTTCATTTCACCCCTCTTACAAGTCTATAGACCAAAATGTTATTTTTGAAAGATTGAGGACCAACAAAATGTTTCTTTTAAAAAGATTAAAGACCAACTTGTCATTGACATTATATCTGACAGAATGTACAAGTAATTTGCCCTTCAATTTATTACACCATCACCGGAAATAATATTTTATAGTGAAGAATGATTAATTTAGAAAAACCTAAGGTGATAAAATTATGAAAGGACAACCAGGATTTGTGTCCCTTCTACTCTAGATTAAATAGTCAACTCAATGCTTCAATCCAACATTTAACTAAAGCCAATTAGCATACTATCAGCATGCATTCATAATTTATTTCAAACAAATAAAATCAAAATTCTAAATCAGAGTAATCCTGAACAGGGGCAACGAAGTGGGCATGTTTGTCGCCCCTCCATCTCTATTTGGTGACAGAACTGAGTTTCATCGTCATTTCGTTGCTCGAAAGCTGTTTTCTTGTAGTGTCCTGCATGACATACCAATTAAACTATTTTTATATCTTTTTCTTCTTTTAATTCTTTTCTATCTCCTCAATTCCTTTTTCTCTCTGTTAATCAATATTTATTCAAAATACTTTTCTTTTTTGTTTAACCATATCAAACCCCCACGACAAAAAAAAGAAAATCAAACCAAAATATTTTAAAAAACAACAATAAATCAATCGGTCAAAAGAAAAGAAGCAGTCTTGTGCAATTTTTTTTTTTTTTCTTTCTTGTTGTGCATCGTTCTAATTATCACTTTGGTTATCAAAATAGGTTCTTTGGAGGATCAAGAGATTGTGGGTTGGGGAATATTGCTTGGTAGAATTTAATTTGTGAGTAAAAGTTATGTAGAATACTTCTCTCTTTAATACATTTTTTATATCTAGATTGACCGTAAAAATCTTTCTAGTTGTTGATTAAATCCTTCCATCCTACACTATCTGATACCTTCGTATGTCCGGTGCTACTATTGAGTTATAATGAGTATATTGAAATTTTCTTAGATATATTAGTGGTCATATTTAATCCAATCATACTTTTCGGTGTCTATGAAATATGCAGTGGAAACTAGAGCTTAAAAAATATCACCTATCCTTCAAGTCTATTACAGAAGTTGACTGGGGTCAAGGGCTTCGCTAATATGTCTTCACTCACCAGTCTTTCCACCAGTTTTCCTTTTAGACAACTTGCATGAGATTTTGAAGTAAGCCTCAATCGAGCCTTTAAATTTCTCGAAGCCTCGATCAGAATTTGATGCCTCGCAATTTCAACCAGCCTCAACCACAGTTTGCGAATTCTAGTATCTTCTGACTTCAAGTTCGATGAAGTTCCTCTCAATTTCTGTTACCAGAGTCTCTCTGGTTTTTCTTATTGTGTTTCTACTATGTGTGAGAGCTTTTGCAAACACAACAGCTAATAATATTTCTTTTCATAATGAGAAAGATTATGTTGCCTTAATGGACTTCAAGTCTAAGATTATGAATGATCCTTATGGAATCATGAAGTCATGGAATGGTTCTGTCCATTTCTGTACATGGCCTAGTGTTACATGTGGTCGCCGGCATAGAAGAGTCACCCGTTTAAACCTAGCTCACAGCGGCTTGGTGGGTTTCTTGTCACCTTTCCTTGGAAACCTGAGCTTTCTTCGAGAATTGATTCTATCGAACAACACTTTCCATGGAAAAATTCCACCTGAATATGGTCGTCTCTTTAGGCTACAAAGGCTAAACTTGTCTATCAACTCTCTTGAGGGAGAAATTCCTGCCAACTTATCTCGATGCTCTAATCTTATATATCTTTCCATAAATACTAACAAATTAGCTGGGAGAATTCCAGAGGAACTTGGTTCCTTGTCAAAGCTGGAGATGTTATCTATTCACAAAAACAAGCTGATAGGAGAAATTCCTCCTTCAATTGGCAATCTTACCTCATTGCTAACTTTCTCTGCAGCATTCAATTTTCTAGTGGGAGATATACCAGAAAGCTTGGGTCAGTTAAAAAGTTTGACATCCCTGGCATGTGGCGCTAACAATCTATCTGGTAAATTACATGGAAGCCATCCCCCAAGCTTAGGAAGCCTCATGCTCCCTCATCTTTACTATCTTTAGTTAAGGAATAACAATTTAACAGGACCACTTCTATCCTCATTATCAAATGCCACAGAACTACAACAATTTGAAATGAGTACCAACATATTCAGTGGAAAAATAGCAATTGATTTTGGGGGCATGCAGAATCTTGATAGTGTTATCACTGGATGAAAATAATTTTGGAAGTGGGGAACCAGATGAAATGTTTTTCCTTAGTTCTATGACAAACTGTAGCAATTTGGAATTGGTGGAATTAGGCTGGAACCAACTAAGAGAAGTGTTACCTGAAGACATTGGCAATTTTTCATCCCAACTCTCATTTCTATCCCTTGAAAAAAGTCATATATATGGAGGCGTCCCTTCACCAATAGGTACCCTCATCAGCTTACATAGTTTGTACCTTTATGACAATCAGTTAAGAGGCAGAATTCCTAGTAGTTTAGGCAATCTTCAAAAGTTACAAAAGTTGGATCTTAGTGAGAACGAGTTGTCAGGAAAAATTCCAGAATCTCTAAGGAACCTAACTCTTCTGAATAAACTCCATCTTCATCAAAACTTATTAGAAGGAGCCATACCACCCGCTCTTGGAAATTGCAAAAACTTGTTGGTGTTGAGTCTTTCTCAAAACAAGCTTAGTAATACCATTCCAAAAGAGATTTTCAGGATTTCTAGTTTAAGTTTGCATCTCGATTTATCACAAAATCATTTGTCTGGGTCATTACCTACAGAGATCGGCGAGTTGGTGAATCTATCCGATCTCGATGTGTCTGAGAATAACTTGTCTGGTGAAATTCCTGAAAGCATTGGCAAATGTACGAGTCTTCTGAACTTATCTCTAGCAGGAAACTTATTCTATGGATCTATTCCTTCATCCTTTGAATCGTTGAGAGGCATTCAAATTATGAATGTTTCTCATAACAACTTTTCTGGCAAAATTCCTCTGTTTCTCAAAAACTTCGCGTTACAGATCCTAGACTTGTCTTTCAATGATCTTGAGGATGAGGTGCCAATGCAAGGCATCTTTGCGAATGCAAGTGTAGTGTCGGTTGTTGGAAACAGAGGGTTGTGTGGGGGCGTCGCAGAGCTTCAACTACCAAATTGCCACATCAGTGAGCCAAAGAAACATAAGTTATCCTCCGCAATAATTATATCGATAGTGGCAGCAGCTTGTTTGTTCACTGGGGTAATATGGCTTTCGTACTTCTTCATCTGCTCATCCAAGAGAAGAAGTAATCTACTTCCTGCATTGCCGTCTAGGAGATCACATTTGGAAGTTACTTATAGGAAGTTGTTCAAAGCAACTAATGGCTTCTCTTCGGAGAATTTGATTGGCGCCGGTAGTTTTGGCTCAGTTTACAAAGGGATCTTTGATGATGATAATGGTGTCATTATAGCAGTCAAAGTAATCAACCTTCTCAATCGAGGAGCTTTGAAGAGTTTTATGCATGAATGTGAAGCACTAAGGAATGTTAGGCATCGAAATCTAGTGAAGATTATAACTTGCTGCTCAAGCATTGATTTTCAAGGTAATGATTTTAAAGCTTTGGTATGATGGCAGGGAAAAGACCCATTGATCCTATGTTTGTTGAAGGCCTTAACCTTCACAAGTTTGTCAGCATGGCTATGACGAATCATGTCATAGATGTTGTTGACCCAATTCTTCTCAAGGCAGATGGAGTTGTGACGATCAACAACAGCACCAGTCAGCTTCAAGTCATAAAGGGTAGTAAAATGGAGGAGTGTTTGATTTCGGTTTTCCAGGTTGGCTTGGCATGCTCCATGGAGTTACCACAAGATCGAATGGACATGAGTGACGTGGTCGTTAAGATGCAATCTATCAAGAATAACATGTTATGATAAAAAGGTACACCCCAAAGAAATTAACTATCCAAAATTGGCGTAAAAATCTTCAGACTTTATCGATGATATTTGGAGTTTGTGTATTCTGTTTCACATTAATTTGTAGCGCATTCATGTTAATGGTAGTGGTAATTGATACTGCTAGATGTTAAGATTGCCCTCTAAGCTGCAAATTGGAACTAAAGCTGGTGATATTAATGCATACTATATGCTTGCAATGTTGATTATGTTATGGATCAATATTGGTAATAGGGTCTGAGGTTTAAGGAATTTTGATGAGTTTTTTGCATTCAATTCAAGGTGTTGCCCGAATTCTCCCTTGAGATTAAACTCTGTTAAGTTTTAGGGGCGGAGCTACTATATATTGCAGTCCCAATTAACCTCGAATTCTTTTTGAATTTGTGTATTTTGAAAGTATTCTTAGACTAAAAAAATTAATTTAATCCCGTTGAAAAATAAATTAATTGTACGAATATTAAGTTGTGTGATCCGTCCTAACACTCACTGCAAACATCATCACAAATCACCCCATCATAACCCAAGAACACCCTAATTTTCAGACCCATATTCATTAACAAGTTTATTATAATTTATATACAACCAATTATTTACACGTATACATGTATACACAAATGCATATATCAAACCCACAATTGACCAAAACAATTAAACTTCAACTAACGGAAACTGCAAGAGATTAATATGAAACATGTTTGCACTCAATCCTCGATGCAGCTTGCAGCGGCAGCTTTGGGGAGTTGTTCGTGTCTTTGTGAGATGTGGAAGCGTGTTTTTTTTCTTTTTTTGGTGTTTGGATTGAATAATTATTTAAAATATTTAGATTCTGATGTAATAATTGGGAATTCGACCTCACCTTGGGATTGTTTTGGAGATCTTTCCTTGATCAAATATTTGTGTTCATTTGGAGACTTATAATTTTGTTGGGTTTAAAGGCTCTGAATTATTATTATTTTGTAGTTGCACATCTATTGAGTTTGAGGGATTATATTTTTTTGGACACGTACTATGTCACGTGTTGGAAATCTTCTCGTTTGTGGGACTTGGGGCATCAAAATTCGTTTCTTAGGAATCATAATTCTTTGTGCAACAACTTTGCTTCATTAACTTCTCCAAATTCCTATATTTTTGCTATAATTTCGAATTTGCTACAATTGGTACTGTATTTGGATAACTTGCTAATTCATTTTTCTTTTTGTATGTATTTAGAGCTACTAATTAAACTGTTGAATATCCAAATGATTGAATACCTAGTGTTGTATCTCTCGTTCTTTAGAATTTTGCATTTCTATCAAGGTAAATGGCACGGAACCCCCTGTACTTTCACTGATATGTACGTTTTTCCCTTATACTTTAGAAAGTGCAAAAAATCCTCTTATAGTTTGTAAATACGTGCACACGTCCCCCTCCGTCACAAAAATCGTTAAACTTAACCGAGAGTGTAAGACACGCTCGACTTTTGCGAATATTGGATGATATTTTGATGTTTTAATGGCACGAGACCCCTCTGTACTTTTATTTATGTGCATGTTTTCTCCTATACTTTATAAAGTGTAAATAACCCCTTCATAATTTGTAAATACGTGCACACGTCCCCCCTCCATGTGGAATGTTTCAATTTTTAAAATAATACATTAAATTATAAAATCTTATTTGTACATAAGTTAACAAAAATATCAAATTATTAATTTAATGTATCATTTTATAATTTTATCAAAATTATTAATTTTTTACACTAATCCTAAGTCAGGACCATATAATTTTATTGTTTAAAACATATTATTAAATTATCGAATATTAATTTGAAGATGTTTTGTTGTATACCATGAGAGGTAATCACCAATTGGACAACCCCAAATTTCTCGATCTTTGTCATATTTGAAAATTAAGTCCTGTATTTTTAAAAGTACTACTTTTAAACTTTTAAGACAACAATTCTGCACATAAGTAAAAGTACATCCTGTCCCGGGTATGTGCAAAATAGTTCAGAATATCTCGATAAAATTATAAAATAATTCATTAAATTAATAATTTGTTGTCTTATTTTGAATATTTTTGTTAACTTATGTAACAAATAAGATTTTATAATTTAATGTATTATGTTAAAAATTGAAACATTCCACACGAAGGGGGGACATATGCACGCATTTACAAACTGTAAGGGGGTTATTTGCACTTTATAAAGTATAGAGGAAAAACGTGCACATAAATAAAAGTACAGGGGGTTTCGTGCTATTAAAACATCAAAATATCATCCAATATTCGCAAAAGTCGAGCGTGTCTTACACTCTCGGTTAAGTTTAACGATTTTTGTGACGGAGGGGGACGTGTGCACGTATTTTACAAACTATCAAGAGATTTTTTGCACTTTTTAAAGTATAAAGGGAAAACGTACACAATAGTGAAAGTACAAGGGGGTTCCGTGCCATTTACCCTTTCTATCAATTGACCCAACTAGGTGATTGCATTCTTTTGCTATATTTTCGAACTTCTTAAATGCTACTTGAGATTTCATGATCTGTTTGTTTTGAAAATGATTTTCCAAGAAAAAACTATGGGTTTATTCGATTTGAATTATATTGATTGATCCATCCATGAAGACCATGGAGCGCGATAGAAATTATCATGGAGATTTGGATAAATGGGGATATATCAAACTTCCTTGGTTTTATGGGAGTCTCTAAACAATTAATGTGTTTTGTATCTTCAATCACCATACTCTAAATATCCATATGATGCATTCTCTCTCTAGGATACCTGGGAGAAAATTGTTAAGAGGAAAGTCCTCATTCTTTGTCATTTCAATTTTCATATTTTTTTTTCCAGTCTAGTTCATAACCCACGGACGACACCCTTCAAGTCATAATGCTTTTGTGCTCTTATATATTTTGATTGCGTTCATTTTACTATAAACGTATTCTACTTACTGGTTTTGTTTCACTCACTCTTTTTCTGTAGTTTATTTTTAGTTGGAGAGGAGTACATTTGGGTACAGCAAGTGTTGTTTTCATAGGTATGCAATGGTTGTAACTAGCCTAGTTTTCACGGGTTTTATAGGGGTGCGTGACCATAATTAAAGGCAACAAAGTAAAGATTGTAAAAATAGAAGAGGAGAAATTACTTGACTAGTAACATGTAGTCATTGGCGGAGGCACCCTTTGGTCAATGTGTGCACTTGGGAAAAAAATAGTTTATTATTATTATTTTTTAGTATTAAAACAATGATAAGTGACAGTAAGTAAAAGTTATGGGAGGTAAATAACTGATGAGAGTTGTCTTATTTTTATTTTTAACTAAAGATTCCTTTCAATTATATTATCTTGTTTTCTCGTATTGAGGATGTTCAATTATAATAAGACTTCTTTTCTCCTAAAGTTATGCGAGGATGATAAGAAAAGAAAATAGGGGGTAGTAACTTTTTTTTTTGATTGACCTGATGCATATATAGGGGTACACCTTGGAGTTTATCAGTTGGTGATTGGTAATAATCATTAAAAAAAAGCTACTACCCCCTATTTTCTTTTCTTATTATCAATCTTTTTATTTGAATCTTGGCCCCCCAATGTTAAATTCTTAGTTTTGCCCTTACTGGTCAGGCTTCTCCGAATAATTCAATAGTCAAACTCTGCTATTTAGATTCTCATGTTATCCAAAAAAAATATTTGAGATTTAGGTGTTATATTTTTAGTGCCACATGAGGACTATGAGTATATTATGACATCACAGAGGATGACATAGATATATATACATGAGCCACGTGTCAAGACTCGTCTCGTTGGGACTTGGAGTGTGACAATTCCTTTCTTTTTGGAATCATGCAATTTTAATCCTTATGAGCAATAATGCATAATGTTAAACAACTATACGATGTTATATATGATGATTACTGGATGAAATGAGATGATGACTATTAAGCAATAATATCAAAGTCACAATCTTCTGAGTTCTGATGAATGTTTTAAAATGGACAAATCAAATGGGAAAATTAAGGAAATTTTCACAAATTCATCTGCACCAGTCCTGTGGCCATTCAATCAATTTTTTTTTTAAATTTATATAAAAAAAATCTAAAATCGTACAACACATAATTTAACTAATAAAAATTAATCTCGCAATCTCTCGCATATCAGGGATAGAACTAGGAAATCTTTTCAGTGGGAACTAAAATAAATAGTTTTTCAACTATATTAGTATTTTTTTTTTTCAGTGGGGGCTAATTAATTTTTTTTAACTAAAAATACATAAATATTTAAATTTTTTTTGAAAAAATACATAGAATTTTTAACGTTATTCTAGACCAATGGGACTGCTTGGGAGCTAAAATAAATAATTTTTTAACTATATGAGTATATTTTTTTTACTGGGGTTAATTAATTTTTTTTAACTAAAAATACATAAATATTTAAATTTTTTTTAAAAAAATATATAAATTTTTTAACATTATTCTAAATCACTGGGAGCTGCAGCTAGCACCTGGGTACCTCGGCCCAAGGTACCTTTAACCAGAACAAACCCCTGGTATGCAATCTGACCAGAGAAAATGGACATGAAACATGCATAAATTGAAGTCAACAAAGCCGGTTGCAGAAGTTAGACTATAAGGGCATCTTTAATAGGAGTTTTATAACGTAATAATAACTATTTTTTAACAAATATAGAGACTCTTGAAGAAAAAAATCAACACTAATAGATAATATAGAGTTTCAAATCCAATCTTTTGTTTCAAAGTTAACAAATTTTAACAAAAATAGATACTAGACTCTATTTTTTTCAACAAATTTGTTGAAAAAAATAAAAGCTCAAGAAAAAGACAAAAAAATTTAGAATCCACTCTGCATAGGTCTCTTCAACAAATCAGATTTGACATCTCACTAATAACTTTAACAAAAAAAAAAAGTTGGCAACTTCAAAAAAAATAGAACATTATCTTGCGGGTCTTACCATGGATCTTTAAATTTAGAGCCCCTAATTGGGAATGATTTTTTTTAGAGACTAAAAAACACATGAGTCTTTAAATTGAGCTCTAAAAAATAACAAAATTCTAAATTTATTTTTAGAGCCTCTCAATTTAAAGTCTCTATTGAAACTAATCTAAAAAAAAAGGGAATAAGAAATTACTCGACTGACAAGGTGTGGCAAACAAACAATTAATGTTTGAAAATTCCACACCCATAGATCACGCAATGTACGTTTTCGTTTCTTCTGCGTAAGTATGTAGTGGAAACTAATAAAACTAAAATATTGTACTTATCCTCCAAAAACGATTACAAAAGATGACTGGATGTTATGAACCTATGAATTATAGGGAGTAATTAAAAGTAGAATAAAAGACAGAAAAGAGCTCAAGAGAGTTTTTATTGAATTTTCTGCAACAAAGATACATAAAATGGAAAGCTGCAATCTAAGGAAAGGAAAGAAACGGAAGCAGGAAAAAAACTGAAAATAAGAAACTGATTCTTCTCTGCCTACATTCAAGACTCCACTACATCATATAGTCTATCTAGCTAATAACTACCCAACCACTGCTAATAACTAACCAGCCACTAACCAGTCACGTAATCAACAAAGTAAACTGGCTTAGCTCTGTTTCTAATGCTTCTTCTTATCAGCGAGCCTTCTTATTCTCTGTCACGTTGGGTTAACACTTTTTCCTCGTCGTGGTCCATTTCTTTTTGGTTCATAACAATTCTTCCCCCTTTTGAAAGAACCTTGTCCGCAAGGTTCGGATTGAAGTTAGGATATGCGGCAAAGAACTCTTGTTGATCCAACCATGATGCTTCTTCGCGTGGCAAATGCTGCCACTGAACCAGAACTTGGGGGATGATTGTTCCATTGTGCAAGAGCTCTCTACTTTTTAAGATAGCAGCTGGTTGTAATGATGGCATACCTGATTCCGGAGGCATAACAACCTGTTGAGGTGCGACACCGGAGCTTCCTACTGCTTTGTTTAAGAGGGAAACATGGAACACCGGGTGTATTTTTGCATCAGTTGGCAATGCTAATCGGTAAGCTACCGGACCAATTTTAGCAGTGATCTCAAAAGGCCCAAAAAATTTTCTGCTGAGTTTTTGATTGCCACGACCTCGCACAGACGTCTGCCTATAAGGTTGCAAATAGACTAACACCCAATCACCGACTTGAAATTCACAGTGCGATGCTTGTCGACCTGTTCCTTCATTCTTTGTTGAGCCCTTTGCAAATTATTTCTTAGTTGTGCCAAAATAACATCTCTGTGTTGCAACTCCATGTCAACCGAAGCATTAGCCGCTGACTGTGGAACATATCGCATCAAGGTTGGAGGATCTCGTCCATACACCGCAATAAATGGGGTCATACCAATTGATATATGATAGGCAGTGTTATATGAATACTCGGCCCAGGATAAAAACCTTGCCCACAACTTTGGATTGTCCATTACATAACTTCTCAAATACATTTCCAGAGTGCGATTGAGCCTTTCCGTCTGACCATCAGTTTGAGGGTGGTAAGAGCTGCTCATATTCAGAGAAGTGCCTTGCAACTTGAATAATTCTCTCCAAAAAGAACTAGTGAAAAGCTTGTCACGATCACTAACTATGGAACGGGGCATGCCATGTAAACGAACAACATCACGCATAAAAATTTCAGCAATCTTTGCACTTGTAGCTTGTCCCGGAATAGCAGAAAAATGACCATATTTTGTGAGTCTATCAACAACAACGAGTATTTCGGAAAATCCTTTAGAAAGAGGCAAACCTTGGATGAAGTCCATAGATACATCTTCCCAAATTTTATCCGGAATAGGTAATGGCTGCAATAAGCCAGCTGGTGCCAAATGACTGCCCTTTGCTTGTTGACAAACTAAACACTGTTCTACATACTTACGAACATCATCTTTCATGTTTTTCCAATAACAATTCGGAACTAGGCGCATGTAAGTACGCAAAATACCTGCGTGTCCCCCAGCTGGAGAATCATGAAACTCTTTTAAAATAGTTGGTCGAAGTGAAATAGGTATTACCAACCTGTTTTTGAAGTATAAAAGACCATCTTGAACTGCATAACCTGGCATCGTTTCAGGAGATGAAATAAATTGTTGATGAAGCTCACTGAGTTCAGGATCAGATTGATTCGCTGCTTGCAACTCAGAAATGAAATGTAGTTTTACCAAAGAGAAGGACTGTAAATGAGCTTCAATCGGATTTCGGGATAAAGCATCAGCAGCAGTATTCTCTTTTCCCGGCTTGTAGACAATCTCAAAATCAAACCCCAACAGTTTGGCGAACCACCTTTGTTGGTCCGGTGTTTGAATAGTTTGCTCAACTACTGCCCGTAAGCTTTTCTGATCAGTCCGCACAGTAATTTTTCTCCCTAAAAGGTCCTGCCTCCACTTAGCAATTACAGTCGTGATTGCGAACATCTCACGTTGATAAGTTGAACCATGTTGTAGCCGTGGCGTTAACTTTTGGCTAAAGAAAGCTATTGGATGTTCATTTTGCAACAAAGTTGCGCCGATTCCTATTCCAGACGCATCTGTTTCCAAGACAAAAGGAAGCTAAAAATTTGGAAGAGCAAGCACTGGAGCTGTTGTGAGTGCTTGTTTGAGATTTTGAAAAGCAATTGTCGCAGCGGAAGTCCAGCAAAAGGCTTCTTTCTTTAATAAAACAGTCAATGGAGATGCTATAGAAGCATAATTTTTGATGAACCTTCTATAGTAACCCGTAAGTCCCAAAAAGCCTCTTAATGACTTCACTGTACGTGGCTCGACCCATTTCATAACAGCTTCGATTTTGGCCGGATCCATGGAAACTCCTTTTGGTGATATAATATGGCCAAGATACTCAATTTGTTGTGTGCCAAAGACGCATTTGGATTGCTTTGCAAAAAATTGATGTTGCCATAGTAAAGTCAACACTTGAGCAAGGTGTTGAATATGTTGATCGAAGCTTGGACTATAAACCAATATATCATCAAAAAAAACCAAGACACACTTCCTGAGAAGAGGGCGGAATGTGTCATTCATGACCGATTGAAACGTTGAGGGTGCGTTTGTTAGCCCAAACGGCATCACCAAGAATTCATAATGGCCATCGTGCGTTCTAAACGCTGTTTTGTGCGTGTCACTTGGCTTGACCCGAATTTGATGATATCCGGATCTGAGATCTAATTTGGAGAAATATTGTGCCCCATGTAGCTCATCAAGAAGTTCATCAACAGTCGGAATTGGAAACCTGTCTTTAACAGTCACGGCATTCAACGCACGATAGTCAGTACAAAACCTCCAAGTGCCATCTTTTTTTTTTACCAACAATACTGGCGACGAAAAAGAACTCTGGCTCGGCTTGATAATTCCATCTGCTAACATTTCAGCAACGAGCCTTTCAATTTCATTTTTCTGAAAATGAGGATATCGATAAGGCTTCACGTTAACAGGCGCTGTGCCGGGCTGCAAGCAAATAGCATGGTTTCTCTCTCGAGACGGTGGTAACCCGTGAGGTACTGAGAATACTTTCTCAAACTTCTGCAACACAGCCTGTAGCTTAGGATGTACAATTGATTCCGCCTCCATATGCTCTAATTCCACCGTTAAACTGAAGCAAGCAGCTAATGACCCAGTTGAATGCATTCGTCTAACTCCCTTGTAAGGAACATTAGTAAGAATAAAACTTGTATCACCTTTTAACAGAACATCACGACCATGAACTTGGAACTGCATTGTAAGCTTTGAATAATCCTGCAAAATAGGACCAAGCGTGGACAACCAAGACACTCCCAAAACCACATCCGATCCAACCAAGGGCAAAACATGTAAATCCACCACAAACTCATGACCCTGTGCTAAGATTTTAACATTTCGAACACACCCTTCGCTGACCAACTTCTGACCGTTTCCTACCGCTACCGATAAATTGGGAGTAGATTCAATTGGAAGCTTAAGAAACTTTGCAATTCGAGTCTGTATGAAGCTATGAGTACTGCCCCCGTCAACCAACACCTGCACTGCCACTCCATTAATTGTACCAGAGAATCGTAATGTAGTTGGGGATAAATTACCTGATAAGGCATTCATTGAAATTTCGGGCATGGCTTCTAACTCCTCTGTTTGTAATTGGACTGCCAATTGCTCATCAGTCTCTGGCTCTACATCATCGGCATCCTCACAATCAAGTAACAACAATTGTGGTTTTGTTTTGCACCGGTGACCTGCTACATATTTTTCGTCACAATTAAAGCACAAATTCTTTTCCTTCCTGAGCTGCATCTCTTTTGGTGTAAGGCGTTTAATGGTAAAAGGTGTGGTCTGTGTTTGAGGTTGGAAAGTGGATTTTGTGTAGGTAGCAGGTGGGTTTATATGGTTGGGTTGATTAATTTGTGGATTCATTTGGGATGTGGGCTGAGATTGATTAAAGTGTCTGGACTGAAAAGTGTTTGGGTTTTGGTAAGTGTTTGGAAGCCAACGATTTTTTTCATTTTTGTGGAATTGACGTTTTTGGTCTGTGATTTTAGATTCTTGCAATTTTGCAAGACTCATGGCTTGGGAAAGGGTTATAGGTCGCAACGCCAGCACCTCAGAACGTATTTTGGGTCACAAACCCGCCACAAAACAACTGAGTAAAAATGAAGATGGAAGGCCCGTAGTTCGATTAGACAACATTTCAAACTGAGATTGGTACTCATCAACTGTAGAAGTTTGCAACAGCTTAGATAAAGCTCCTTGCGGGTCTTCAAACTCCGATGGCCCAAAGCGAATTTCTAATGCCCGAACAAACTGTTCCCAATTGGTGAACTGACGATTACGAAACATCCATTGAAACCATTGCAGTGCACGACCATCCATGTGAAAAGAGGAAATCAACAGACGTTGATCATCCGGAGTGTAATGATATGAGAAAAATCTTTCTGCTTTAAAAATCCAACCACTCGGGTCTTCTCCATCAAAGTGAGGAAAGTCTAACCTCATCTGTCAAGCTTGTAACATAGGCGAAAGTGGTGGTGGTGGCGTCATTGTGTACGGTGCTGGTGACCAGTGAGTAATAGGCGGAGTGAAGCCTGCCATTGTCGTCACCAATGGCACACAATGGGAGCTAGCGGATGGCGTAGGCAGCGGGGTTGTGATCTGAACGCCAGTGGGTAACGGAAAGCCTGGTGGGGCAGATGTCGTCAACCCAGCAGACAATCCACTACTCGCTGGTGGTGGTGGTGGTTGTTCCTCCAATTTCTCTGTCAATAACTTCAAAGTTTGATCAAATTTACCATCTAAGAGAGTAACCTTAGTGATAAGCTCACTCAACGATTGTTGATGGTCGTCGAGGCGTTGATTTTGTTGATTAGTTGTATCCTGAAGTTTTTTAACTGTTTCGTCTAATGCTTTAAGCCTCGTCCCCTCAGCCATGTTCTCTCAATGAAAGCACCAATGTTATGAACCTATGAATTTTAGGGAGTAATTAAAAGTAGAATAAAAGACAGAAGAGAGCTCAAGAGAGTTTTTATTGAATTTTCTGCAACAAAGATACATAAAATGGAAAGCTGCAATCTAAGGAAAGGAAAGAAACGGAAGCAGGAAAAAAACTGAAAATAAGAAACTGATTCTTCTCTGCCTACATTCAAGACTCCACTACATCATATAGACTATCTAGCTAATAACTACCCAACCACTGCTAATAACTAACCAGTCACGTAATCAACAAAGTAAACTGGCTTAGCTCTGTTTCTAATGCTTCTTCTTATCAGCGAGCCTTCTTGTTCTCTGTCACGTTGGGTTAACACTTTTTCCTCGTCGTGGTCCATTTCTTTTTGGTTCATAACACTGGATGAAAGGTTTAACTAATATTTATTAAAAATGCAGACGTGATTACATCTATATAGTTTTAGAAGTACAGTTTTCTAATGGAAGCCGCACAACAATGGTAACAATAGTTGAATTAGGATGTTTGAAAAAAATTATTGAAGTCTTAATTTGTCAAGTCCCTCGTTAAGACCACAAATAAATTTATTTCATCTAGAATGCTTTTCTATATAACTATTCCTTTTGGAGAATATGAATATAGAGAAAATGTAATTAAAAATTAAGATTAGTATAGAAGAATTAGTCCCATAGTTAGAATTGTCAAAGTGGCACGATGAGGTAGGAGAAGAATTATTAGTGGTGGGTCCGAATGACACGTGGCAAGAGAAGGAGTGGGCATGAGAATTGAAGATGTGAACGGCACATAAGTAGTAGAATTTGATGAAGACTGAAGCAATACAGAGTAGATTAACACAACGCGAATCAGGGACAACACAAGTGGAATTGGGTGAGGCAGTTGAAGAAGTTATGAGGTGATGATATATGATGAGTGGAAGGCCAAGAAAACTTTGAATGGTGAGTGCCACGAGTCTCAGCGAATGGAAATATAGTCTCATTAAAAACATGTCCAGATAGGTGAACTCTGCCAGTAGTTTTATCATAACAGCAATATCCTAAATGACCTAAATCATAACCAATGAACACACAAGGTACAGATTTTGGACTGAGTTTATCGGATTTAGTTGCACCAAGAAACGGCGGAAAACATAGGCACCTAAATACATGAAGATTGGAATAAACAGGGGGGTTTGTCATGTAATTTCTCAAAAGGAGAACATTGTGAAAGGACCATTTGTTTTCTTGTATATGCGATGATTGTGAACTAATCTCGCTTGACGGGTTCGAGGACTTGACATAAATTGAAGTCAACAAAGCAAAGACCATAGATAAAGAAAAAAGGAAAACACTTGACTATTGACATGTAAGAAACAAACAAAAAGTCCTGAAAAATTCCAGCCCCTAAATTACGCAACATACTTTTTCATCTCCTATTTATCCTCCAAAGTCTATTAAAGGCAACAAAGTGAAGAAAACGAGATATTACTTGACTAATAACATGGTGCAAAAACAAACATTCAACCTAGAAAATTCCTGTCATGAATTAGGTAAGGCAACCATACTTTTTGGTTTATGTGAAATGTGGATCGTAAACTAGAAGTAGAATAATTAATATCTTATATATGTTTATCCTCCGACGTCTATTATAAAAGATGACTGGGTCTAGGGAATGGAGACAGATTCTGTAAGTACCCGTCTCATCCTCACCCCAAACGGGATGGGGAAATGGGGAATGGGGAATGGGACAGGAGTGGGGATTAACTATTAACATGTAAGAAACAAACAAAAAGTCCTAAAAAATTTCAGCCCCTAAATTACGCAACATACTTTTCCATCTCCTATTTATCCTCCAAAGTCTAAGGTCAACTTCAAAAGAGTCCCTAACTCTTCCCCTACTCTACATGTAGAGAGATGATTGATCAAATTGCACTTCAACAGATCTCCTACCCCATTCCCTAAATTGTAGGGGATCTCTACACCCATTTTTATCTTCTCTACATGTAGGAGAAAATATATCATCCCTTACCCCATCCCCTACACCCTGCAGCTGTCAAAAAAAAAAAAAAAGCAAAATAAGAAAATAGAAAAGAAAATCAAGAAGAAAAAAATGGCAAACTTTCTACAATCATAGGTAAATCTCATGGTCGTGGTTGGGGATTGGGGGTCTTGTACGGTTGTGATGTTTTTTGATGGAGGGGTGGGTGTTTTTTTTTCTTTTGATCGAAGAAGGAGGTAGGTATGCATTTGAGATGGTGGTGGTTGTTGATCCCAGTGGGTTGATGCTAATGTTTGTTGATGCCGGTGGGAAGGAGTTTGATGGCAGAATGTGAGGTCTTGGGGAGGGGATGCTTTCACGGCTGAAAATAAAACAAAAAATAAGATTAATAAAAAATAATATAATAAATATAAATAAAAGAATATCATGAACAAATACAGATAAAAAATTAAAAGTTATTGAAAAAAATTTTAATTAAACAATAAAAAATAATATTAAAAATAAAAAATTTATGTTGGTAATTAAAAATAGAATGTCTTCGAGAAAATGAACATATATAAAGAAAAGAATATTAAATGATATGTTTAATTAAAATAAAAGGAGAGAATATTGAAATAAATTAAAAATAGGGAGTCCCTACAATAAGGAAGCTGTTGGAGTGAAATTAAAATAGAGATTCTCTAAATTAAGACATTAATTAAATGTAGAGAACCTGTTAGAGTGAAACTAAAATAGGGGATCTCTAGATATAGGAAAAGTGCTTCAAATCCCCTACATGTAGAGAGAAATATAAGGAAGTTGTTAAAGTTGGCCTTAAAGGCAACAAAGTGAAGACAAATAGAAGAAAACGAGGTATTACTTGACTAATAACATGGTGCAAAAACAAACATTCAACCTAGAAATTTCCAGTCATGGATTAGGTAAGGCAACCATACTTTTTGGTTTCTGTGACATGTGGATCGGAAACTAGAAGTAGAATAATTAATGCCTCATATATGTTTACCCTCCGACGTCTATTACAAAAGATGACTGAGTCTAGGGAATGGGGACGAGTTCTGTAGGTACCCATCCCATCCTCACCCTAAACGGGGCGGGGAAATAGGGAATGGGAAATGGGGCAGGAGTTGGGATTAATTTTTAATTCCCGCGTAGGGAGAGGGAGGGGGAGGGGGGGACAGAGCAGGGCGAGGCGTAAGGATAAACATTTTTCGCCCCGCATATATGTGTAGTTATTTTTATATATTTAGTTTTATATATGTATTAAAATTTTAAAACTATGAATATAAAAGTATAGAAAAATGAAATTAGATAAAGTATTATAACAAATGGAGAAGAAAAAAATAGATTATTAAAAAGGATTTTATAATTATTCTTTTAATCAAGACCACTGCATACCATTAATTGAAATTTGCTATCATTTCACACAAATACCTTAATTTTACTTTTGATCATAGGGGATTTAAGAATTTTGTTAGTTGTTTTCAGTTCTACTTTAAAATAGTTTCAAACAACATAATTAAGGACGATATTTTAAAGATTTGGAATTACTATTATATATGGCATGTGATAACCGGAAAAAAAATTATAAGAATCAATACGATCCCATAACACAAAGAAGCATTCTTTTTCCATATATAGTTCTCATACACAATAGTTTTAGTTAGAATTTATTTTAAGTGCTTAAGATTCAATTACGATAAATTTAATTTGTATTTTAAAGTTACGTGGTTCAAAATAAATTTAATATTATAAGGTTTAAAGAATAATAAAAAACTCATGGGTAATCCTCATTTTCCACGGGGATTCGGGGACGAGACAGGGACAAGGATGGGGGTATAAAATACAGGGGCGGGGCGGGTGCTGGGGAGACTTTTGAAGTGGCAGGGCGGGGCATGGGGATAGGTCCCTTCGCCCCAAACTCGTCCAATTGTCATTCCTAACTGGGTCAAGGTTATTTTTTATAAGATTATGACGGTCTTTGAAAATGTATGTCTCTACTCATTAGTCTTTCAACACGCTTTCTTTCTAGATCACTTGATTTAATTTTGAAGTAACCGTCAATTACTTTTAAATGTGGAAAACGTACCTAATGGGCGTTTACTTATCTCTTTGTTGCCACTAAATTATTGCAAACTCATATCTCTTTCAAGGAAAAACCAATGAAGACAAAATTCTTACTGTGTGTGATGATTGAGAAAGTATGTAATATCTTGATTGGACAAGTTTACCACTCTTGGGGCTAAAGCCAAGCTTGGAGGATTGTCAGACCATTTTAAGGAATAGTAGAGGCTAACTATTGAAACATTTCTTCTGAGAAGCTAACAAGTGTGTGGATTGACTTACGAATTTTGGCTTGCAACAAGCATTGGGAGTTCTGATGCTCAACTATTGTTGGGTGTATTATTGATATATTATTTCAGCACATTTTCACTTAAATTTTGTTAATTCTTGAGTAATTTATGAGCAATTTGATTGGTTTCGTGTTTGTTTTGCGATGTAGGTGAATCATATGAGAAAACATGGATTTTGAGGCAAAGATTGAAGAAAAATGACTAAGGGCGAGCTTTCATGCAACTTGTGAAGAAATTGAAGAGAAAATATAAATAGCGCAGTCATAGCGCAACTGCGCAGCGTCGCAGGAAATTTAAGGGTAATTTTGTAAAAAGGCATGAAAAGAAGAAAACCCTATGATAAAAGAAGACATTAGACGTTGCAAAAAAGAGTTTTTTTGGCTGCCGGCTATTTTTTTGGTGAGAAAAAGGATATTTTGGAGAGGCAAAAACGCAAGAAAACTGCAGGATTGACGAGAAATGACGGATCAGAAACAAGATTGAGCCACGACTTTCTTGAGATTTCTAGTTTTTTTTTCTCTCTCTCATTATGAACTTTAATAGAATTTGGATTTCGTTTACATTTATTATGAGTTGCTAGATTATTTTTCTAGGGCTACGATGTAGCCAAATTTTGATCACTCGAATTATGTTAGATTGATTGATTGATTGATTATTCTATTTTTATGCTGAGTATTTCACACTATGCTTAATGCTTGTGATTGTCTGGCCAATAATTGCTTGTTTTGTGGTTTGGTTTGAGACTGAGAAGTGATAACTAGACTACACTATGTGTGGAGTACCATTAAATTGACATAAGCTAGAGATAGTTATGAGATCTAGTGCAGCATTTAAATTTCTAGGGCTTAATGCATTCCATAAGTTCACAGTTATCACAGAGATGTAGGTAGCTTGCTCATTGGGATGGGATATTGATGCTTGAGAAAGATTAATATCTACCTTACTGAAATTGCTGGCAGCATAAGGAATAGTCATCAATTGGATTTGATCAATAGCTTCGAGTATGATAAATCTTGGTGAAATCAAAATCTCTAGAACTCTTCAATTATTGAATCAACCTCTCCATAGAAATTCGTACTTGTTAGTTGTATTAATTTCATTAATTCTTTAGTTTTTAATTACAAACTCTCAAACTTTGATCATCTGAATAGAATTAGAGCTAAATCAATTTCGGTAATTAATAATTTCAGTCCTCGTGGAAACAATATTTATTTATCGTTTTTTTACTTGTTGCGATACGTGCACTTGCGTTAGAATTCACACAACAACGACCCTCTAGATAGACTATGTCCTCTATTGGACTATGATAAATAGGCGAAACATTCTCTAAATTCGTGTCCTTTGAATTCCCTACATTAGCCTCCCCTGTAACCAAAAAAAAAGGGAAAAAACTTTTTGGTCCCTCAAGTTTTGGGAAAGTACCTTTTTACTCCCTCAACTTTTAAAAAGTGACAATTTGGTTTATTTTTTACGGTAGGTTGAAGAAAAAGTTATCAGTTGAGGGATATTTTGGAGATTTTGCATCGTTTTAAAATAGAAAAAAAAGTGGTCTTAGTGGAGCCACGTCGGCTCCACTAAAACCACCTTCAAGGGTTGTCCAAACCACGGGAAAAGTTTTGGTTTTCTCTTGGTAACCTTGGAAATTGTTCCATGAAAACTTCTTGTTCGTCCAGTATCCAAAATGTGTAGAATGAGCATTGTGATCTTGCGCAGTTGAAATAGAGCTTGTATGGATTGTCTCTTGATTCAGATATGCGAACAGTTACTTTTGACTCACAATAACATCTCCTATTTTTTAACTTGATAATTGTTCCGTTTATTTCTTCTCTAACTATGGTGGATGATGATGTTGAAGACATTTTATAGAAATTATATTTTTTTTTATTTTGGTTTGAACAGGTATATTTTGTGAAGTTTTTGGTGATTTAGTCTTATTTTTTGTGATATCCTATGACTGCCAAAATGGTACTTATAATAGTCGTTGCTCCCTCTCTTTTTACCGTTGGTAGAAATGGTAAAAGAAAGAGAGATGTCAAAACGTGTTTTTAATATCATGTAGGAGAGAAAAAATGGGTACAACGGTAAAATAGAAAATTCACAAAAAATTAATATTTTTCGTCAACTTACAGTAAAAAATAGACTAAATAATTACTTTTCACTTGTCTCAATGCAACTGTTCCAAGGGTGATATCGACCAATTAGAAGCTTAAAGAGGATCCAACAAGAAGATATAGGTAAATTAGCCAACCCGAGAAATAATATCTGACACACACAATTAACATAATAAGACCCGAACTGTAAGTATGACAGTGCATAACATCCTGAGCTTGGGACATAATTTATTTTCAAAGGAATAACAATAAAGTTCTAAATCAAGTGTAATGATTTAATTTTTTATGTCAACAAATCTCGTAACATTTGAGGCTTAGGTGGCCTTTAGGGGTACGATCCAACGGTAGTAGGGTGAAATTGCTTGTGTGAGGTCGCGAGTTCGACACTCTCCACTACTCTGAAATTTTACCTTTAACTGACTTCGTGCATGTGTAGGGACACACTGCTACACCCAAAAAATGTACTAGTTTGGTGGTTGGACTCCTAAATAAGATGATAAATGGACATGAAGTCAAGAAAGACTGTGGCAGAAGTTAGACTAAGAAAAAGAAAACAAGAAAGTACTTGAATGACGATTAATCTATCAGAAATCCACACCATAGATCATGTAATGTACGTTCCTTATATTAATGATGCAATTGACTTGGCTGATACACTGCATCTTCATCCTGCATAGTAAAAACCTTTATTACCTATTACAGAGCAGACACCTGTAAGAAACGACATTTGCTATCTTTAGACGTTGAGTTCCATGACGTTTCTCTCAATTTCTGTTACCAGAATCTCCCTGGTGTTTCTAGTGTTTCTATGTGTGAGAGCTTTTGCAAACACAACTACTAATATTTCTTTTCGCAATGAGAAAGATTATGTTGCCTTAATAGACTTGAAGTCTAAGGTTATCGATGATCCTTACAACATCATGAAGTCATGGAATGGTTCTGTCCATTTCTGTACATGGCCCGGTGTTACATGTGGTCGCCGGCACAGAAGAGTTACCCGTATAAACCTAGCTCACAGCGGCTTGGTGGGTTCCTTGTCACCTTTCCTTGGGAACCTGAGCTTTCTTCGAAAGTTGATTCTACTAAACAACTCCTTCCAAGGAAAAATTCCACCTGAATATGGTCGTCTCTTCAGGCTACAAAGGCTAAACTTATCTATGAACGCTCTTGAGGGAGAAATTCCAGCCAACTTATCTCGATGCTCCAATCTTATATATCTTTCCATAGGTGCTAACAACTTAACCTGGAGAATTCCAGAGGAGCTTGGTTCCTTGTCAAAGCTGGAAAAACTGTCTATTCTAAAGAACAATTTAACAGGACAAATACCTCATTCAATTGGCAATCTTTCCTCACTACAAAATTTCTCTGCATCGAAAAATTTTCTAGTAGGAGATATACCAGAAAGCTTGGGACAATTGAAAATTTTGAAAGCACTTGGATGTGCCATTAACAGTCTATCTGGTATAATATCTCTATCGATATATAATATTTCCTCCCTCTCTGTGTTGTCACTAGCTGAAAATCAATTACATGGAAGCCTTCCCCCAAGCTTAGGCATCATGCTCCCTCATCTTCAAAATCTTCAGTTAAGGAATAATAATTTAACAGGACCACTTTCAACCTCATTATCAAATGCTTCACAACTACAATATTTTGAAATGAATGCCAACAGATTCAGTGGAAAAATAGCAATAGATTTTGGAGGAATGCAGAATCTCAATAAAGTATATCTAGGTTATAATAATTTCGGAAGTGGAGAACAAGATGAAATGTTTTTCTTCAGTTCTATGACAAACTGCAGCAATTTGAATTTGGTGGAATCAGTGGGCAACCTATTAAGAGGAGTACTACCTGAAGACATTGGCAATTTCTCATCCCAACTCTTATATCTATCCAGTTTAACTACATTGTATCTTGATGAAAATCAAGATGAAATTATATATATGGAGGCATACCTTCAACGATAGGTAATGTCATCAGTTTAACTACAGTGTATCTTGATGAAAATCAATTCAGAGGCAGAATTCCTAGCAGTTTAGGAAATCTTCAAAAGTTACAAATGTTGGCTCTAAGCGAGAATGAATTGTCAGGAGAAATTCCAGAATCTCTAGGCAACCTAACGCTTCTGAATAAACTCTTTCTTGGTCAAAACTTATTAGAAGGAGTCATACCACCCACTCTTGGAAATTGCAAAAGCTTGTTGTTGTTGAGTCTTTTCCAAAACAAGCTTAGTAATACCATTCCAAAAGAGATTTTTAGGATTTCTAGTTTAAGTTTGTATCTCAATTTATCACAAAATCATTTGTCTGGATCATTACCTGTAGAGATCGGTGAATTGGTGAATCTATCAGGTCTCGATGTGTATGAGAATAACTTGACTGGTGAAATTCCTGAAAGCATTGGCAAATGTACGAGTCTTGTGAACTTATCTCTAGCAGGAAACTAACTTTCTGGATCTATTCCTTCATCCTTTAGTTTGTTGAGAGGCATTCAAATTATTAATGTTTCGCATAACAACTAGTCTGGTCAAATTCCTCTTTTTTTCAAAAACTTTGCCTTAGAGATCCTAGATTTGTCTTTCAATGATCTTGAGGGTGAGGTGCCAATCCAAGGCATCTTTGCAAATGCAAGTGTAATATCAATTGTTGGAAACAGAGGGTTATGCGGGGGTATAAGTGAGCTTCAGCTACCAAATTTCCACATCAGTGAGTCAAAAAAACATAAGATCTCACTAGCAATAATTGTATCGATAGTGGCAGCAACTTGTTTCTTCATTGGGGTAATCTGGCTTTCACACTTCTTCATCTGCTCATCCAAGAAAAGAAGTGATCTACTTCCTGCATCGTTGTCCATGAGATTGTAACAAAATAAGCCCAAGAATGTAACAACTTAAGTCCAAAGGAATAGCCCATCTCAAAAGACTAGTCTGTTAGGTGGGAGAACCCTTTGTACTTAAGAAGCACCCCTTGTGAGAGTACGATTCCGATGTGGGATCATTACATTCCACCCTCCCTTAAATTAAGAGCAGTGAGATTTCGATGTGGGATCATTACGTTCCACCCCCCTTAAATTAAGAGCCGACGTCCACATCGGGCTAGCTTATCGACACTGACCCGAAGGTAGCTTTTTTTTTTTTTTTGGCGGCTGCACCCACCTATCAGTATTCAGTGTAACACTTACCATACCTTAATCTAGTCTATAGTCTACCCGCCATGGAGGTCACTCTTAACGAAAGTACCAATGTAACAAAATAAGCCCAAAAATGTAACAATTTAAGTCCAAAGGAAGAGTTTATCCCAAAAGACTAGTCTGTTAGGTGGGAGAATCCCTTATACTTAAGAAACACCCCTTGTGAGAGTGAAATTCCGATGTGAGATCATTACAGAGATCATATTTGGATGTAACTTATAGGAAGCTCTTCAAAGCAACCAATGGTTTCTCTGTCGAGAATTTGATTAGCTCTGGTAGTTTTGGCTTAGTTTATAAAGGGATCTTTGATGATGATAATGGAGTCATTTTGGCTGTCAAAGTAATCAACCTTCTCAATCGATGAGCTTTGAAGAGTTTTATGCACGAATGTGAAGCACTAAGGAATGTTAGGCATCGAAATCTGGTGAAGATTATAACTTGTTGCTCAAGCATTGATTTTCAAGGTAATGATTTTAAAGCTTTAGTGTACGAGTTCATGCCTAATGAAAGTCTTGAAAATTGGTTGCATGAAAATACACAAGCAGAGGAACCAAATACACATCACAAACTAGACCTTCTTCAAAGAATTAACGTCGCTATTGATGTGGCTTGTGCACTGGATTATCTTCATCATCATTGCCAAAGACAAATTGTTCATTGTGATATAAAGCCAAGCAATATCCTTCTTGATAGTGACCTGACTGCACATGTTGGAGATTTTGGTCTCGCGAAATTCCTTCCAGTCCACACAATTGTAAATGATAGCAACTCAATTGGGATACGGGGATCGATAGGATATGTTGCTCCAGGTAAGACCAATTGTCGAGACTGAAAATCTCACAGTTGAATTTGGAAGCTGTCTTTGCCGAGCTGGACTTCTCAAGTCGGCTTCCGAGCTATCCTTTCCGGGTCGGCTATCGGTCCTGCACAAGGAAATGAAAGGAAAAGGCGGGGTGATGACCCGGATTTTCCCCTCAAGCGTGCGAATGATTAGTATGTCCGAGCTGGAAAAGTAGCTGATAGCATTTAATAACGAGATCCCCTAATGAAGATGATGGAGCTCTATTTATACTAAGTTCGGGTCTGACAGCATTTAATACGATGCAGCTTTATGTCCCATCGGAACAGTTAGAACTGAGGTCGGGGTTAACGGAGTCGGGTCAGTCATCTAGGTTGGACATTGAGTTGAACGCGCTGTTAGTGGAGCGCGGATTAACCCGTCTCAGTTCGGAATGGTCGGCTCACTTGGATCAGCTCGGGAACCCCTCGTCAACTCCCCCCCCCAAGTCGAGACCGAGAGGGTGAGATATAGATAGAAGTTAATCCCGAGCTGTAGGTGCCCGCCCCCGATAGAGTAGGGATGGCCACGTCAGCGGTGCATGCCCAACGGATGGCTGCCACGTCACCTGGCGGTTCTGGCGAGACGCGACGTTTGGGCTCCCCGAGGCGACTTTCAGTGATGCCTATAAATAGGGCCACATTCTCTGAGATTCATTCCATAATTCGCTTTCAATTTCTCAAGGAATTCAGGTCGGACACTAGAGTGGTCGGACACAACTAGCTCGGAAAAGATCTTCTCGGGATAATTCAGCTCGGACCCAGCATACTCCGCAGTTGAGCATTAGGTACGTCCTGACTCCCTTTAGTCATTCCTGTTCATTTGTATTTGCTGTAGACAGGATGGGGAGGTCGGAATCAGAAGATTCTCAGGCTATGGAAGTAAGGTCTTATGGTGGAGATGAAAGTCTGCCGAGCTCGGCATCTACCTCGAATAGGATCCGTGGCGGAGAGAGCACCAGCTCGTCCTCAGGGCCGGCTCGGAAACCTGATCGCGAGAAGAGCGACGACGACTGCCAAGTTATTGGGGTCAGATTGGTGCGAGAGGAAGCTGAGAAGGATCCTTTGGCCGACCTGGGAGAATTCGATGACGGGGAGGATGAGGAGCCGCTGAATCGACTGGAGGGCATCGAGATACCACAAGAGTTCTTAGCCGGGGTTTCTGCCACCGAGCCGATCGAGGCTGTCCCAGTCAGTGCTGTTCGACCTCGGAGCTCGGCTTCAGCCAGCGCTTCTTCAATTCGAGGGAAGAGGATCGAGCAGTTGTTTGCCTGCTGCAAGCGTGAGTGCCATTCTACAGTGCAGATGACGAACGCAAGGCTGAGGAACTGGTCAGTTGACCGGCATCACAAGCTGAAGGTTCCAGGTCGGCAAGAATCGGCGTGTTACCCCCCAGCCAACCACTACACCATATACGATCTGGCCTTCGACGTCATCCAGCTCCCCCTCCCTGGCTTCATCATTGGAATTCTGAACCATTTCGAGCTCAGCCCGGGTCAGATGTCACCGAATGGTTGGGCCATAATGGTGGCCTTCTACGTGTTCTGCTTGGAGAAGGGAGTGGAGCCAACCTTGCGCCGATTCAGGCATTTCTTCGTGTGCAAACCCAACCCGAAGCAGCCAGGGTGGTTCCACTTCGCAGCTCGGGTCGGCCACTCCATATTCACCAAGTGGCACTCCTCTAACAAGGGCTGGCATAATGACTATTATTGGGTGGAGTCGTCTGTGAATCCTGGATGTAGGCTAGACTGGCTCCCGAGCCTGAGGAAAATCACCAACGATGACCCTAAACTCTCGAAGGATGAGCTTAAAGAAGTTGCAGTGCTCAAGCCCGCGCCCGGGATGTTGATAGACATTGACAGCGTGCTGAAATGGGAGCGAATCTAGGATTCTAAGTTGTTTGGTCGGGAGCCCGACCTCTCGAGGGATCATCCCCACCTGATTCCCGACCCGTAAGGAGATGACGGGTCTAGCTTGGAAGAGGGTCAGTTTGCAAGATTGGCGTCCGACCTCCCGTCCCGTTTATTAGCTTAGCTTTTTTAGTTGGATCTTCGACTCATTTTTAACCCCTTTGCTCTGCTTTTTGCAGACATGGCGGACATGAAGAAGTTGGCATACGCCCAGGTGCGGAGGAAGAGTGAGGTCAGTGGCGATGCCTCAGCTCGGTCAGGACTTGGCGGCACTGGCCAAGGTCAAAGGTAGCGCCCCAGCGGCCAAGGACGAGAGGTCGGTCCCGAGGTCTCTTCAAAAGGGGCTTCGGGGTCCCCTTTGCCGAAGAAATCGGGATCGGGCCTAGCGATCCCGGAGCGCTCCTCCTCCCAACCCGAAAGCAAAAAGCGGCCTCGGCCCGAACACCCTGGGAAGGACAAGGCCACGGAGGTGAGCCCTCCCGACAAAAACTTCATTGAGGCGTCCAAGGTGCATCGCGACCCCCACATGGCGACGGTCCCCGCGGAGCAACTTTCGCTCGACTTGAGGACGGCCATTGTTACTGTAAGTCATTAACCATCTTCTGTTAAGGTTGTATTTTTAGCTAGGCTGACTGTTTTATTTTCTGCTGAACAGGCCGAGTCCCACATCCTTTCTGTCCCGAGCTTCCTCATCAAGGCCCAGACTCACTGCGTTGAGCTCGAGCAGCGATATGTTGATTCCCGAGCCGAGCTTAAAACCGTGAGGGAGGAAGCCGCTCAGAGGCAGAAAGCTGATTCGGCGGAGGTCGATCGCCTGAAGAATGAGCTGGACTTGGAGAAGGACCGACGTGAAGCAGCGGCAAAGGACGTCGACCGCTATAAGCGAGAGAAGCGGGAGGCAGAGGGTAAACTCAAGGACCTGGTGGAGCGGGTCGGCGTCCAGGGAGAGAAGGCAGTGGAGGCCTTCAAGTCTAACGACGCGACCGTGGATTGGTTGGCCACGGAAGGCGGGGCCATGGCGAAGTACGCGGAAATGAAGTTCTACTTCTGAGGTCAAGTTGCGGCTCGGGAGAGAGCGAAGACTTTCTTCCCAGTTTCCAAGAACGACTACATCGAGATCTTGGAGGTTCCGCTTCCAGAATTCTGGGAGATCTCCGAGCTTCTGTCCGACCTGATATCCCAAACCAAGGAGGTCACTGAGTTTGTCCAGAAGGGCCTGGACCAAGTTGGGGATGAAGCTGAGGCCGCCACCTCCGCCGCCGCGCAAAAATAGATTTTTCAGTGTTTTCCGAGTAGGGTTATTGTAATCTCGCCCAAGCTGGACTCTTGTAACTTTCTTTCAGTTTTAATGAAATACTTGTTTTGGCTTTATTTGCGTTTTAATTGAGTTTGTACACGTACGTTTATTGTCGCAAATTTTTACTCAAGTAAGTGGGGTTGGACCAATCTTAATGGACCATACAAACTTAAGTTTTAATGAACCGAGCTGGTAGTAGTTAAGCATTCTACCATCTTAATCCGAGCCGGAATAATCGGGACAACTTTATAATCGTTACCAAATCAAACTCGTCAGTCCGTTATAAATTGGTCAACTTAATGTTGACAAATATGCCGACCTAAAGTCGGAACACACCGAGTTGGAACACAATCCGAACTGGCAACTTAATCAAATTGTCATTGATCTTACCCGAGCTGGAAATTAGTCCGAGCTTGTTTACTTCGTGATTATGCGTGGCCACTACGTTAACCCGAGTTGGAGTAATCTTTGTAGTTCTAGCCCTTACGCCCGAGTCGGGCATTGTGCCGGAGTTCGCCCACAGGTCGGGAATTCACTCTAGTTTACAAAATTGCATTGCATTGAATTCGTACAAGTCATGTTTCGGCCCGGGGCCTTTACAAAATACTTTGGCTCGGGGCCGTTTACAAAGTATTCCGGCTCGGGGCCGTTTACAAAGTATTACGGCTCGGGGCCGTCTACCAAATATTTAGGCTCGGGGCCGTTTTTAGACAAAATACCGCTTCAGATATTCTGAATGCCATGCATTTTTTAACAGTTTTCCGTTCTTGTCTCGAAGGTAGAAGGTCCCGGGTCGGACTTCTTTCATGACTTCGTAGGGTCCCTCCCAGGTCGGGGAAAGCTTGGTAGTGGAGCGCGGCAAAAAGATGGCCTTCCTGAGCACGAGGTCGCCGACCTTAATAGGCTTATGTTTGACCTGTTTGGAAAATGCTCTTTTCATTGCAGCTTTGCTGGCCAGCATTTTGATTTGAGCTTTAGCTCGGAGCTCTTCGGCGATGTCGAGCTCTTCACGGATTCGTGCTCCGTTTATTTCTGGGTCATGGTGGAGGGTTCTACTGGTCGGAGACCCGATCTCCACTGGTAGCATTGCTTGAGTGGCGAAAGTCAGTTCGAAGGGCAATTCTCCCGTCGCCGAGCTGATGTTGGTCCGCTGAGCCTACATCACTTCTGGAAGAATTGATGCCCATTGGCCTTCTGCTTCCTCCAGCTTGGTTTTCAGACCCTGCAAAATGATTTGGTTAGTCCTTTCAACTTGGCCATTACTTTGAGGGTGAGCAACGGACGAGAATCTGAGGTCGATCCCAATCTCAGCACATTTGCCTTGAAAGTATGCAATGTCGAATTGTTTGCCGTGGTCAGTGACGATGACCTTTGGCACCCCAAATCGGCATATGATGTTTTTCCAGACGAAATCCCAAGCTGCCTTTTCTGTTATTCTGGCAACACCTTCAGCCTCGGGCCATTTAGTGAAGTAGTCTACGACCACAAAAGCGTGCTTCTTTTGGCCGACACCGGTCGGCAAGGGGCCGATGATGTCTAGACCCCACTGATAGAATGGCCAAGGGCTTACCATCACTGTGAGGTCCACAGCAGGCTTCCGTTGCATGTTGGCGAACCTCTGGCAGGTGTCGCACTTTTTTACATACTCTTTGGCATCTTGCTCTAAGGTTGGCCAGAAATAGCCGTGCCTTAATGCCTTCCGAGCCAAAGCTTTACCCCCCAAGTGGTTTCCACACACCCCTTCATGAATCTCCCGGAGTACATAGTTTTCTTCTTTGGGTCCAACACATTTCAAAAGAGGCCAGGTGTAGGCTCTTTTGTAGAGCTGCCCGGCGATTATGACAAACCTTGAGGCCTGCTTCATGAGTTTCCGAGCAGCTTTTTCATCCTCTGGGGTCATACCCCCTTCCAAGTAGTCCATGATTGGTTTGGTCCAATCTGGATTTAAATTGAGCTCGGCTACCGCCTGTACTCCCAACTGGATACTAGGTTCAGATACTTCTTCCACGTGGACAAGGGCAGGTCGGCTTTCGCCCAAGGCCAGCCTAGATAGGGCGTCAGCCTTCATATTCTCTTCCTTGGGAATCTGCTGTATCGTGAACCTTCTAAGTGTTGAGGTCAAATCCTTGACTCTGTTGAGGTAGGCTAGCATAGCACTGTCCTTGGCTTCGAACTCTCTCGATATCTGACTAGAGACCAACTGAGAGTCGGTGCTTAGGTCGATTGTCTGTGCCCTGAGCTGAGCTGCAATTTTTAGCCCTGCAATCACCGCTTCATACTCTGCTTCATTGTTGGACGCTGGGAAGGTGAACTTGAGGGAGTACTGGTGCTCATGCCGGTTTGGGTCGAGGATGACCACCCCAGCTCCGCTTCCGGACTTCCCTGAGGCCCCATCCACATGGACCTTCCACGCGCCCTCCGGGTCATGCTCTGCTTGGCCAGTGCATTCTACAACAAAGTCTGCAATGGCTTGGGCTTTGATGGCTGTCCTGGGCTAGTAGGTGATGTCGAACGGACTCACCTCAACTGCCCATTTCAGTAACCTGCCCGACGCCTCTGGCTTGTGCATGATGGATTTAAGCGGAGCATCAGTCATGACCTTAATCAGATGAGCATCGAAGTATGGCTTCAACTTTCTAGCCGCCGTGATGAGCGCGAGAGCGAGTTTTTCCAAGGAGGAGTATCTCGCCTTGGCTCCTTGCAAGGTTTTACTAACATAGTAGACCGGCTTCTGTTCCTTTTCTTCTTCTCGGACTAGCGCCGCCGCCACTGCTGTGCCCGAGCATGCTAAGTATATTACTAGCTCCTCCCCCACCTCAGGTCGGGATAACAGGGGTGGCGAAACTAGATACCTTTTCAGTTCTTGAAAGGCGTTCTGGCATTCCTCAGTCCATTCAAAGTTCTTAGGATTCCTCAATATTTTGAATAGGGGAGCGCATTTGTCAGCCGACCTGGACATGAATCTGCTCAATGCTGCGACCTTGGCTGCTAACACCTGGACGTACTTCACCCAGGTCGGTGGTGCCAAGTCTAGTATCGCCTGGACCTTCTCCGGGTTGGCCTCTATTCCGCGGGCTGTGACCATGAAGCCCAAGAACTTGCCTGCCTTGACGCCGAATGCGCATTTTTTCGGGTTCAATTTTATCCCAAAGCGCTCTATTACGGCGAAGGCCTTAACAAGGTCGGTTACATGGTATTCCGCCCTCCTGCTCTTGACCAACATGTCATCTACGTAGATTTCCATATTCTGGCCAATCTGGTTCTTGAAGACCTTGTTCACCATCCGAGTGTATGTGGCTCCAGCATTCTTGAGGCCAAAGGGCATGACCTCATAGTAGTAGAGTCCTTTATCGGTGGTGAAGGCGGTCTTCTCCTTGTCCCCGGGAGCCATCTTGATTTGATTATAACCTTTGAAGGCATCCATGAAGGAGAGCAACTTGAATCCGGAGGTGGCATCCACCATTTGGTCAATCCGTGGTAGGGGAAAGCAGTCATTGGGGCAAGCTTTGTTGAGATCGGTGAAATCTATACACAGTCTCTATCCACCCGAGGACTTCGTCACCAGCACCACATTGGACAGCCAGGTTGGGTACTGTATTTCCTTTATGTGGCCGGCGTCCACCAACTTGTCCACTTCTTCCGCTATGATTTGTTGTTTATCATAATGAAAGTGCCGGCGCTTTTGTTTTACTAGATAGTGATTCGGGTCGGCATTCAGTGATGCTCAATCACACTCGGGTCAATTCCTGTCATGTCAGAGGCAGACCAGACAAATACATGCTCATTCTTTAAAAGAAATTGGCTTATACCTTTCTTGAGATTGACAGGTAGTTCACTCCCGATCTTGGCTCTCTTAGTTTCATCGGAGAGTTCCACCTCCTGAAGGTCCTCAGTCGGGCTTCTTCTCTTAGCATCTCTCTTTTCCTCGGGCAGATTTGGTCCCCAGCCAATTTGATATTTGGGCCGGAGTGAGTTTTCATAACATTCCCGTGCTGAGAGCTGGGCTCAGCGAATGGTGGCTACCCCGGCCGGGGTCGGGAACTTCAAGGCCTGGTGGTATGTTGAGGGGACGGCCTTGAAGTGATTAAGTGCCACTCGACCCAAGATCCCGTTGTAAGTTGAATTACAATCCATTACAATGAAGTTGGCCTGCATTGACACCCATTTATCCCCATCCTCCAGCTTTAGGGGGAGGTTGATGACTCCTTCGGCTCGGTGGGACTACCCTGTAAAACCTACCAAAGTACCCCTTAACGGCCTGAGTCGGCTCCTGTCCAACCCCATCTGCTCAAAAGCGCTTAGGAATAAGACTTCTGCCGAGCTCCCGGTGTCCACCATCAGCCTTTTGACGGTGAAGTTGGCTATTTCAGCGCTGATCACCAGGGGGTCGTCGTGAGGCAATATCACCCCCTCCAAGTCTTCTGAAGAGAAGGTGAACTCTTGCATCTCTGGGGCCGGTCCCCTCACTGGTCCATACTCCCTCCCTGCACGAACATAACATTTTCTGCCTGTTGAGGTCTCGCCTCCCGACGCCAATCCTCCCGCAATAGTTTCAATTATGGCCAAGCGTCCGCCCCCATCCTGGCGCCTAGGTGGACTCCTCTCCCTATCCCTTTGGTCTGGATTCCGGGTCGGCTGCGGATCTATATACCTCCGTAGGTGGCCTCGGGCTATTAGTGCCTCAATCTCCTGCTTCAAGTCTTTGCACTCTTCGGTGGTATGGCCATAGTCCATGTGGTAGCGGCAATATTTGGTCTTATTGCGCTTATCGGGCCGGCCTTTCATTCTCAGAGCTGGAGGCAGGTGGTTCTGGTACTGGATCTCCATCAAGATCTGCTCCCTCGAGGTGTTAAGGGGAGTGAACATAGTGAACCGGGGGTTCGGCTTCGGCTGTTGAGGCTACTTGCCTCGGTTGTTCTGGACTTTGGCCCCGGGTTGGGCTCGGGAGGCCTCTCCTTTCCTCCCAGCCTCCTTCTCCTTGTCATCATCCCTTTTTGCCTGATGGATCTCCTCCAAGTGTATGTACCCTTCTGCTCACACCATCAGCTTGGACACAGTATCCACGGGGTCGATCGCCAAAGAATATGTGAGGGGTCCCGACCTGAGCCCGCTCTGGTAAGCCATCAGAGCCATGGAGTCCTCCAAGTTGGGAATTCGGAGGGACTCTTCATTGAATCTAGCCGTGTAAGCCCTCAAAGTTTCCCCTCTATGTTGCTTCACCAACAACAATGTAGAAGTATGGTGGGTGGCGCGGCGGCTTCCTGTGAAGCGGGATAGGAAAGCCTCCGCCAGCTGGTGGAAGCTAGCAATTGATCCAGGACGAAGTTTTTGGAACCAGTCCAAGGCATTGCCAACCAGGGTGGTCGGGAATGTCTTCGCCTTCATGAGATCTGGCATGTCGTGCAGAGTCATGTGGTGATCAAAATTGAGCAGGTGACTGGCTGGGTCTCCGTCTCCATTGTAGACGGCCAGGTTGGGCATTCGATTGCCGGTGGGTAGGGGCGTGGCCAGTACCTCGGGAGAGATTGGGCTTACACCGAGTTGGTTGATGACCTTAGCTATGGCAGCCGCGGTCTTTGCCTGCTCGGGGTCGGCTTGAACCGCCCTCTTACCTCTCGCCGTGTCGGATCTTGGTGTCGGCTCTAAGAAGCCCTCCTCTTTCTGCGTCCGTTTTCGCCTAGACTCCGGGATGTGGAACTGGGGGCGCGATGGCCGCGGCACAGCCTCTTGCGGGGCCAGGGGGCCCTCAGCCAGCCGGGCTACCTGCTCCTTAAGTTCTTCGAACATCCTCAGCATCATCCTTATCTCCGGTGACAGGCTGGAGTTGGGGTCTCCTTCCGCTGCGTGGTTGGTTTGAGTGGCTAAGTGTATACGTTGGCTCGCTCCAACGTCGGTTTGGGTTAGGTTTTGGTTGGGCGCCTGTGCGGTTTCAAGGTCCCTTTCCATGTTGGGCGAATCCTCTACCGGCATGTTGTGACTTCTAGTTTGTACCATGATGGTTTCTCAATGAGTGGCGAAAAGAGTTATGAAAGAACTCGTCGTTCCCACAGACGGCGCCAAACTGTCGAGGTTGAAAGTCTCACAGTTGAATTCGGGAGTTGCTTTAGCCGAGCTGGACTTCTCAGGTCCGCCTCCGAGCTATCCTTTCCTGGTTGGCTATCGGTCCTGCACAAGGAAAGGAAAGAAAAGGCGGGGTGATGACCCATATTTTCCCCTCAAGCTTGCGAATGATTAGTATGTCCGAGCTGAAAAAGTAGCTGATAGCATTTAATAACGAGATCCCCCTTTTAATGAAGAGGATGGAGCTCTATTTATACTAAGTTCGGGTCTGAAAGCATTTAATGCGATGCAGCTTTATGTCCCATAGAAACAGCTGGAACTGAGGTCGGGGTTAACGGGGTCAGGTCAGTCATCTAGGTTGGACATTGAGCTGAACGCGCTGTTAGTGAAGCGCGGATTAGCCCGTCTCAGCTCGGAATGGTCGGCTCACTTGGATCAGCTCGGGAACCCCTCGTCACCAATGATTTTGTATTAGATCCGTCATTGTCTAGCTATTGATAGTCTAAATTTTCATGATAAATTGCATCTAAAATGCAGAGTATGGTCTTATTGCTGGAAATGATGACAAGGAAATGACCCACTGATCCTATGTTTGTTGAAGGCCTTAACCTTCACAAGTTTGTTAGCAAGGCAATGTTACATCATATCATTGATATTGTGGATCCAGTTCTTCTTAAGGCAGATGGAGCTGCGACAACCAATCCACTGGAAGTAATAAAGGGCGGTAGGATAGAGGAGTGTTTGATTTTGATTGTTTAGGTAGGCTTGACTTGCTCTATAGACTCTATCAGAAATAACATTTTACGCTATGGAGGTACGTACACTCTAAAGAAACTCCAGACTTGTCGTACGTAAAAATCTTCAGACCTTATCTGCAATATTTGTAGCACATTCATGTTAAAGGTCGTGCTATAATCAACATGAAGGAACGTGTTCCACGAAATGTGCATTGGTGACTGGGAAATTTTTTCATAAATTTACCATATGGAATGTGGGCATCTGAATCTGATATGCACAAATAAGGTGTAATTAAGAACCATTTTCTACCGTGTGAGATGGGCTCAATCTTCATGATAATTGCTTTTTCATCTAATAATAGAAGAAGCCATTAGTTTAGGCTTAAAGAGAGTACAAGTTTCAAATTTGGGAATAAGACATCCAAGTCCCCAACCTTTTAATATTGGGACACTTAGGTCCCTGAGTTTTTAAAATTCTCTTGGGAGGTCATTGACCAAAAGATAACTTGGTCTTTTTTTAAAATAATAAAATAAAATAAATAAAATAATTTTAAACTAACTTCATAAATTTAATATATTATACACCCACCCCAAAAAAATAAAAAATATCCCAAAAATATAATAAATTACAAACTCACCACCACCACCACCACCATACGCAACACTCCATTAACATCACCATCACCATTACCACCACTGCATACATTTGACACTCCAATCCAACCCTTAACATCACCATCACTGTACCACACACCTATTTCAAACCGCACCAAGACAACCTCTACAATCACCACTACCATCGACACCAACTCTTTGACCAAAAAAAAGAAATCCAACTCTAATGTCAACCACAACATAAATCCGACCACCAACACCAACTCCACCATCAACTACACATTAACAACCTCCACCCCAAAAAATCGCATCCCCATACCCCACCCCCTCAACCTGTCTCAACCTCTTTACCCCAACCCTTATCCCGCTGCAACCCCACCTACAACGACCAACCCCCAAGCCATGAATCTATGTGGGTCTGTATGTATGTATAGATTAGTTTTTGTTTTTTGGTTTAAGGTGTGTATAGATTAGTTTTTTCTTTTTGTTCAAGGTGTGTATAGATTAGTTTGTATATACATATGGTATGTGGTGGAGTTGGTGATAAAGTTGTGGGTTTGTTAATATGGTATTGTGTTAGCCAGAGTGACAGTGGTAGTGATGGTGATGGTGATGGTGGTGGTGGTGGGTTGGAATTGTTAAAATGAGTTTGTAATTTGTTGATTTTTTGGGGTTATGTTTTTAATTATTTTGGGTGTTTGTATATTTTATTAAATTTATGAGGTTAGTTTTAAATTAACATGTTTTTTTTATTTAATTATTTTAAAAAGACCAAATTATCCTTTGGTCAAGGACCTTCCAAGAGATTTTTAAAAACTTAGGGACCTAAGTGTCCCAATACGAAAAGGTTGGGGACCTAGATGTCTTTATCCCTTTCAAATTGCATATACTAGAAGATGAAAGAGGAGTTTATAGGAAAGAATTCTGTTGAAGTTTGCTTTGACTGATAACAAAGTAAGTGTTTTAGATTACTATGCCGTTCTAGTAAGTTGATAAGTTGTTTGCTCACTGTTTGTAATTTTTTTTTTCTTTGCACAGCTAGAGCAGGTTAAGAACTTCAGCTTTGGACAAGATAGTGATATCCGAGCATGACCATTTGGCTAGAGAGACCTCTTTGTTAAGTTCCTTTGGTGTTAGGATAGAATACTTATTTGAAGTATTTGGATTTCAATGTAATAATTGAGGCATATGACCTCATTTGTGACTATTTTGGAGATTTTTCCTTGATTAATATTTTGTGTTTGTCGGAAGACTTATTATTTTCTGGCTTTTGGTGACTTTGAATGATTAATTTGTAGTTGTAATTGCTTAGCAGATCTGAGGGATTATACCTTTGGGCATGCAGTATAGCACGGGCTGGGAATCGCCTCAACGGTGGGACTGGGGGCATTAAAATTCCTCTTTTAGATTCATAATTCCTTATGCTACAACTTTTGGGTTGATGAATTTCTCCAAATTATTCCTACAATTTTATGTTTTCCGCAACTGGGATTGTATTCTTATCTCATGCTAATTCATTTGATACTTCCTATTTTCTGCAGTATGTGAACATTGGATCTACTTGTTGAACAGTAGAATGGCATTTGAAAAACTGGTGTTGTATCTCTCACTCTGTAGAATTTTGTAGTTCAATGTATGCTTTCACAAATTTTCACATTGCTACATAATTTTTATAATCTATTTGTGTCGAAATAAGCCGACTCTATCTATTGAAATAAGACTTGGTTTGGCTTAGTTTTGTGTTGAAACAAATTTCTTGCGAAACCTACTTACCACGTTGGTTACAATTAGCAAGTTTGATTTTTCTCTTCCATAACAGTTAAAATGGATGTTAGAATGTTACTGGTACCATTGGCATCAATTGTCAGTTTGAGATGAAAAAAAAAATTAAATTAAATGAAGTATTCTAGGCCTTTTTATCTCAAAGTAAACAAAAGCAAATTATTTCAATAATCCGCTGAGCAATTACGTAATTGTTTGGAAGGTATAAGGCAAAAGCTTATTGAAGAACAATACTCCTGGTAAAATTGCGCGCACGCAAAGTTTGCCCTGTTTGAAAGTATTCTTATTTTTTTTATTTTGTTAGAATAGCTTTTGATGATAGTTGTCAAAATCAAATTTTAAGGACAAAAAACAAGAAAATTTGGTTGAGTATAATTGTTCTCTAAACAAGTTTTTGAAATGAAGATATACTTAGCCTTGTCCTCTATCTAGGGGAAAGACTCTGCTGGGATGTACTACTCCTTTGGGAATGTATCGAACTTAACCTGTAACATCCTATGTAGGAAAGCAAATAAGAATTCTATATAAAGCAAGCGAAAAATATCTTTCCTTCTTTAAAGAGAGTGTTACATATCCATTTTGCTAATTCTAGTCTCAATTCTTTGTCCGGAGCCTCTAATCAAGATGATTTTTTTTACATGTCAGTAAGGGAATTTATTGTTTTTGCTTATACATTTGTACGTGAATTTCAGTGTTTCACCTCTACTCTTCCAATGTAAAGCAGGAAGAAGGGGCAGATATAACTGCAAATTCACTTCATCCAAGAGCTATCACAACCAATCTTTTTCGTCATCTCGGCATTGTTGATGGTATACCTAAACCGTTTCACTTAATATCATTAGTAGTAACTTGTGTTCGGAATGTACTTAGTTGTCTAAGGACATAGAACTATTCACAGAAGTGGTAATGACAGGTAATAAATTTGCAGGGCTCGTTGGCGCACTTGGTAAATTTGCCTTGAAGAATGTTCAACAGGTAAATTTTTCTGTTAAAATTTTCTCAACATATATGATTATGGACACTCTGCACACGTTCTGCTACTGCAAGCATACCCACTTTATGTGATATCTTTGAAGTTTTGCAAATTGTGAGAAATGTAGATAATTTCGAATCTTTGTCTAGCCGGGCTCTAGATTTGAGCAACTTGTCTGACTTGTTGCCAAGGAAAGCATTAATTCTCTTCGTAAAATTTTCTCTTCCCTGAAGCTTTCTACCGGATTATTGAGGATCGTTCCCGAGTAATTACATTTTCAGGAACATAACCATCCACGATAGCAGATATATGGACATCAATTATTGCCAACTACATGTCCACTTAATATAAATGTACACTGTCATCTTCAGTGGCATCAGTTATTAGTATCTGACGATCAAATTTTGAAGTCGGTCCAGAGGCCTTTATATAAAAAATAAGCAAGAAACAGATTATTTTGGTAATCCAGTATGCAACTCTTACATCATTGAATAGGACAAAGGCAAAAGTGTAGTGAAGATTGTCAGTCCCGATATAACCGCGCACATAAAATTTTCTAACTGTGGTTTGTTCTTGTAGGGAGCATCGACAACCCGCTATGCAGCATTGCATCCGCAAGTGAAGGGAATTAGCGGTGAATATTTTCTGGACAGCAATTTGGCCAAACCGAGCGAAAAGGCCAAGGATATGGATTTGGACAGGAGACTCTGGGATTTTAGCATGAATTTGGTTAAGTAATACACAGATAATTAACTCGTGAGCATATATATTGCAGGCTGAAGATCAAAACAAGCACAAGTCATCTTAATCCTTATTAAAAGCAAACCAATTGTATCATTTTTCCTGAGATTTCACAGCTTTTTTTAAATTGATGATGTAGCAGTAAGAAGTGACTCAGAAAACAAGGGAAAATGCAACAGACAAGTTTATATGATCTTCTTTCCTATGAGCTCTCATGGTAATTCTATTTGGTTTTGTTGCTATTGCTTTCAATCTCCTTTAAGGGTCTTCTCTTACTGCACCATTGCAACTGGGATATCTAGTTAATTTCTGAGTTGTGTAGAAGGTTTGTTACTTTACTTCTCTTGCAACTGTTTAATCATAATTCCTCCCCTGTTGCAACTGGGATATCTAGTCTCTTGTTTGTCCTCCAAGCTCTACTACAGGAAATGTCTGGCTCAAGGTCTTCGTATGTCTCACACACCAGTCTTTCAATGAGTTGTCCTTTTAGATCACTTCCGTGAGAGTTTGAAGTAAGTCTCAACCAGATGTTTCTAATGGTAAGATAATTTTTTTTATATAACAGGGACACATCTTTAAAGCCTTATGGATTCACGTTACAGTCTAAACCGCACAAGCAACACACGATTCCATCCGAAAAAGGTATAATTTAGGTTAATTAGGCACAAGCTTACCGGAATTGGCTCCAAACCCGAAAAATGAACAAATCTCTCGCCACCGCCTGAATCACTCCACTATTAGACTAACCTCATAACTATGGATGTTCGTTATATAAATGATGATATTACTCCTATAAATAACTTAGCGAAGGTAACTACAAGTCTCTCAAAAAGCATTCTTACATTGTCAAAAGTATACAGTTCTTGGTCCTGCAGTTGCCTTCAAGAGCAGGCAAGACTCCTCAGAGACGAGGCTGCTAATTTCTGACATCAAGTTCGATGAGGTTGCTCTCAATTTCTGTTACAAGAATCTCTCTGGTGTTTCTTGTGTTTGTACATGTGACAACTTTTGCAGACACAACTACTAGCATTTCTTATCACAATGAGAATGATTATATTGCCTTAGTGGACTTGAAGTCTAAGATTATAGATGATCCATATGGCATCATCAAATCATGGAATGGTTGTGTACATTTTTGTACATGGCATGGTGTTACATGTGGTCGCAAGCACAGAAGAGTCACTGGTCTAAAACTCGCTCACAGTGGCTTAGTTGGTTCTTTGTCACCTTTCCTTGGAAACCTAAGCTTTCTCCGAGAGCTAAATCTAACAAACAACACTTTTCAGGGAAAAATCCCCTCTGAATATAGTTACCTCTTCAGGCTACAAAAACTAGACCTGTCAAGAAATTCTCTTGAGGAAGAAATTACAGCCAACTTATCCTGATGTTCCAATCTTATACATCTTGTCATATATTCGAACAGATTAATCGGGAAAATTCCAGAAGAACTTGGTTCCTTGCCAACAATGGAGGTTCTAGCCATTGACAAGAACAAGCTGACCGGCCGAATCCCTCGTTGTATCGGCAACCTTACCTCACTGCTTTTTTTCTCTGCAACAGTAAAGCTTTTAGTGGGAGATATACTAGAAAGCGTGGGACAATTGAAAATTTTGAAAGCAATTCATGTTTCGAAAACAAACTATCTGGTTTAATACCTCCATCCATATATAATATTTCCTCCCTCTCTGTACTATGATTGCCAGGTAATCAGGAGCGGAGCTAGGGAGTATTGTTAAAAAAAAAAATTTCGGCTCCCTTTATTTATTTATTTTTTTCTGTCATCAATCTTTTTATTTGAATTTTGGTCCTCCCAATATTAAATAATTTTAGTTTTCCCAATATTAAATTTCTAGTTTTGCCCCTGCAGGTAATCAACTATATGGAAGCCTTCCCCCAAGCATAGGCTACATGCTCCCTCATCTTCAACATCTTCAGTAATGGGAGAACAATTTTACAGGACCACTTCCGTCCTCATTATCGAATGCCTTGGAACTACAAAGTTTTCTAATGAACAATAACAAATTCAGTGGAAAAGTAGCAATTGATTTTGGAGGCATGCAAAATCTCAACCAAGTACTTCTGGGAAATAATAATTTGCAATCAGATGAAATGACTTTCCTCAATTCCATGACAAATTGCAGCAATCTAGAAGTGTTAACCTTATAGTTAAACCAGTTAAGAGGAATATTACCTAGCCCATCCTCAATGGAGGTTCTAAATTGAGGGGTTCTAAACTTAAATTTAGAGCCCCTTAGCAATTTAGAGCCCCATATAGAGTACCATGTATTTTTTAGGGGCACTAAAAAAAATTCATCCCTAATGAGGGACTCTATAAAATTGAGTCTCTATATTGTGTTCAATTTAATTTTACAAACTAATTTGAATATATGTTATTTTTTCTCGTGTGTTAATTTTCTTTTGATAATTTATTATTGTTATCATCGTAACTTTTTTTTAGGAACATTTCGACCAAAAAATTATTTAATTCCGACAATGGTAAAAATTATTGAATTATAATGAAGTTTAATACGTTTGATTTGTATTTTTTATTTTTATTATATTCCCTTTTGTTAATTAATTTGTATTTAATTAAAATTAAAATCTCTGATCCGAATAACATCCATTGGGTTGAATTTTCTTTCATTAATCTCAACCATCAGTTTCTTATCTCTATCTCAAATCTCTTATCCAAATAACACTCATTGGATTGGATTTTGTAAAAATCAATCTTGTCCGTGCGTTTCTTATCTCAATCTCAAATCTCTTATCCAAATAATACTCATTGGATTGGATTTTGTAAAAATTAATCTTGTCCGACCGTTTCTAAAAAAGCCTTTTAAAAAAAAATTTCAAATAGGTTAAATTTCAATGTAATTTTAATCATGCTTTAAATTTTAAATAGAATTTACCTAAATTATAAAAAAAAAAATCAAAAAAAAAGAACAAAAATTGCCAAAAAAATTAAAATTTATCCAAACCCTTAAAAAAAAAAACTAAAAAAAAATTGAATTCCAAAAAAATTAAAATTTATCCCAACCCCTAAAAAAAAACTGAACAAAAATTGAATTCCAAAAAAATTAAAATTTATCCCAACCCTTTAAAAAAAAAAAATTACAAACCCTACGTATAAAACCATCCCCTCCCCTATTTTTCTCTTTTACCCGCTGCCCACTCCCCTCCCCTCCCCCTCCACCTCCACCCTACCCCCACCCCCACGCACCCACGGGTCTTCCCTTTTCCTTCCCCACCCACACCCACCCCACCCTACCCCACTTCTCCTTTCCTTTGTTTCTCCCTTCCTCGATGCCCTTCCCTTCCCAACCATCCCCGATGTACCATTTTTTTTTTTGCAGTTGATTCGGTTGTTGTGTGTGTGTATATATATATATATATATATATATATATATATATATATATATATATATATATATATTATTATTATTATTATTTTTTATTTTTTGCAGGTGATTCAGTTGATATATATTTGCAAAAAAGGGACAGATCTTGAGCATTCACCTTTTTTTTTTTTTGACAGATGAAATTTTTTTTTGGCTATTTGGATATATTTGTTTGAATGGATAAATTGTTGAAGTTGGGTGTTGGATTTTTTTGGTTGAATATATAGAAAATCCAACAGCCAACGACTGTATTTTTTGAAGATTAAAGCTGAAGAATGCAACGGTTTTTTTTTTTTTTTTGCAGATGTTTGTACCTTTTATTTTTTGAAGTCCGATCTGACATCGTGGAAGAGACTATGTGGGTTGTAAATATTTTGTTTTTTCTTGGGGCTCCATTTTGTTCAACAAATTTGTTGAACAAAATGGAACCCGGGTTCTATTTTTATTGAAATCTGTTAAATTTGGCACAAAAGTAGCAATTTAGGACTTTATAATAACCATTGGTGTTGCATTTTTGCTTGAAAAGGCTCTATATTTGAAAAAAAGTTGTAATCATTGGGTTTTAGAGACTCCATTGAGCTTGCCCTAAAGACATTGATAATTTCTCATCCAAACTCAGGTACCTAAATCTTGCTGCAAATCAGATATATGGAGACATACCTTTAACAATAGATAAGTGAACTTCAGCTACCAAATTGCCATATCAGTGAGTCAAAGAAACATAAGGTCTCACCTGCAATAATTGTGCCGATAGTAGCAGCAACTTGTTTCTTCATTGGGGTAATCTGGCTTTCATTATTCTTCATCTGCTCATCCAAGAGAAAAAGTGATCTACTTCCTGCATCGTTGTCCAAGAGATCATATTTGGATGTAACTTATAAGAAGCTCTTCAAAGCAACCAATGGTTTCTCTTTTGAGAATTTGATTGGCTCGGGTAGTTTTGGCTTAGTTTATAAAGGGATCTTTGATGATGATGATAATGGATTCATTATAGCAGTCAAAGTAATGAACCTTCTCAATCGAGGAGCTTTGAAGAGTTTTATGCGTGAATGTGAAACACTCAGGAATATCAGGCATCGAAATCTAGTGAAGATTATAACTTGTTGCTCAAGCATTGATTTTCAAGGTAATGATTTTAAAGCTTTAGTGTATGAGTTCATGCCTAACGGAAGTCTTGAAAATTAGCTCCATCCTAGTATACAAGGAGAGGATCCAAGTATACATCGCATTCTGGACCTTCTTCAAAGAATTAACATCGCCATTGATGTGGCTTGTGCAATGGATTATCTTCATCATCATTGCAAAAGACAAATTGTTCATTGTGATATAAAGCCAAGCAATACCCTTCTTGATAGTGACTTGATTGCACATGTTGGAGATTTTGGCCTTGCAAAGTTCCTTCCTGTACACACAATTGTAAATGACAGCAACTCAATTGGGTTGAGGGGAACCATTGGATATGTAGCTCCAGGTAAGGCCAATGATTTTTGCATTAGATATATATTGAAGTGAAAAAAATTAGTAATTGCTCCTTGTATTTGTTATTATAGTAAAATCTTTTTAAATTAATAATTTTTTTCAAATAATAAAATTGACTTGTCCCCACTTGGGGACCAATGTTCTAAATTAATAATCTACATGAAAATATGACAATTTCAAATATTTACTATTAAACCAAAAGAACTTAAAATATCTTTCTAAATTAATAATTATTAATATATCAATAAATTGACATCTCGCTAAAGTTAATAGAATTCATGTGGTCCAAAGACTATTAATTTAAAGAGGTGTATTTGTTTAAGTAGAAAGATGATAATCTCAACTCTCTATAATTGTCCTCTAGAGAAGTTGAAGGCATGACCTAATGTGGGCCAAAAAATGATCATCTTCATTATTATGAGACATATGAGATAACTTCTCATTCTTTATTTTTTAACAATAAATCGCATCTAAAATGTAGAGTATGATTATTGGGTGTATTATTGATGTATTATTTCAGCACCTTTTCACTTAATTTTTTGTTAGTTCTTGAGTAATTTATGAGAAATTTGACTGGATTTGTGTTTGATTTGAGTTGTAGGTAATTTCCAAGCGACAAACTAAGTTTTGAGCAAAGATTGAAGAGAAATAGAAAAGGATTAGCTTTCATGCACTTGTGAAGAAATTGAAGAGAAAATAGAAGTAGCGTAGTTATAGCGCAACTGCGCAGCGTCGCAGGAAATTTAAGGGCAATTTTGTAAAAGGCGCGAAAAGAAGAAACCCTGTGTTAAAAAGAGGAAAATAAACGTTTGAAAAGAGTTCTTTGGCTGGCGGCAAGTTCTAGAGAGCAAAAAACAACGTTCTGGAGAGGAGAAAACTCGAGGAATAGCAAGATTAACGAGGAAGGACGAATTAGAGACAAGATTTCGCCATGACTTTCTTGAGATTTCTAGTTTTTTTTTCTCTCTCTCTCATCATGAATTTTAATAGACTTTGGATTTCATTTACATTTATTATGATTTGCTATATTATTTTTCTAGGGCTACGATGTAGCTAGATTTTGAATAGTCGGATTATGTTGATTTGATTGATTGATGGATAATTCTATTTTTATGCTAATTATTTCACACTATGTTTAATGCCTGTGATTGTCTGGCCAATAATTGCTTGTTCTGTGGTTTGGTTTGAGACTGAGAAGTGATAACTAGACTAGACCATGTGTGGAGTACTATTAAATTGTTATAAGCTAGAGATAGTTATGAGATATAGTGCAACGTTTAAATTTCTAGGGCTTAATGCATTCCATAAGTTCACAGTTTTCACAGAGATGTAGGTAGCTTGTTTATTAGGATAGGTTATTAATCCTTGAGAAAGATTAATATCTATCTTAGTAAAATTGTTGGCAGCATAAGGAATAGTAGTCAATTGGATGTAATCAACAGATTCGAGTAGGATAAATCTTGGTGAAATCGGAACCCCTAGAGCTTCCCAATTATTGAATCAAATTTTCCATCAAACTCGCAATTGATTAGTTTTTATTTTCATTAGTTTTGTTAACTCTTTAGTTTTTAATTACAAATTTTTAAATTTTGGTTGTCCAAATAATGTTAGAGCTAAAAAAATTTCGGTAGTTAATAATCATAGTCCTCGTGGGAACGATCTTTGCTCATTATTTTATTACTTGTTGCGACACGTGCACTTGCGTTAGAAATTACACAACAAGTTTTTGGCACCGTTGCCGGAGACTGTGCCATTTATTAATATCGATATCAAATAGTTTTAATTTTACTTTGGATTTTATTTTATTTTATTTTTGCTTTCTTATTTTGTGTTGTTTGCGTTTCAGAAACATCTTTTTCTTGGTGTATACGAAGGTTGGGAGGTTGCAATTTGTTGCCTTTTGATCCTAAAATAGAGCGAACCTGTAAGAAGAACGAAAAAGAGAAAGGAGTTACTATCCAGCAATTGCAGGAAAACATGGCTGAAATAGTGCAAGTACAAGGTGAAGATAACCAGGAAAATCTGCCTAGAACACTGAAAGATTATGCTTTGCCACCTACTGGTATTCAACCTGTGATTAGAAGATCAGCGATTCAGGCAAATAATTTTGAGTTGAAGTCAGTAACGCTGCAATTGATTGAGAATATTTCGTTCCATGGACTGCCTTCTGAAGATCCAAATAAGCACATTGTGAATTTCTTAGAAGTCTGTGGAACTGTTAAGTACAATGGTGTTACTGATGAAGCTTTGTGTCTTCGCTTGTTTCATTTCTCCTTGAGGGAACAAGCTAAGGAATGGTTGACCTCGCTGCCTTCGGATTCAATCACCACTTGGAAGGATTTGGTGCACAAGTTTTTGTCAAGATTTTTCCCACCTGGCAAGCAGCAAAACTGAGCATAGAAATCAATAATTTCGTGCAACATGAAGGAGAAACTCTGTGCGAAGCGTGGGAAAGGTATATGGCGTTGCTGAGGAAGTGTCCTAATCATGGAGTACCCAAATGGATGCAAGTTCACAATTTTTATAATGGGTTGGTGAATTCGACAAGAACCTTGATTGACACATCAACAAGAGTAGCTCTAATGAACAAGACAGCGGATGAAGCCTACGAGTTATGTGAAGATATTGTGTTGAACAACCTGCAGTGGTCAATTGAGAGAGTCACACCAAAGAAAACAAAACAGATGCAGAATAATCAAGTAACTGCTAATGCTGTCCAAGATGCAGTGGTGTGCGAGTATTGTTGTGGTCCGCATTTTAGTGCAGAATGTCAGGTTGGAAATCCATTTGCGCAAGGCACAACAGAACAAACACAGTATGTGGGGAACTTTAATAGGTAGTAGTACAATCAGTTTTCCAACAGATATCATCCTGGGTTGCGTTTTCATCCTAACTTGTCATACAAGAATACGCAAAATGTGTTACAGCCTGAATAGAACAACCCACCACAAGAGAAGAAGGTGAACCTGGAGGAGGTAATTGCTCAGTTGGCGACTTCACAAACACAAATGGCTAATTCCCAGACTCAATTTATGAATTAAATTAAGACTGCCCTCCATAACCAATTCGCACAAATCAGAAATTTAGAGATGCAGTTTAGTCAAATGGCTACTTTGTTTTCTGAAAGACAACAATGAAGTTTACCTAGTACTTCGGAGGTAAATCCCAGAAGAGATGGCACAGAGCATTGCAAAGCGATCACTTTGAGAAGCGGCAAGGAACTAGAGGAGCTAGTGAAAACCAAGAAGGTTGAGAAAGGTGAAGCAAAGAATGAGATAGAAGATAAAGAGAAAGTAGAAGCTCAGCCACAACCTATGAAGGAGCTGCATGTGGTTGTGTCATTCCCTCAACAATTGCAGAAAAATAAGCTTGATAAGCAATTTGCTAAATTTCTTGAAGTCTTCAAGAAACTTTCCATCAATATTCCATTCGCGGATGCGCTTGAACAAATGCCGAGTTATGTGAAGTTTATGAAGGACATCCTTTCAAATAAGAGGAAGCGCTTGGAGATTATAAAACAGTTGTACTTACTGAAGAGTGCAGCGTTATTCTACAAAAGAAGCTATCACAAAAACTCAAAAATCCAGGGAGTTTTACTATTCCATGTGAAATTAGAAATGTTGTTTTTGAGCGAGCTTTGTATGATTTAGGTGCTAGTATTAATTTAATGCCTTTGTCTATTTTCAGGAGACTTGGATTGGGAGAGACAAGACCTATTACTGTAACACTACAGTTAGCTGCTCGTTCGCTAAAGTACCCTAGAGGAGTAATTGAAGATATGCTCGTCAAAGTTGATAAATTCATTTTTCCTGTAGATTTCATAGTTCTCGATATAGAGGAAGACGAGGAAATTCCTATCATTCTTGGAAGACCTTTCCTTGCAATTGGGGGAACACTTATTGATGTTTGAAAGGATGAGCTTTGGTTGCGAGTACAAGACGAAGAGGTAACCTTTAATGTGTTCAAAGCTTATAAATACCCAGAAGCCAGCGACAATTGTTTTCACATTGATGCCATACAAGGTATAGTGTCTAACCATGGGTGTCAATTGGATCTCTTGGAGGCTAGCTTGTTACAAGATGATTCTTTTGTTCTGGTGGGATTAGAGCACAAGGAATATTGGTCTATTAAACAACTAACCATGGGTGTACAAGCAATGGGTGAGAAAGAATTCTTGCAATTGAATAAGCTAAAAAGATCATGTGATGAAGCGAATGAGAAAGCAAGAGGTTACAAGGAGAGGACAAACGAGTGGCATAACAAACCTATTTCGGGAAATGATTTCTCTCCTGGGCAACAAATACTTCTTTATTCTACAAAAGAAGCTATAACAAACCTTTGTTGTGACTAAGGTGTTGCCTTATGGTGCTGTGGAAGTCACCCATCCAGAGAAATAGACGTTCAAGGTCAACAAACAACGGTTGAAGACTTATTGGGATGATGAGTTTGACAAACATGAGACCGTTGTCCACCTCAACTCATCATGAAGAAATTTCTTCGTCGGGCTGTCAACGTTAAAACAAGCACTTTTCGAGAAGCAACCCGAAGTTTCTTACTTTTCTTGATTTCATAGTTTTAGTTGTTTTTTCGTTAACTTTTGAGTTATAGTTGTCGTAGCTAATTGTTAATTTTTATTGTCATGTAGGTTCAAGAACAAGTTTGGGGGAAGCCGAGCCAAAGAGAAGTTCTACCGAGTTAATTAAGGGATAAAATATGAAGAAATTGGTGTTTGGAGTTAAGGGGATGCGTGTATGGAAGAGAAAAGCAAGAAGAAATAAAGTTGTCAACTAGCGCTGTTGTGCTAGAATTTAGCGCAGCTGTGCTGGCATCCCTAAAAGTTACGGTCCTGAGAGCTGTTAGAAAAAAAAAAGTAGCACTGTTACGCTAAAATACAACGCAGCTGCACTGGTGTCCTGAGTTTGACGTTCAAAAAAAAAATCAAAAAATCAAAAGAAAATCACCATTCTCCTTTCAGCCGCCACACTCTAAAACCCTTAACTCATTAACCTAAAACCCAAACCCTTATTCAATCTATCTCCTCACGTTTCACTCTCCCACAAGCTCTCAATCTCACTCAAGCTCTCTCACTCTTCCGCCACTCTTTGTCTCTATCTAATCCACGACATCCACAAACCTCACCCATCTCACCCATCTTCAACCCACCTACCAGTAGACCTCATGCCGACGGATAGCTAGGGCCCGACAACCACAAAAAAAAGCGGTGACTTTTCATTTTTCAGAAGAAATTGAACAACAGTCCATAGTTCGAGGGTGCCACTTCAAAACTATTGGAATATCGGGGAGGCCATTTTGATTTTGTGTTTGGAAAACTTATGATACATGCTTATAAGTAGGGTAAGTTGAGAAAATTGAATGCACACCCCCCGCTTGTTTAAATGTGCTCAAGAGAAAATAGATTTATGATGATTATCTTGACTTATGAAAGACTTATTGCATTGTGAAAATCAGTAGTGCTTATGTACTCTACGGTTGTGTGATGTTTTTGATACTGGGTGGTGATCCGCAAGATAAAATAGTGGTGGTTGCAATTTTGGGGTCTTGGGGATTTTCAAATTGGTGAAGTGACGTGTGTTTGTCACTGTTTATTGGAGTTGTGTGTGTGCATACATTGTGATATTGTGCTTTTAAAGGGATCGATGAAACAGTGGATATGTTTTTGATATTGCGAAGTGTATTGGCCGTTACCTATTTGCAAAGAGGTATGAGAAAACTACAGTTGGAACACAGTGATAGGTTTAATTTTGGGAAAACTTTTGAGTTGTACACTGATGTGTGTATGGTGTGAAGTCGTTGTGGGTTGTTGTAACGTCCCGATCCCTCACGAGACCGGAGGCTTTAATAGCCATGCTAATCACAACCCAATTTTAACTCAGTCACAAAATTTAGGAAAAACGGACGGAGTTTCCCCTATTTATAGGACTATTTGGAAACCTGTAAACTATAACATACAACCATAAGACCATAATCCACAACTTCAATTTGTTTCATCCCTATCAGCATGCAAGTCAACTAAACAGAAGAGTAAACAATTGAAGTTATTACAAACCACTAGCATCTAACTATTACCCAAGACTAAAACTTTAATATTACATTTCTTAAGATAACACAAATACATACATGACCATAAGGTCTCAAATAGTATACAGGCATGTAATGTACTCATTCTTCCTTGTTCTACACACTAATAGAGCAGGTAGGCCACACAGGAGGAAATCCCATTTTTCAGTTTATATCACTGATCCTAAAAGGTGTTAGAAACAAGGGTGAGTATACAACATGTATACTCAGTGAGAGAGGTGATGTAGCAAACTGTGGAATGCTTTCATGAGATGCAACAAGGATAATAACATGTACAACACAAAATAACAAAGTTAACCAGACAAGTATTTAATCACGTATAAAAAGGATACGGTTCCACGTTTATCTTCGATCACGAACCACAAGCCAAGATCTTCAAGCAAGTGCCGGCAAAACCCTTATTTCTTCAAAAAATGGGGTACTCCGGATGTACCCCGATCCTACGACCCTTTCTCCTGAGGTAGGTCTATATGCCCAGCAGGTGAACCACGTATTTGGGGTAGTGGAGTATACTCAGCGAGAGAAAGGGAATAGGTACCATGGTAGTTGAGGGAACACGGTAAGCTCGATGTCATCCGTGTTTCTCGACACTACCATGTCCGAAAAGGTTGCGCAACCCCGAGACAAGATCACGAGAAACAAGAATATCAAATCATGTAAGAGGAACGACAAAGTAGGCTGGCCTCGCAGTTAATCACAAATAACACGAAAAGACTCAAGATAGCAAGTAAAATAATACATATAAACTTGATCAACTACTAAATAATTCAATTTAGAAACAATAAATCAAGTTAAAATGCACAGAAGATATGAAGACTCCCTTACCTGTAATTAAGCCAAGCATGCAAGAAAATAGCTTACATTCACTCCAACCTCCTTGAATTGGCTCAACTATGCAATCTCTAGCTTGTTACTATAAATATACCACTTTAGCAAATAACCCACAATACCAAGTGAACTAGTTTCATAAGAACACTTCATAACTTTATTTATATTCCAAGCATTTGTAACTAAAATTGTAACATAACACTTAACACATATAGATCAACTAACTCATTAGCTTTTAACTTGTTATCTCATCCCTACTTGCAATTAGCAATTTAGTCTTTCAGTTATACAATGACAACTAACAACTTTTAATACAATCTTGTTTACTTACTCTTAAACTATTCACATTCTCCTTAAGCTAACAATTAATTTAGCAAACACGTTAAAGTCTCAACTAACCTAACTATCCTCCAACTACTCTAAAAGCTATATCAAAACAAGGAAAACACGTACAATACAACTAACAAGCAATGTACCATTATAAACGAGATATAGACATGTTCACCCAACCTTTAACAAAGTAAACATATAACTCGATTTACGAACTTCTCCAAAAGAAAATGACATTCTTTAACTATAATCATTTAACCTTATTCAAGGATTTTGCTTTCAAGCTGGTTACTGCGTTTGAACAAGGAACATAAAATATGATATGAATTAGTAGCTACTTCAATAAAGTAACATAACATATTCGAGAATCAAGCAATTACATGTATTCTATAGCATTTTCTTCCACCATGATACAATCAATCAATAAACATTTCTTCCTTACAACTAGCTAATGGCTTGCACAAAGAAGAACACAATTAACTCAAGAAAAGAATATTCAATTAGTATGCTATAGTTAGGTGCAATTGAGATAAATATAGTTTTACCAAACTAACTCAACTACATTTAACATGCTTGCTAGCTTGCTAATTCGCTCGTGATAACACATAATATAAGCATATGAAGTCAATATGCATTGCTTTCACTAACATAAATCACATTATGCATTCTTTATCATTATTTAACTCTAAAACTTGCAACTAAACTAGATTCAATACTCATTAAACACCGTAGCTTCAAAAACACCATTAATTCATAAAATCCTTAACTAAATCAACTAGGTATTTAACTTTAACTTGTCAAATTGTTGTTCAACGCATACCAAAGATCAAAGACCATTAAAAGAGCACTAATTGCTAACTTTTAAACCTATCTAACTTCCTTGCAGAAGCTTAAATTTATCCAATCATCTACCTATGCTAATGACCTCCAAATTCTCTGATTTTTATGTATAAATGTATCTCTTCGAGTGTAGATAACTTTAGAACCAAACAAAACTCAATTCCGATCAAAATTCCTCAAGATACAACTATTTCAGTACGACTGCGCATAACTGCCCTGCACCAGCAATTTTCCGGACAGATTTCAAAAATGGCTAAATTAGAAGGTCAAAACGTTCGAATTAGCCTTAGCAACAGAAATTAACATTTGCTCTAAACTGCCTAATCTAGATGCTGTACAAATTTCGTTCAATTATAAGCTCATTTACTATGTGAAAACTGCTCTAAAAAATGGCGATAGTGAACTGCCTAAACAGGGTATCCACACACACATGCACATTTCTTGCATTGAACTAACTATGAGCATTATACTAGCATGTGACATAATCCTACACTTTACTTAGGAAATTAAACAAACACCTTAGTTACTACTACAAAATTCCATTCAAGTTTTACTAGTTGTAAGTAAAATCACAACCAACATTCAAGATACGAGTAATACAATGCCAAAAGTTTACTCTACAAGTTCTCTAGCTATCATTTCATGTATTAGAAGCAAATAAATAATTAGAAATGCAAAAACCTCAAAATTCGTAGGTTACTATTTATAATTACTATTCATCATCTTCTCCAAGTTGCATTTTACATTTCTAACCAATCAAGAAGCAAATTAACTTCAAAAGAATGCTCTACAACCTCTATCAAGTATATTTCAAGTGACAATAAGCATAGATATAACAACAATTAGCAATTACAAATTATCAAGTTACAAATTACAATTAACAACAATTTAAATGTTCAAAAGATGATTCTACCTCACCTAATGGTAGCAAAATAAGGTGGAGAAGACTTAGGAGAAGAGGTTTTCACTCTTGAATGCAAGCTAACACCAAGGATTGAAGAGCAAAGTACAAAGTTCTCCTCCTTTTCCTTCATCTTTGTCGACGGGTTTAGGGGGTGGGTTTTCTCTTCTTTTTTTTTTTGTCTTATGTATTGTTTCAATAAGCCTAAGTTATAAATAAATATGCGTGTAGGCAAAATGCACACTATTGAAGTAAGACTAAATCAAATACAAGCTTAAAAATGCTCTTATTATGTTATATAGATAATAGACTTAGGAAATAATGGGTTGAGTTGGTAAATTGGGTCTAATTAAACATACTTAAGGGTCTAATAAAAGTCCAAAGTCTAGCTAATTCACTAGAAGCCCAAATAATTTTTTAACAAAAAGTTACTATTCTTTCGTAATACTATTCATGCAGGACACTAATATTTTTATATCTCACGTTTTCGACATGTTATGCACATAGTTCCAATGGACGAAATACATCTAATAAGGTAAGTAATAAAGGAAAAATATAAATTTTGAAAAATAAAATAGTCAAATTTTACACCCCGAACACTATTCCTTTGTTATACTAATCAATTTTCTGCCGACCTTCCCGAAATACCATGCACATAAAAATTATGAACGTATGCATGAAAATAAACATATATTGAAAATAAAATTTAAAATTTACAAAAAATAACGTACTTCAAAAATCACCCCGGACTGAGGGCTCATTTTAAAATGATAAAAACTAATTTATTAGACATAAAAAAGTAATATCACATTTTACAAATAACAAAATAAGAGATTAAGTATTTTATATAATTCAATTAAGTGCTAATTATACATTTAAAGAAATACTAAAAGTAAAGTTACTAAATATATATATATATAGTTAAAATAAACACTTAAACTCACCCAATCAATTAAATTAACACATAAATATATGCAAATAGACAATATTCGCTACATGCTAGGTCTGGAGTATCACAGTTGCACTTTGGCTTGTTGGTTGTTTTGAACGAGCATTTTCCTTACAAACACAATCATAATAGTTCTTGCTACGCCACCCCAGGGGGCTTATGTTGATAACTTACGTGAAGTTTCAGGGGAGTCCTCTACACTTATTTCTTTATTTTTCGTGCTATTGAGAACAATGTCAATTTCAAGTTTGGAGGTGGGTGTTATGTGTTCTCCTCTGTGAACTTGTTCTTTTAGTATTCGTATTATGTGTTTTTTCTTTTTATGCGTTTTGTTATTTTATTATGAAAAAAAAAATCAAAAAACTTCGAAAAAAAACAATGGTTTCTTTGGAAAAAATGCTGAAAAGATAAGAAATAGGCCGATGATGAGTAGCATAAGGAGTACATGATAGTAATGAGGATAATTGACTAAAACATAGTTTCATGTTACGTAAAATCCCCATCTATTGCGCACTTAGCATCGCCTAGTTATGTTGATACTTAGAGAATGTTTATGTGAGTTTAGGTGGCAGAAAAAAAGAGAGAAAGAATATGATGAAAGGGGATTTTAGAACTTGCTTGATTGTCACTCGAGGCGAAATCTTAAGTTGCATAGCATTAGAGAAATGATTTAGGCCATCTTTGGATCGTTTGAGCCTTTCAAGCCAACCCTTGTAATAATTGAATATCCTTAGTTCACCCCTTTGAGCCTAAGTTAGCATTTTCTTATTTATGCAACTTACAATATCTTCATTAACTTATCAAGTTGATTTTCCCAATTTATGCCCTTCTTACTTGTAACATGTGATTGTTCTAGGATGATTATGTGGAGTTATGTTTTATATTGAAAGTTGGGAGGTGTTATGACTGGGTGATATGCTGTGTTCTTCTTGAAAAACAAAATGAAATCTTGAAAGAAAAAAAAGGGAATGAAAAGAAAAAAAAAGAACCACACTCCTTGTAATTAATGTCAAAATGCAAGTTTGGAGGAGTGTGGATTCTTTATGTGTTTTTAAATGTTGTGGATGCATGTTGAGGACATGAAATGAAAGAAGAAAGAAAATAGATATGTTGAATAATTTTGGTGGTAAGAAGTGGAGTTGGCATGTGCTCCATTGAACATCCTTGAATGATTGTGTGCTTACGGGTAGTTTAGCCTTATGTATATCCATGATCCTATCTTGACCCTGGCCACACGTTACAACCAAATAAAGTCCTACTGATCTTTAATGCTATGATCAACCTACATTAGTGGAGAGTGACATGAAAAGTGAGCCTATGAGATTCTAAGTAATTGAAAATAAAAGATCGACATTGATAATTCATTTAGCTTGCATAAACTCATCCGTGTACAATTGATTAGGATAGAGACTATTCACACACTCACTTGGGGGATTTGAAGTAAAATGCAAATTATGTGAAGTTATTTATCATGCGTATGATTGATAGTCACCTCTTAAGTTGTGAAATAAAGTTACTGAGGCTGTGGGAATTTATTATCCTACAGCATTGCTCTCATGAGTTATCTTGTGTTGAGTCTTTAGTTTTTAGGTTGTTTATTTCCTTAGTTGTGTCTTTTACTTGAGGACAAGCAAAACTTAAGTTTGGGGGTGTTTGTTGGGTATATTATTGATATATTATTTCAACACATTTTCACTTAAATTTTGTTAGTTCTTGAGTAATTTATGAGCAATTTGATTGGTTTTGCATTTGATTTGAGTTGTAGGTAATTTCCAAGTGACAAGCTAAGTTTTGAGGTAAAGATTGAAGAGAAATAGCAAAGGATTAGCTTTCATGCACTTGTGAAGAAATTGAAGAGAAAATAGAAGTAGCTCAGTCATAGCGCAGCTGTGCAGCGTCGCAAGAAATTTAAGGACAATTTTGTAAAAGGCGCGAAAAGAAGAAACCCTATGTTAAAGAGAGGAAAATAAACATTTGAAAAGAGTTCTTTGGCTGGCGGCTAGTTCTAGAGAGCAAAAAACAACGTTCTGGAAAAGAAAAAACTCAAGGAATAACAAGATTGACGAGGAAGGACGGATTAGAGACAAGATTTCACCATGACTTTCTTGAGATTTTTAGTTTTTTTTTCTCTCTCTCATCATAAATTTTAGTAGACTTTGGATTTTATTTACATTTATTATGAGTTGCTAGATTATTTTTCTAGGGCTACGATGTACACAGATTTTGAATAGTCGGATTATGTTGATTTGATTGATTGATAGATTATTCTATTTTTATGTTGAGTATTTCACACTATGCTTAATGCCTGTGATTGTCTGGCCAAGAATTGTTTGTTCTGTGATTGGTTTGAGACTGAGAAGTGATAACTAGACTAAACCATGTGTGGAGTACCATTAAATTGTCATAAACTAGAGATAGTTATGAGATCTGATGCAACGTTTAAATTTCTAGGGCTTAATGCATTACATAAGTTCACAGTTATCACAGATATGTAGGTAGCTTGCTTATTGGGATAGGTTATTGATACTTGAGAAAGATTAATATCTACCTTAGTGAAATTGTTGGCAACATAAGGAACATTCGTCAATTGGATTTAATCAACAGATTCGAGTAGGATAAATATTGGTGAAATCAGAACCCCTAGAGCTTCCCAATTATTGAATCAAATTTTTCATCAAACTTGCAATTGATTAGTTGTTATTTTCATTAGTTTTGTTAACTCTTTAGTTTTTAATTACAAATTCTCAAATTTTGGTTGTTTGAATAAAGTTAGAGTTAAAAAAATTTTGGTAGTTAATAATCACAGTTCTCGTGGGAACGATCTTTACTCATTATTTTATTACTTGTTGCGACATATACACTTGCGCTAGAAATTACACAACAATGATAACAGGAAAGCGCCCCACTGATCCTACGTTTGTTGAAGGCTTTAACCTTCGCAAGTTTGTTATGCTATTTTCAATGGGGGCTCTAAAATGTAATACTTTCTATTTTTGGGCATTTTTGTACTTTTTAGAGCCCCATACCTTAAAAAGTAATACTATTCATGAAAAAAGTACATGGGGTCTATCACTTTTGGGTTAAAAATGCCAAAATAGAGCCTCAGGCTCCAAAATGTTCAACAATTTGCATCTTTTGGCATCTTTTAACCCAAAAATAGTGGACCCACGTACTTTTTCCAGTTAAAAAATGCCAAAATAGAGCCCCAGGCTCCAAAATGTTCAGCAATTTGCATCTTTTGGCATCTTTTAACCCAAAAGTGATGGACCCCACGTACTTTTTCAATGAATAGTGTTACTTTTTAGGGTATAGGCTCTAAAAAAGTACAAAAATGCCCAAAAATAAAAAGTTTTACATTTTAGAGCCCTCCATTGAACTTGCCCTTAGCATGGCAATGCCAGACTGTGTCATAGATATTGTGGACCCAATCCTTCTTAATGCAGATGGAGATTTGACATATGAATTTACATTAAATTCGTTTTCTGAAAATGTAAAACATTGAGAAAATGTTATGCAAGAACATAGCTTTCACTAATAACAGAGCAAGTATAGATGGTTTAGATTCCTATGTGTTCTAGGTTAATGTGCTTGCCAGAAAATGTTCTGCACATTGATTTATTCCTGCACTATAGGTCTTTTAGTTAAGTCTTCAAACAGAGATTTATATGGAATTATACACCTATGTGACAGAGAGGAGCGGAGGTCTTAAGCTCATCTTCCACCGCCTCAAAATTTTTTCTATCTTGAATGTTTATCTCCCCTTCCTCTCCCACCCTTAGTTGGTCACCTAGAAATGTTTTCTAGGTTTTTGGGCTCCGGCAAGATTCTTTAGTGCTATTCAGGGTACACCAGATTGTTACGAGAGAGTTTCATCTATTGTTCACAATACTCATTTCTACCTATTTTTCTCGTTTGGCTACTCTCGACTCTCTTCAAGCTAACTTTGTGGCAGTTTGGGTTACTTATACAATTAGAATAGGTCTTTTCACTTATGTCTGGTGTTTCAACCCCCTTTAGCATTCTGTATGCAGATTTGGTGTGTATCTTTTGCTATTTTGGTATTGTTCACTGGATTCTTGTATAGTTTGAGCCCGCATCTCTTTTGTATATTTATTGTTTAATTAATAATATACTACTTGATTGAAAGAAAATAAAAAATAAAAAGATTTATATGATTTTGTACTGCTAGATTTTATGTTCTGGAATTCAATATTGATTATATGGCTCGGTGTTAGAGGAATTTGATGAATTTTTATTTATTTATTCATTTTGAAACTCAATTCGAGGTGTTCATGCTCAATGCTTATTCCAGCCACGCCCCAATCTCACCGCCTTAATGTGGTTAGGGCACTACATTTATTTTTAGATAGATGCTTTGATAAGTGATAAATATTTTGATAATGTTGAAGTTATTTGTTGTATTCTATGTATTTTATTCTTGATAGATTTTCTTGTAGATATCTCATCTAGTAACACATTATAAATAATGTACTCGTGTTATACAGTGAAATATAGAAAAATATTCTTAAAACCAAATCTTTTATGGCATTAGCAATCCTAGACTAATCGTCCCCTACACTACCACGCCAAAAAATTTCCTGCGTTCATCTTCTATTCCTTTCTCTACCGATTATCTTTTCTTCCCTTTTGCATAGCTCATGGCGTCCACCATCATCCACAATTTCTTCTACAATAGCGACTCCGGTCACATCACTCTCCTCTTCTGTCAGTCCTCAATCTCTTCTTACCTACAACGTCAAAGCCTTTGTCACCATAAATCTAGATAGCACAAATTATTTGACTTGGAAAAATCAGATGACCAATTTTATACGCAACCACAAATTTATATATAACATTTTTATATCTGCACATCATTTTTAGTTGTCTCTCTCATATGTTATATTAGTTGTGATCTTCGATCAATAATCATATATACTACCAATTGTATAAGTTTCTGGACTTTAGTTGGTATTTTTTCTTGCTATAGTTGTTCACTTTTGTCTGTTGACTATTTGCATTTCCACGTGATTTTTTTACAGATAGAACAGAGTAAGCATTTTAATTTTGGACAGAATACTGACCTAGTCATGATGATTTGGTAGAAAAACCCCTTCATTCGGTTCCTTTAGTGTTAAAATTGAATAATAATTTAAAGTATTTGAATTTGGATGTAATAATTGAGGAATTTGATCTCATCTTGTAATTATATTGTGATAGTTATTGTTTTTTTTGTTTTTTAGTGGTCTAAATTATCATTTTATGGTTGTACGCTTGGCCGATTTGAGGGATTGTATCATTTGGGCAATGTGGCATGTCAACAGCCGAAAATGGCCTTATAGGTAGAACTAACAATTCCTTAATTTCTTGGAAATCATAATTTTTTATGCTGCAACTTTGCTTGATGAATTTCTCCAAATTCCTACATGATTCCTATAATTTTAAATTTGCTGCAACTGAGATTTTATTTTGATCTTTTAATAATTCATTCGATACTTGATTTTGTGGCGTGGAAATACTAGAGCTACTTTTTAAACTGTTGAATTTTGAAGTTAATCAATTTTCAAAATGATACTTCAGATTTCATGATCGGTTTGTTTTGAAAATGATTTTTGACGAAACCTACTGACCACATTGGTTAAGAGTTATAAGTTTAATTTTCTTTTCTATATTGGTAAAATGGTTCTTAAAATGCTGCGGCTACCATTGGCATTAATTATTAATTTCTAATGAAAAACATTTGAAGGAAGTTTATGTTGGGTAATATGGCTTGAATTCCAAGCCTAATCAAATTCTATGGACAATAAGATAGTTTCAACTTGCATATACAAAGCAAGGGTTAGGGTTTTAGATTCCTATGATGTTCTAGTAAGTCTCTCGCTACAGCTATTGACTCTATTCCTTTGTTGTGGGATAAGTTCTTTATTGAGCTTTTGTTTGCTCACTGTTTGTGTTTTTGCCTGCAATTTTTTTTTTTTTTTTTTTTTTTTTTTTTTTTTTTTTTTGTGCAGTTAGAGCAGGTTAAGCGCTTTAGCTTTGGACAAGATTGTGATACTTTGGACAATTTGGCTAGAGAGACCTCTTTGTTAAGTTCCGTTGGTGTTAGGATAGAACATTTTTGTGTAGTATTTGGATTTGGACGTAATAATTGAGGCATATGACCTCTCTTGTGACTATTTTGGAGATTTTTTCTTGATTGATGTTTTGTGTTTGTGTTTGTGTTTGTTGGGAGACTTATTATTTCGTGGCTTTTAGTGACTGTGAATGATTATTTTACAATTGTAATTACTTAGCAGATCTGAGGGATTATACTTTTGGACATGCGGCAAATCATGTGTTGAAAATGGCCTCAACGGCTTGACTTGGGCATTAACATTCCTCTTTTAGATTATAATTCCTTATGCCACAACTTTGGATTGATGAATTTCTCCAAATTCCTATGTGATTCCTAGAATTTTATATTTGCGGCAACTGGGATTGTATTCTTATCTCATGCTAATTTATTTGATAACTTCTTATTTTCTGTAGTATGTGAACATTGAATTTTTTTTTTTTTTTGAACTAAGTGAACATTGAATTTACTTGTTGAACTGCTGAATAGCATTGAAAAATTGGTGTTGTATCATTCTGTAGAATTTTGCAGTTCAATGTATGCTTTTGCAAATTTTCAAATGTTTTGGTACATAATTTTTATAATCTATTTGTGTTGAAAGTAAGTCCGACTCCATCTCTTGAAATAAGACTTGGTTCGACTTAGTTTTGTATTGAAAAAACTTTCCTGCAAAACCTACTTACCACATTGGTTACTAGCAAGTTTGATTTTTCTCTTCTAAAATGGTTGTTACTACTACATCTAAAAACTTAAGCTGTTAGGTCGGGGTTTGTTTTATTATTTATCATTTTTAACACGCCCCCACAAATATAGGCAGAGTTAATTTTTTAGCCTTACACTTGGACAATTTTAATGTTTTGGTTTGTTTTACTATTTATCATCTTCGGGGTTTGTTTTATTATTTATCATTTTCAACATGCCCTCCCAAATGTAGACGGAGTTAGTTTTTGAGTCTTGCACTTAAACAATTTTAATATTTTTTTTTTAAATCGGTGGCAGTGAATTTTGAATCTAGGACCTTTTGGTTCCTAGGTTCTAATATTATGTTAAGTGACCACTTCATTTAAAAGTTTAAACTATTAGGAAGAGATTTGTTTTATTATTTATCATTTTCAACAGTTAGAATGTTGTTAGTACCATTGGCATCAATTGTCAATTTGAGATGAAAAAAAAAATTAAATTAACTGAGGTCTTCTAGCCCTTTTTATCTAAACGAAGACAAAAGCTTCTTGAAGAACATTATTCCTGATAAAATTGCGTGCATCCAAAGTTTGCCCTGTTTGGAAGTGTTCATGTTTTTTATTTTTGTAGAATAGCTTTTTATAATAGTTTTCAAAATCAATTTATAAGAACCAAAGAAAAAAAAGTTGTTTGTGTAGAATTGCTCTCTAAACAATTTTTTGAAATGAAGATATCCTTACAAATATATAAATATATATATATATATATATATATATATATATATATATATATATATATATATATATTATCAGACTACAAGTTTTTATTAAATTAATTGCATTATTAATTTTTTATAATTAAATAAATTAATAATTATTTATTTTAGTGATTTATTAATTTAAATGATAATTAATAAAAATTGAAAATAATAAATAAATTATTTATTTATTTTAATTTTTAGTAATTAATAATTTAATAGTAAATAAGTAATATGTCAGTTAAGTAATTATTAAAAAATAGTTTTAATAAACTAATAATAACTAATCACTACTAATTAATTAATTGATTAATATGTGATTAGAAGTCACATCTTCTCTTCATTCTCTGCTTTCTTTCTTTCATTTGTGAGAGAAACTGTATGTACTGTCTCTAATTCATAGTCTGCTTTCAACTAATTCATAGCACCCGGCGTGAGCTAATTTGAAAGTTGGGTTAAGAACAACTAAAGAAAAGCAATAGAGTTGGGAGTCTAGATTGCCTCCATCGAAAGCTTGTCCTCTATCTACGGAAAAGACACTGTTGGAAACTGGACTCCTATCATCATATGTTTTTTTTATTACCTTTGTTTCGTTTCCTGTTAGGTTTTAACGATAAGACAGTGCTCTGGAAATAGAAGAGCAAATAAGAATTCTATATAAAGCAAGTGAATATATATATATATATATATATATATATAGAAACACATGAAAACATATCTAACATGTATTTTTCTTTTCTTTTTTTGAAAACATATTTCTCAAAATAATTTTTGAAAACAATCCATGCCAAATAAATCTTTTTTGTTTTTCTATTTTCGAAAACTAAAAATAACTATTTTTCAAAAACATTCCAACTGCGTTTATTCTATTTGTTCTTGTTTCTAGGGAGCATCAATTCTGATATTTTACATGAATTTCATTAAGTAATTCTCAGATAATTAACTCATGAGCAATCATAGGTTGAAGATCTAACGAGCACAAGTCATTTTATTTTGGTTAAAAGATTCATGTGGCCACTAAACTATCTTCTCAATCATGTTTTGACCATCAAACTATTTTTGGTCCTATTTTTAGCCATTTAATTATCATTTGGCTATCATTTTTCCATTTCATCAATTATTATGTTAAAATAGACTAATTGTTATGGGAAAAATAGTAAAATTAGTTAGAATGCCATAAAAAAATATCTAACAAGACTTGAACCTTAAACCCCCCAAGTTAAGACTCAAACCACTAAGCTACAATAGATTTCTAAGTATAAATGTAATATGCTACAGATATATAATATAAATAATCTTTCTTAGTAAAATTACCAAATTACCCCCAAACCTTTCCCACCTTTTCTTCCTCGTACTGGTGGGGGCTCAACCTTCTCGCCTTGATTACATGAGATTACACAAGGTCTAACAGTCAACGTTAATATTAATCTCTCTATCTTGTTGGACATAGAACCAAAGGTATCTAAAATTTTCTTTTTTATGTTTTCTTTCCGATTCCAAAACATTCTTCAAACTCAATTCTATACCTACTCTTGTTGAATTTATATTCCATAAACTCTTATCTTAGATGTACTTAGTTTAAAATACTTTGCTTCCAAAGTCTCCTCCCTCCATAATTATAACTTATCATTCACATATTTTCTAGACTTATCCACCAAAACAATGTCATCTGCGAATAGCATGCACCATAACACTTCATCTTGAATGTGGCTAGTTAGCTCATTCATGAATAGTGCAAAAAGATATGAGCTCAAGGCTAATCCTAAAGTGATTGTGATAAAATAAAAAAAAACAAAAAAAGCACTAATTTTTACTCCGTTTGTTCTTACACAAATCATTGTTCTGGCATACAATGTCGCATACATTTCAATGTATGCCACATATACATCCTTATTCTCTAAGCCAATACTAACAGACAAAAAGTTTACAAGCAAATAACAACCTTGTGTACCTCTATCTGATTTTCTTGATATTACTCTACCAGTCTCCATTATGTGATTGAGAAACAAGTGCCAATACTAACTGGCAACAAGTCTATACAATGATGTAGAAGCAGATCCATTATTTTAAAAACTCATCATACGACCTAGAAAAAATTGCAAGATATGAGTTGTATGAAACATCTTATTTAGACACCCATCATTCTTTCACATAGTATCTTATTTGCCTCGAATTTTAATTCCTCAGGCCTTCCTCTGAATCTACTCATGTATGAAACAGAGTGGAATGTAATAATTCATCGCTTACTCTTCTCACTTGTAGCCTTTCTCTGTGTCTGTCTCTTATGTGAAGTTATGCATAACATCTTATTTAGACACCCATCATTAATCTTTCACATGGTATCTGTGTCTTTCCAAAAATATTGCAAGATTTGCTCATTGCTAGTGTTTTAATCATTTTTCTATAGTGAAACGTGACATAGAACTTGTTTTCATCAACTTGCCTGATCTTTAGATTAATCAAATGCTCTGTTCCATCTGGTTTGTTGCAGGCCTTGTTTCTGTATTTGGTAAGCATGTGCTAAAGAATGTTAGCAGGTATACCGTCCACGAAAAGTTGGGTAGAATGGTCAATTATTGACCTATTCTGATCAAAGATTCTAAGTTCAAATCACTACTCAAGCCTAAATTGTAAAAAAAAAAAGTAGAAAACTTTTTGAAGCTTCTTTTACTTTTTCTTCAAATTCAGTGCTAGATAGTGCAAGATGTATCATGATAATTTTTCCCACCTTCTGTTTTTTCTCCATGGAAAGGATCATGCATTACAACTTTGTAACAATTGTAGCAAGGGTCGATCTATTCTTCGGGTTGTAAGACTTGTAGTCTTCACTAACTAGAAGAAAGTTTTAAATATCTTCATATTTTTAGTCTTCAAGACCATTTGTCCTCGCTTAACTCCCACACTTTAACTAATTTTAGTTTCTAAAATCATTTAACCGTTACTTACAAAATATTCTAGATCCATCCCTTTCGGAAACTTTTTATTATATGGTAAATTGCACCGGACCCCCTATGGTGAGACCTAAATGTGCACGACCTCCCTGTGGTAAAAAAAACTCCCTCCAAACCCCCCTGTGGTAATATAAAAGTGCACACGACCCCCCCCGACCGTCAAAAAAGTGTATTTTATAACCAATATACCCCTTGTTTCATGTATAATAGCCAATCACTCATTTAAGCTTTAAGAACCACTCATTTGAGCTTGAAGAACTATTCTTTTGAGCTTCAACACCCACTCCTCCCTCGCCTGAGATGCTGCGTGGTGAGTTCCTTAAATTTTTTTTTTTTTTAATTACAACACCGTCATTGCTATGTAAAATCATTGATGTGTTTTGATAATTGATAAAATCATGGAACAAGGGGTATATTGGTTATAAAATATACTTTTTTGACGGTCGGGGGGGTCGTGTGCACTTTTATATAACCACAGGAGGGTCTGGAAGGAGTTTTTTGACCACAAGAGAGTCGTGCGCAGTTAGGCCTCACCACATGGAGGTCTGGTGCAATTTACCCTTTATTATATTCTGAGTCATATTTAGCATTGGCATTCGATATTTATTGTTCTCTCTGATAAATACATTTTTTTTTTGGGGTGGGGGGTGTTACAACAAGTTGCTATATGACCATTTCACCCAGATAAAGACATTTATACTTGTCTTTTTACAGATTCAAAGGTTGGAATTAGAATCATTCCATAATCTTCATTTTTTTTTTCTTCTATGTAGCTTGACATGTTGTCCTCGAATTGGTTGCAGGGGGCAGCAGCAACATGCTATGATGCATTGCATCCATATGTTAAAGGCAAGACTGGGAAAACGACTATGGGAGTTTAGCTTGAATCTCATTGAACAATGTAAAACGATCTCACAGTTTGAGACAATCTAGCAGGGCTTTCAGTTAGTGGTATATTTCTCACTATAAATGTCAGAAGCTACAAAAAAAATTCTTGTGAGTGATATTTTTTAATATGTATTGTACGATTTAGTCCTCTTTTTAAACCCTTAAAAAAAAAAAGTCAACAAATTTCTCAGAATCCTTTGTCTTTTGTAAGGTGAAAGAAAGTTGTGTGCATATAACCAATTGTTCTAAAATTATTTAACTGGTGTTGATAGTAGTATTATAATAAATTGAATATAATTTATTTATAGAACTAATATAGAATAAAACGTTACAAATTATTTTCCTTAAATAAGCACATCAAACAGTACAGAATTGCATTCCAAGATCGGCAAAAAGTGACTTTAGTATTTCATTAAAAGTGTGAACAATATAAATTAGCACATCCAAATCAATTTCAATCTTAACTAACTTAAATATCATGCATAAAATCACAAAAATACTAATTTTATCTAAACTTAATTAGAATACATTCATAATTTATTTCAAATGGTACGAATGAAGAGAGACACAAGAGTACAAGTCGTGTCTCTACCAAATAATATTTCCCCATGCAATTTTTTTCTCAAGGGACCACCAACAACCTTTTTGACAATACAAAGAAACAATAAAAGTGCTAGTCAAAAAGATGTGGGAAATAACAACAAAAAAGAAATTAAGCACCAAAAAAGAAATTAAGAAGACAAATTGCGTCGTTATTTTGACACTTTATGAGTTTCAAAGATATGTTCTTTTTCCATTTACAAATATATTATACATATTATATTTATAGTTAAAATCCATTCATAGAATACTCTACCTTAATAATCTCAACTCGATTTGACTAATACATAATTAGCTGACTGTAGATGTTGATTCAAAGTTTACTTGTTGACTTTGAATTTCTCAAATCTTCTAGAATTGTATATTCTGGCATTTCTCTAATCTTTAAATTTTCTCCTAATCTGAAATTCTCTATAATCTCTAGATATTTGCAACTCCATAAATTGGATTTTAATGCTCCTCTCAAGTTAAAAAATTAACGAATTGAGCGAAAATGACTAACGGTATCCCAACTTTATAGTTTTGGGATCTTATTGCTGGAAATGATGATAGGGAAATGACCCACTGATCCTATGTTTGTTGAAGGCCTTAACCTTCACAAGTTTGTTAGCAGGGCAATGCCACATCATATCATTGATACTGTCGATCCAGTTCTTCTTAAGGGAGATGGAGCTTCGACAACAAATCCACTGGAAGTAATAAAGGGCAGTAGGATGGAGTGTTTGATTTTGATTGTTCAGGTCGGCTTGGAATGCTCCATGGACTCACCACAAGATCGAATGGACATGAACGATGTGGTTCTTAAGCTGCAGTCTATTAGGAATAACATGTAAACATAATTATTGCAAAACATATTGCAATTAAATTTATCAGAAACATGTAATCATCACAATAGAATCACTAGTGCATAAGTTACTTACCTGATACGGAAGATGAAACCACGTCGTGATTAATTGATTTCTCTGTCTTACCATATTCTTAATAGTGTAGATGTGTGATGTGATTCTACAACTCTCTTCAGGGTAAGAGAGTATCAATTAACATGTATTTATAGAAATATATTGTTACTTCCATCAAGTAACCTAATGGGCTTAGACTTTAGTGTACTATTATTTTAATTAAATGGGTCACTAATAACTTAATGAGTCACACCACTTACATTCTCCCACTTGACCCATTAACCTTTATGAATGACAGAATTCAATCATAAACATAAGGAGCGCATAAGAGATTAAATCCTTACATAATGTCCTTCATAATTACCAAAGAATAATAAACTACTAAATGTGGGTTATAGCGGTTGTACAACATTCACTCAATGTACTCCTTTCTATATACCATGACACTAGTAACCAGTCACACTTGGTCATAATCGTAATGGTCCATGATAATGTCTTTTACAGACTTTCCTGTTTTACTTAATAAGCATAAGTCACGTGAATACTGTCATGAAACAGGAAAAACTTTAATGTTTGTCAAAAATACATCATTGAGCTCAGAATGTCAACATAAGAACATATATATCTTTCATAATTACAACCAAGTCATATCATTTCTTCATGTCCCTTAAAGGTTTGGTTGCAAGCCTTTAGCCATAAATCTGCAGTTATGAGATCAATACTTACATGTTCGATAGACACTCTCTGTTTCTGAACCTTCTATTTAATGAAAAATACTTTTATTCCATATATTTGGCACCTCATGATTATTTGTCATTTTAGAGAAGAAAACTGTTGCAGAATTATCACAATAAATTTTCAGCGACTTGACAATTAGTGTCGACAAATCCAAGTCCTGAAATTAATTTTCTGCATCCATAATGCATGAGTTGTAGCTTCATAATATACTACAAACTCTGCTTCCATAATGGATGACATAACGATAGTCTATTTCGCACTTTTTCATAAGGTCATTCCCACTGCTTAACACATCCAATAAGATTTGAATCCGAATATCCAATCACTTTAAATGATTAGATCATTTATATGTCAGCAAGTTGTTTTTGATCTTTTCAGATACCTTAAACTTTCATTGCAACTATCACGTAATTCAATAAAGAATTACTTTAACACATTCCACATCATTATTGGACAATGCATGAGACTAAATTCATTCACATCAAATTTCTCTAGAATTCTTTCAATAAAGGTTTTTTCAGAGACAATCCTAACATTCTTTGTGATCCATCATGGAATATTTCAATTCCTATCACAAAGGATGTCTCTCCCATATTTTTCACTTTCAAAATTCTATGAGAGAAACTTGAGTTCCATGCAAAATGTCAATACCATTAGCAGCAAGAAGAATATCATCAACATACAAGACTTAAAGAGAAAACATCAATTTGCTCCCATTGATCTTTTGGTATACTTGCTAAATAATACTATGTTTCCTTGAAACCGAAAGATGTAATGATATTGTAGAACTTAATATAACATTATGAGCCTATTTAAGCCCGTATATTAATATCCTAAGTTTACACACCATATGACCTTTTCCTTCTATTAAAACCTTCAAGTTAGTCCATAAGAACTTTCTCCTCAAGATCATCATTAAGGAACATAATTTTCACTTTACTTGGTACAACTCTAAAGCATAATGAGTCACCAATGCCATAATTATCCTTAAAGAGTATTCGAGACTAAGGAAAAGTCTCTTTATAACCAATGCCACTTTGATAGGTATAGCTTCTTGCAACTGATCTAGTCTTATAAGCTTAATTTTGCCATTAGAGTTGCCTTTGGTCGTAAAGTCATTTACCGCCAATTCTTTTGAACTTTCCGGCAATTTGACTAGATCTTTAGCTTTTTTTTGTCGCACAGAATTCATCTCTTGCTTCAAGGTATCAATCCATTTATTAGACTCTATACCTCATATGGCTAGTGAAAATGAAGCCAGATCTTTATTGACTCAAATTTTAAAGTTTGACTCGTACGAATAAACCACATAATTATCATGAATAGCTGTCTTTTTCTCCCTTTGAGATCTTAATGCTATTCTTTGTGGTTCATATGGGTCAACTTCTTGTGAGTTTGCATTTACAAGTGATGGTTCCTCCTTTATTTGCTATTCAATATTGTTAAAACGTTCAACAACACTTGGAGCAACTTTTGATAAAAAGAGCATTAATGGATAAGGAAAAATCCATCCCAACTTCTCTAATATATATTTTATGAGGTTCATCACTCCTACCAACTTCACCATTCTTTATGAATCAACCATTACTTACTCCACAAAATTTTAACAAATAAACATAATCATAATGTGAAATCAACTGTAAAGTAATGAAATACTTTTCTCCATTAAAAAAGGGTACATCAAAAGGTCTATAAACATTAGAATGTGTAATTTCAAGAAGCATTCTTGTTGCTCATTTCTAGTTGTGTTTGATTTGCTTCCACTTCATGCAGTTCATACACATAAAATCTAAACTCAAAGGAATCTCATTCTTTGCCAATCTTTCTAATCATTCTTTAGTAATATAACTCAACATTTATGTCATAGGTAAGTAGAACTTTCATTTGATCTACCACACTTAATTCCAATATTATGTTGCTCAATAAGTAGGATTCATAGAACATACCATCAAGTTTAGTTTATATATTCCATCATTAAGAATATTGAACCCAACAATTATGGTATTCTCAAATAAACTAAAACATCTATGTTCAATCTTAATATTAAATCCTAAACATTCAACTTTAATAAAGAAACTAAGTTCCTAAAAAATATATGGGTACATAGAACGAAAGAAAAATAATGTGATGGCTAGCCTTAAGGATTAAACGATAAGTCTTAAACTTTCAATTAGAGTCTTCACATAATTTTTACGTACAAAACTTTAATTTGGATTTATGTTCTAAATCATAAGAATCCTTCTAACATATTGAAAACATAAGTGGTAGATACAGAATCAAGCCACTGGGTATTAAGAAAAACATTAGTTAAAATTGATTAGAAATATACAAAGGAATGATAATTACCTTTATTTTTCAAACTGTACTTTATATTCAGACAGTCTTAAAAGTGAACCAACTTTATTACGAAGTGACACTTGCAAGCCTAAGCTTTTATCTAACGAGTTTAAGAATCGTTAACAGACTATTTCATTTCTTCTTGATTCTGTTCATTTTAAATTTTTTACTAGCTTCTTGACCCATGAGATTAATAGTGTGACTTAATTGACTCTTCAATCTCATTTCCTCCTAATTAAACATACTAGCCAATTCACATAATCACTTATCCTTAATTGTGTTATAATTAATTTGAAAAGGCTCATACTTAGAAGGTAATGAGTTCAAGATAAAACGTACTAGGAAGCATGCATTCACTATCATCTCCAAGGACTTTAATCTAGCTGCATTATTAGTCATCTCTATGATATGCTCTTACATAATTCTCGACTCATCATTACTTCATAGTCGTGAGCCCAGCTATGAGCATATCAATGAATGACTTATATGCGGAATAAAAACTCTTCTTCTGCAAACTTTAAGTATTCTTTAGTATCATCAGTTTGTGGAATTGTCATTCGCATAAACATGAGGCTTAATCTGTTAGACTGCTTTCAAGCATTATAGTGAATCTTCTCTTCCTTACTGCTCGAATCCGTAATGGCAGAAGGTTCGTTATTCATAGTGCTATTCAGACTCGTTTGTGCTATTCAGAGAAAATCAATCCATTAAAGACGATCACATATAAAGTATGCGAATGAGGAAAAAAATAGCTACAAATATGACTTGACATTTTAGCATAATCATGGATTAATAGTGACTACATACTTAATGCTGACAATATCATGGATTCAAATAAAGTAAATAAATAAGACATCATAGTGTATTAAAGTTCTCCTTTGGGTAGAAACTAAAACACACAATCATAAAGTAAATGCCCATATAATAACATTATTTTAATTTGTCGCATTATGTTTACTATTCACATGATAAATGATTCACCTTTTGACAAATTCAATAAGTCCAAAGAATAATAAATGTCAAATTATCCATCAATTCTCACAATCTCAATAATAGGCATTTCATAAGTGAATAGATAATTGATAGAGAATAAAATTCATAAACTTTCTAGTTCGGCCACTTTGGTGACTAACGAACTAAGATAAGATGGATTTAACTTTAATAACAACTATAAATGAATAAAATTCATAACTTTCTTGGTTGGCCACTTTGGTGACTAACAAACCAACTTAATATGAATTTTAAGTTTAATAATAGTTAACAATAAATAAAATCTAAAGTTTCTGGTTTGGCCACTTTGGTGACTAACAAACCAACTTAATATGAATTTTAAATTCAAATAATAGTTGTTAACAAATAAAATCCAAAACATTATGGTTTAGCCACTTTGATGACTAACAAACCAACTTAATTGGATTAAATTCAATAGTAATTGTCAACAATAAAATCCAATAACTTTATAGTTTGATCACTTTGATGACTAACAAACTAACTTAATTTGGATTTTATATTTAACGACAATTAAAAAATTAATGTCACATAATTGTAAGTTTTCCTTCCTCTAATTCCTGTGATTCTATGAATGAAAGAAAACATCTTAATGAAGAAGATGCACTTGTATCCGTGTAAGAATCCACCACTAAAACTGATACAAAAACCTTGCATGTAATAGTTTTGATGTGATTCACCTCAACATAATACGCTAACCACTAACTTACTCTTTTCCATGTATCATATACGAGTGGTCAAGAATTGGACAAGGTTTATTCTAATGCCAATAGAACAATGGCAGCATGGAAGACATTCAGTGCTTCAATTGATACTTTTAACCTTGTTATGCCATATAATACATTAATAAAATTAAGGGTTTATAGCGTATTACCCCATATATTTTGCTAAAAATGTACAATGCTCCTTGTGTTTTAAAAATTAGCTGATTACCCCCCTGTATTTTGCTAAAAGTGCACAATACTCCCCTGTGTTTTAAAAATTAGCTGATTACCTCCCTGTGATTTGCTAAAAGTAGCTCATTACCCCTTTGTGTTTTATAAAATTAGTTGATTGTCCCCTTATATTTTCTAACAAAAGCGCTAATTTTTAAAAAGCACATGGGGATAATTAGCTACTTTTATCAAACATGGTGGGAGGGGGGTAATCAGCTAATTTTTAAAACACAGGGGGGGTATTGTGCACTTTTAGCAAAACACAGGGACTTAATCAACTAATTTTTAAAATACAGGGAGGTATTGTGCATTTTTAGCAAAATATAGGAGGGTAATATGCTATTTACCCTAAAATTAATGCAAATGCTTGACATTCTTTACCTAAATTTTACTATGCATTCTTCGTGTATGAGATGTATCAGAAGACAAACTTTCGTCAATAAAGTTCTCATGATTTACTTTAATATAATCAATCAACACATCATGTTCCATGCGTTAACATAATGCTTCAATCTAATACTTTAGTCTTTATTATAGATTTTTTAATATAATAACATATACAATGCATAGTCTCTGCGTGATGCTCAGCATAAGACAAATTGCCCTGAAACAAAGATGTCATAATAGCTTTAGTCCTAACACATCAGTTAAAGCAATATATATGTATAGGGTAAATAGTATATTATCCCCTTGTGTTTTGTTAAAAATGCACAATACCTTCCTGTGTTTTAAAAATTAGCTGATTACCCCTCTGTATTTTTCTGAAAGTGCACAATAGCCCTCTGTGTTTTAAAAATTAGCTGATTACCCCCCTGTGTTTTATAAAAGTAGCTAATTACTCCTTGTTCTTTTTAAAAATTAGCGCTTTTGTTAGAAAATATAAGGGGGAAATCAACTACTTTTATAAAACACAAGGGGGTAATCAACTACTTTTAGCAAATTACAGGGGGGTAATCAGCTAATTTTTAAAACACAGGGGGATAATCAGTTAATTTTTAAAACATAAAGTGGTATTGTATATTTTTAACAAAACACAAGGGGGTAATATGCTATTTACTCATATATATATATATATATACCATAATCATTATGCTTCTGACAGTGCTCTAATACATGCTGCAGTTAACAAAGTAATAAGATGTTACTTAAATTCTCTTCAACACGTGGATGCATGACAATCACAATCAAAATCCGAAACTATTAAATGGGAGATAAATATTTGTGAGCAAATTAATTTCATAAAAGGAGATTACGTGTTCTGATATTAGGCTCTAATACGACATGTAAACATAATTATTGCAAAACATATTGCAATTAAATTTATCAGAAGCATGTAATCATCACAATAGAATCACTAGTGCATAAGTTACTTACCTGATGCGGAAGATGAAGCCATGTCGTGATTAATTGATTTCTCTACCTTACCCTATTCTTAATAGTGTAGATGTGTGATGGGATTGTACAACTCTCTTCGGGGTAGAGAGATGACCAATTAATATGTATTTAGAGAAACATGTTGTTACTTCCATCAAGTAACCTAATGAGTTTGGATTTTAGCGGGCTATTATTTTAATTGAGTGGGTCACCAATAACTTAATGGGTCACACCACTTATATAACATTTTACGTTATGGAGGTACACCCTGAAGAAACTCTCGAATTGTCGTAAATATCTGAAGACCTTATCTCCAATAATTCAAGTTTGTATGCTTTGTGTCTCATTTCTAGCCCATTCATGTTCACATGAAAATTTGTCATATATTTACCGAGTAAAATGCACCATACCCCCCTGTGTTTTTACAAAGTTGCATCATAAACCCTGTGTTTTAAAAAGTCGCGTTATAAACTATGTGTTATGGAAAACGTTGCATATAACTCCCCGCCGTCTATTTTTCTGTCAATTTTAACGTGAGTGTAAAACACACGCTTGAAATGCAAGTATGACATTTATCAAGATTTAAAACACATGCAGAAGGACGAAAATACCATTTTTAACATCAGTTGCTAATTGCCCCTTGTGTTTTCGATAAAGTTGTAAATGGCCCCTTGTGTTTTCGATAAGGTTGTAAATTGCCCCTTGTGTTTTTTATAAGGTTTCTAATTGTCCCTATATTTTTTTATAAAGATGTAAATTGCCCCTTCAAAGATAAAAAAAATTGACAATCCTAGAGAGAAAAACTATGTCAAAGTGATTTTCCTTCAATTTGAAGTTGATTTTGCACTGATTTAAAGATTTTAATATACTTGTCGAAGAACGTGATTCCAAGTAAAGGTACGATTATTGCTAGTTGCAATATGACTTTGAACTTCAAGCATAAGATTTATATTTTTTATGGTGGACATTAATGTTCTGTTATATAAGCTATACATTTTTTTATTCTTTCAATTAAATGATATTTATTAGTTTAAGGTTGTAGATCTCCTTAGAAGGTAGACTAGCACATGGTTATGATATTGCAAAATAAAAAATTTTGTAAATACCTCCCTCTACTAGTAAAAAAGTGATAAATACCCCATTCTGATATCAAAAAAGTTGTAAATACCCCCTTTGACGGATTTATCTTTAAACGAGAACAATTTTGTCTTTTTACAAAACTAACTAATAGAGTTAAACAGAATTTGAGTTTGGGGTGTGTATGCAACGTTTTCCATAACACAGGGTTTATAACGCGACTTTTTAAAACACATGGTTTATGATGCAACTTTGTAAAAACACAGGAGGGTGTGGTACATTTTACTCTATATTTACCATAGGGAAAATGGGCATCCAATATGCATAAATAAGTAAAATTAAGAGAATTTTTCAATCGTGTGAGATAGGCTCAATCTTCATAAGTAATTGCCTTTTCATCTAATAATAGAATAAGCCATTAGTTTAGGCTTCAAAAGAGCACAAGCTTCAATATTGCAGTTACTAGAAGATCAAAGAGGAGTTTATAGGAAAAGAATTTACATGAAATTTGTATTTAGAAAACGTTATGCAGGCATTAATTGCTTTAACTGATAATAAGACAAGTATTTAGACTCCTACGTGTCATAGGTAACTCACTCGTTACATTAATTGGCTCTACTTTTTGTTGTGGTATAAGTTCTCTTATTCAGCTTTTGTTTGCTTATTCTTTCTCTTTCTGCTTGTTCTCTTTGCAGATAGAGCAGGATAAGCACTTCAGCTTTGGGTAGAATAGTGATATCCGAGCATGACAATTTGGTTTGAGGACCTTTTTGTTTAGTTCCTTTGGTGTTAGGATAGAATATTTATTTGAAGTATTTGCATTTGGATGTAACAATTGAGGCATATGACCTCACTTGTAACTTTTTTGGAGTTTTTCCTTGATCGATGTTTTGTGTTTGCATGGAGACATTATTTTATAGCTTTTAGTGAAGTGATTATTTTGTAGTTGTGTGCTTAGCATATACGAGGGATTGCACCTTTGGGGTGTTTTATGTGTATTGTTTAGTGCGAGCATGTTTTATGTATATTGTTTAGAAGCATATGAGAATTTTACAGTTTTCTCCTACAAAAAGTCATGGTTGTAGTCCTTCGAGTAATAGGGATAAATATTGTAAGGACGTAGAGATTTGTCGAACCACGTTAAAAATATTATATGCTTTGTATTTGTGTGTACGATTCAGCTTTGGAATTTGCCGAAATTCCTAACAGTTTAGAGGCTTTTTATAGAGAAATGGTAGCTCGATACATAAAACTTCCACTAATAATACATAAATGATTTGCTCATGAGTGTATTACGGTTGAAGATCAAAAAGCCATCTCAGTTTTGTTATACAACAAACCAGTTTGTATCACTTTTCTTCGTGATATCTTCTCATTTGTGGGCTACGCCCAATCATTTTTTGTCATTTCTACTATTGGGATTTCTAGTTTCTAAAACTAACTCCAATTGCATCCTTATTTGCTTCTCTACCTTACATGTAGTGAAGGGAATGGTATGAATGATTTTCAATAGCTTTCTTAGGTGATTCTTTAAACTTTAGGAGATTCTTAAACTCATCTTCAACATTTTTACATTTGGAGAAGAACATATAATCTTCTATCCCATCTCCCAAAATCTCCCAATGCTCAAAAGAACAAAATTTATAAAATATAAGGAAACTGTTGGATTGACACTGTAATAAAAAATTCCTAAAATCAAAGGTTGATTAAATGTAAAGAAGTTTTTGGAGTCAAACTGAAACAAATAACCACTAAATTTTGAAAAATTGCTCCAATCCTTTACATGTAGGAGAAAAATAAAAAAGATGGATGAATTGATCTAAAATGTATAGAAGCTTTGTACCCTCTCACTTTTCTTCTTCGAACCCAAACTTACATATTTTGACAAACTTTTTGTTTTCTTCTTGCTTCTCGAGCCATGATTCTACCTAAAGACTGACATGATTGTGGTATAGAGCGTCGTCGCTTAACAAACCATCATTGAATATCCCACAATTAAAAACACAAGATATATACTTCTTTATCTCTAGTTTTAGTACATGACGAAAGGGTTACGTAACCCATTACTTGCCTTATTGAGATTCAAGACAATATATAAATCTTTATAATATTACAGTTTATCGCAATTAATTAATATTTTGCGCCTCACAGGCTAAGGAAAGCTTGTTTTCTTGGGCTGGCTTTGACAGGTTTGAGGGCATCACATAAATTGAAGTAAGCAAAGACAAGAAAAGAAGAGAAATTATTACTCGACTAATAATATGTAGCAAACAAACTAGCAGCCTAGGAAATTATAGTCATAGATTAATAGGCAACATGCTTTTTCGCTTCTGTAGAATATGTGGTGGAATAATGCGTCCTGTTTACCCTCCAAAGTCTATCACGTACAGAAGATGATTGGGTCAAGGTCATCTTGTATAAGATTATGATGGTCTTTGGAAGTATGTCTCCACTCAACAGCCCTTCAACGCGTTTTTCTTTCAACCACTTGCAACTTCTACCTAAGAATTTAATATTGGGAATCATTGACAAAATAAATAAATAAAGAAGGCCCATTGACCCCATGGGTTGCCCTGGTAGTCGTTAATTTGGTCGTTTCCCCAGATTAGCAAAAAAAAAAGAGGGCCGTAATTTTTTTTTAAAATAATGTATAATTTTTTTAAAGAAAGTTGGATGCTTGGGGCTTGGGGCTCGGGGCTCCCCGGTCCCTGGGCCTCCGCCACTGGTGTTAGTCACTTTTAGACTCTATAATGAGAGAGTTATAGTTATGGAAAATAAATTTATACGGCGTTTATTACCATAAATATAAAAGTATAGAAAAATGACATTAGTCAAAATATTACTATAATGAAAAAGAAAAAATATATTACTCAAAAGGATTTTATAGACATTTTTTTGATCAAGACATTGCTTGACATTGTAACCAGTTTACATAAATACTTCTATTTCACCATTGATGATAGTGGATTTAAGAGACATGCTAGTTGTTCTTTAAAATAATTTTAAACAACATAATTAAGGGTGATATTCCAAGATTTTCAATTACTATTATATGTGGACATGCAATAATGAAAAACATATAGTAATCAACGTGATTCCAATAACATAAAAAAAATTGATTACTATTCTAATAGCACAAAAGAATACTACCACATATAGCTCTCATACACAATGATTTTAGTCAAAATTTATTTTAAATACTTAAAATTTAATTATTATAATATTTATTTTTACTATTTAACGGGAAATATAAGGCTCAATATATAATTAATATTGACCTTTATTTAGACATATATTTATATTAGTCATTATTATAATATTATTTTATATTTTAAAGTTATGTGGTTTAAATTAAATTTAATATTGTAAAGTTTAAAAGAATAATAAAAAAATCGCGAGTAATCCCCATTCCCCCACGGGGATTCGAGGACAAGCTGGGCCGGGGGTGGGGGTTGGGGGTTTAGAATGCAGGGACATGGAACGGGTGTTCGGATGAATTTTTTGGTTATAGGACGGGGCGTTGGAACAGGTTCCCCCATCACAAATCTACTCTATTGTCATCCCTAAATTTCAAGGACAAAATTTTTGTTTGGGAGGAAACTGTAATGACCAAGAATTTAGTTATGCATTTTTATTAAGTGTCCAAGAAAACGTAATTGAATTCTAGTGTGATTTTTTCTTTCTTCTAGTGTGAATATTGACCCTAAAAAAATGAAAAGTTCCAGTGTGAATATAGGACTTTGATGAAGAAAATAAAAGTTGGAGTTTTGTGGAACTTCTGTGGTACTTATAATTCTTAGGGAAATAAGTCTTTCAGGAAATAATAGATTAGGCAACATGCTTTGTTCGCTTCTGTGGAATATGTGGTGGAAATTAGAACTAGAATAATGCCTCTGTCCTATATATTTACCCTCCAAAGTCTATTACAGAAGATGACTGGGTCAAGGTCATCTTCGATAAGATTATGATGGTCTTTGGAAGTATGTCTCCACTCACCAGCCCTTCAACGCTTTTATTTTTCAGACCACTTGCAACATCTATCAACCTCGTACCATCTAATCTAGTATTAATTAGGGGCGGAATTAAAAATTTAATATTGAAATCATTGAAAAAAAAATAAAATCAAGGGGAGCCTGTAATTTTTTTTTTAAAAATAATGCATAGATTTTTTTAAAGAAAGTTGGACCCTAGGGGGTCCGGGCTCCCCCCGGTCCCCGGGCCTCCGCCACCGGTGTTAATCACTTCTAGACTGAGAGAATTAAAGCTATGGGAAACGTACTTATTGGACGTTTACTTATTTCTTTTTTTGCCACTAAATTCATAGCTAACAATTGCAAAATCATATCTCTTTGTAGTCGAAATCAAGGAAGACGAAACCCTTATTACACGTGGTGATTGAAATAGAGTGTAAAATCTTGATTGGGTATGTTTTCCACTATTGAGACAAAAGATTGTTATTGAAAGTGGACGAATACTAGTCTTATGTAGAATATTGTAGTACTATAGGATAGTGGATAATTGTCACTTTAATTTGGATCAAAACATGTTTTTGGAGGATCGAGAGACTGCGGGTTGAGGAATTATTGCTTGGTATAATTTAATTTGTGAGTTAAAGTTATGTAGAATTCTTCTCAAATATCACCTATTTATCTTGCAAAGTCTATTACGTAACCATCTCATCTAAAAGTTTAAAATATTAGAGAGAGGTTTGTTTAAAGTTTTAGATAAAGTGGTAACTTAACATAGTATCAGAGTTAAGTACCAAAAAGATCCTGAATTCAAAACTTATTGCTACCAAATTAAAAACATTAAAACTGTGCAAGTGCATGACTCAAAAACTAACTCCGTCTGCACTTGCGGGGCGTGTTGATGATAATAACCAATATAACAAACCTTTCTCTAACCACTTAAGCTTTTAGATGAATTGGTCACTTAACAATTACAGAAGATGATTGGGGTCAGGGTCTAGGAAAATATTTTCATGTCATTTGGGAGAAGAAAATTAGTCACTTAACTATTTATTTGGTAGCACTGAAAAATTAGTCAATTGAAAAATATTTTTCAGTCAAATATTACGGCTATTACAAAGTTAAAAAAAATATTTTCATGTCATTTGGGAGAAGAATTTTTTCTATGGAACTCACCCACCCCTACCCCCTGCCCTACCCCCACTATCACGATTAACATATATATTATGTGTATATTTTTTTTTATATAAAATCTAATGTTGAAAAATATTTTTCACTGTATATCCAAACATTAAAAAATATTTTATTAGATATTTTTCCTCAGCAAGTTATTTTACGGCAAACAAATGGAGCCCAGGAAAACAATTGATTTTAAAGAAAAATATTTTTAAAGAAAAATATTTTTCACAAGTAAGTTATTTTATATCAAACAAATGGACCCAAAATGTTGTTTGGTCTCACATTTTCACACTAAGTTTAGTATTAATTCTCTCTAGCCAAACAAGACCGTCTCTTTTAAATGAAGCCTCTGTTTGATTGTCCAAATTAATTTCAAGGCCCAAAACAAGAAGAAATAACTTCCACCGGTCCTTCCTCATAATTTAGTTTAGGTAAGTTAATTAAACAATGACAATTTAATGTGTGATCTTACTCTCAAAATTAATCTTGAATTCTAAATTCTATTAATTTTGACAGAGTCAATAAATTTAATTACAAAGTCAAACTTGGTCAACTTTTTGGTAAACTCACATAAAAATATGGTTTAATGACTAGCCTAATTAACTAATTTAGTTAAAAATTGAATCTTCAAGAAATTGAATTACAAAGTCAAAATTGACATTGACTTTTAAAATTCGTATTCAATTCTTCTACTACTATATTTAGAAACTAGGACTAGAGTTTGACCAAAACTTTGACCTTGACCCTCGATGGCCCTTCTCAGCCACCTAGGAAATCGCACCACCACCATGGGGTAGTCGAACCACCACCACAAAGGCCAAAAATCATCCATCTTGAGTCTGTCCAGAACAGACATGCTGCACATGTACTAGTTTTAACGATTCAGTTTACCTAACTACAAGTCTCCAAAATTCATAAAATTTTAGACAAATATAGATCTTTAAGTTTATATAATTTTAGAATTAAACAGAACTAAAAAGTTGATTAGTTTTGACTGAGTTATATCCTCTGGAATAGATACTGTGCAGTTTGTCCAAATTGTTGTTTCGTACAAAAATATATTGTAATTAATTACAAAGAACATTTTAACTACAATTTTGCTAAGTGGGATAGGCCTAATCTATTGTAAAATCATAATAGAACATCATATAAAAAATTCAGCCAAAAATAATGAAATTTAAGATGACAAATTATTAAATCCAGCTTAGCATGCATATAAATGAAATCTTGTTTTCATACATTGATTGGGTAGCTATGCAACAATTTACATATGAAAAACATATTTGATGCCAAATAAATTTAATGAAGTATGTATATCTCATCAATTATGCAATATATACATGAAAATTTCAAAATCCAATATAAAGTATTTCAAACTCATATAATCACAATAAATAGTATGTTTTACATATATATATCAAAAGAATGTGTAGAAAGAGGTCTATGAAAGTTCTCAATTAATTTCATGAAATAACAATTAGATAATCATGAATTAAATTAAGAACTTTCATAATTTATATAATCAAACAAGTATTGCAAAAATTTTAATTTAGTGGCTGAAAAATCATGCATATATGGCTTTAATACCACATATATATTGTGATATACATGACTTACAATACAATATACAAATTACAATTAGTAACGGAATCACATACCTATTTGAGCTATGATAGAGCAAGTAATAATTGTTACCTGATTATTGACAAATGTCTTTTTCTCCCTACTCTATTCAGGATTAACAACTCTTATAGAGAAAAGTCAATTATGGCTAGAGTAGGAGAGGAGACCTAGCCACGTATTTATAGTTTATTCTAACAAGCGCTCATATAAAAGGCTTTGTTAGAATATACAGACCTAATACAAATTATCCGTATGTACTTATGAGTTGGAAACAATATATATATCACAAACCCGCCTATGAATCAGATATCTAGTCTATTTTATATATATTAAAAAAAAATTAACAGCAACTCACATAATAGAGAAATATTCCAACAATTTTTGCTAACCTAGGAAAATATTTCCACACAATGTTCATCAAATTAGTACACTTATCTTTAAACAAACAGATATAGCAGCTATGGCTTGAAAAGCTCAATCATGCGGCCCTCTCCTCTCACACCGGGAAGTTCAGATTCACTGGAACAAACATTCTCATGGTTTTAAGCTTAACATTTATATTGATAGTTGTGCCAAGGGTAATCTGGAACTAGCAGGGGCAGGAGGTATTTTTCGTGATGTTAATGGCACGTGGGTGGTTGGATTTACTATGAATCTTGGAACTACTACTAACAATGTAGCAAAACTCACAGATCTTTGGGAAAGTTTGAGATGTGCAGATAGAATAGGACTTCATCATTTACACATTGAGACCGACTCCCAAATCTCTGTTCAATTGATCACTAGCCCTATGACTGTTAACAGTTCCCTACGCCTCTTGTGGAAGATTGTGGAGCTATTCTCTTACACCACGAACACTTCAATTTGTCACATATTTTTTGAGAAGCGAAAAAATGCGCGGATTGGCTTGCCAATTATGGGATCAATCAAAGCTTGGGTTGCCATACATTGATTCATCTACCACAACATCTTCCAGTGCTTGTGGGAAAGGATAGGGTGAGCGAATCTACCTCGAGAATGATCATCAACGTTTAGCGTTCGGTTTTTGCCTCCCAAAAAAAATAAGTAATAATAATATTTCCATACAGCCTATCCACAAGGCATAGAGCGAATTAACCCCACTCACAGCAGTGATGGGCACTCCACTAACCCTCGCCGGTATCCAATAGATTTATGGTTTAAACAACATCACATTCTACTTTTCTTTTTTTGAAAAATCTCAATCACCTTAAAACAATATGCACGGCTTTCTTTAGTTCGAATTATATTAATTCATCATACTAATTATTCAACTACCTTTCTCTTATCTAATATACATCATGCAGTGGGAAAACTTGTATTACTTTTTACTCAACCATTAATATTTAACTTCCAAAACAAAAAAAAATTCTTACTTACATGAGTTTTGTTTTACTCACGCCTTTTGATGTTGCTTCATTTAAGGACCTTTCAACTTAATACTCTGCCTCCTAATATATTTTGATGAAAAATTAACTCTCCGCTCTGATTCCTCTCTAAGCTTACGAACAGTCAAACCAGTTAGAATTACCATCCGTTACATTTATAAATTATTCTACAATATATTCCAAAATTACCCTTTTGTACTATACTAAAATTATGAGGCCTCCAAATTATCAACCCTTTTCTTTGTGCACATGCTGCTTTTATCAATGGAATAAACCTGACATCATGTGGACAAAGGGTTGGAAATTTTTTATCTTAATATGAACTTAAGAAAAAAAGGAATTAATTAGCTTATTGAATTATTGTGAATTTCTACTATGCACATAAGCCAAAAAAAAAAGAAAAAATAGTCTATATTTTGGCTAAAGTATCAAAATCCAGATTCAATTTCATCAAGAAATCCGAGTTTAGAGCTGCTAATCTTAACAAAAGAAGTGTACATGCATGTTGCATACATATATATAGACTAATGAGCATTCAAAATCCGTAACCTTTGGATTCTAATAATCTATAATAACTAGTAAAAGTGCAATTAATATATGCCCTAATTTTGTCCAAGCACAAACTTATCATACTTGAGATGCCAACTGACTGCGAAAGGGTGTAGTGAAGAGGAAACCTCTGCTTCAACAATAGAAGATCAGAGAATGGTTATTTTCTTTTATCAAGAGATTAATGTTTGGCTGAGATAAGTCTTATGAAATAATTAACAAATGTACTACTAACCCAATACATGAAGGGTGTTAAGTGGAAAATCCATCCTTTTAAATTATCTTATATAGGTAATTGAAATGTTCACTTGCTTTATTGAGGTTAATTCTAGACTATTAGATAAATCTTTATAACGTTACAGTTTTTCTGCAGTTAAGATTTTGCGGATTACGGGCCAAGGAAAGCTTGTTTTCTTAGGCACACGATCCTTGTGAACTAGGATGGCTTTGACAAGTTATTATTTGACAAATAATATGTAGCAAACAAAACTATCAACCTAGAAAGTTCCAGCCATAGATTAGGCAACATACTTTATTCAAATAGATGATGATGCTCTTCGGAAATATGTCTCCATAGTCCACAGACCAGTCTTTCAACGAGTTTTGCTGTTAAAGATATGGAAAACGTACCTATTGGGCATTTGCTTTAGTTTTTCTGCCCCTAAATCCATAGCTAATTATATTATTGCAAATGAAGCGAAATCAAGGAAGACGAAAATCCCTACTACACTTGATGGTTGAGATGTCGTGTAATATCTTGATTGTGTAAGTTTTCCACTGTTGGGGCTAAAGATTGTTACGTTATTGAAAGTGGAGTAATGCTAGTTTTATGTAGAATGTTGTAGTATTATAAGATAGTGGATACTAGTATGTCTCCAGTCACCAGTTTTCCGTTTAAACCACTTGCATGAGATTTTGAAGTAAGCCTCAATCGGAATCGAGCCTTTAAATTTCTACAAGCCTCGTCCAGAATTTGATGCCTCGCAATTTCAACCAGCCTCAACAACAGTTTGCTAATTCTGGTATCTTCTGACTTCAAGTTCGATGAAATTCCTCTCAATTTTTTTTGCCAGAATCTCTCTGGTTTTTCTTATTGTGTTTCTACTATGTGTGAGAGCTTTTGCAAACACAACAGCTACTAATATTTCTTTTCACAATGAGAAAGATTATGTTGCCTTAATGGACTTCAAGTCTAAGATTATGGATGACCCTTATGGAATCATGAAGTCATGGAATGGTTCTGTCCATTTTTGTACATGGCCGAGTATTACATGTGGTCGCTGGCGTAGAAGAGTTACCCGTATAAACCTAGCTCACAGCGGCTTGGTGGGTTTCTTGTCACCTTTCCTTGGGAACCTGAGCTTTCTCCGAGAGTTGATTCTTTGGAACAACACCTTTCATGGAAAAATTCCACCTGAATATGGTCGTCTCTTCAGACTACAAAGGCTAAACTTGGCTATGAACTCTCTTGAAGGAGAAATTTCAGCCAACTTATCTCGATGCTCCAATCTTATATATCTTTCCATAGTTGCTAACAATTTAACCGGGAGAATTCCAGAGGAACTTGGTTCCATGGCAAAGTTGGAAGGACTGTTTATTCGCGAGAACAAACTGACAGGACAAATCCCTCCTTCAATCAGTAATCTTACCTCATTGCTAACTTTCTCTGCAGCATACAATTTTCTAGTGGGAAATATACCAGAAAGCTTGGGACAGTTGAAAAGTTTGACATACCTGGCATGTGGCGCTAACAATCTATGTCCTGTCATTGGGTGAAAATCAAATACATGGAAGCCTTCCCCCAAGCTTAGGCATCATGATCCCTCATCTTCAGAGACTTCAGTTAAGAGATAACTACTTAACAGGACCACTTCCATCCTCATTATCAAATGCCTCACAACTACTACATTTTGAAATGAGTGCCAACAGATTCAGTGCAAAAATAGCAATTGATTTTGGGGGCATGCAGAATCTCAATAAAGTATATCTAGGTTATAATAATTTTGGAAGTGGGGAACCAGATGAAATGTTTTTCCTCAGTTCTATGACAAACTGTAGCAATTTGGAATTGGTGGAATTAGGGGAGAACCAATTAAGAGGAGTGTTACCAAGACATTGGCAATTTTTCATCCCAACTCTTTTTTCTATCCCTTATTAAAAATCATATATATGGAGGCATACCTTCAACGATAGATAATCTCATCAGCTTAGAAAATTTGTCTCTATATGGAAATCAGTTAAGAGGCAGAATTCCTAGTAGTTTAGGCAATCTTCAAAAGTTACAAATGTTGGCTCTTAGAGAGAACGAGTTGTCAGGAGAAATTCCAGAATCTCTAGGGAATCTAACTCTTCTGAATGGACTACATCTTGATGGAAACTTATTAGAAGGAGCCATACCACCCGCTCTTGGAAATTGCAAAAACTTGTTGGTGATGGGCCTTTCTCAAAACAAGCTTAGTAATACCACTCCAAATGAGATTTTCAGGATTTCTAGTTTAAGTTTGTATCTCGATTTATCACAAAACCATCTGTCTAGATCATTACCTGTAGAGATTGGCGAGTTGATAAATCTATCAGAACTAGATTTTTCTGAAAATAACATGTCTGGTGAAATTCCTAAAAGCATTGGAAAGTGTACCAGTCTTGTGTACTTATCTCTTGCAGGAAATTTATTTTCTGGATCTATTCCTTCATCATTTAGTTCGTTAAGAGGAATTCAAATTCTTAATGTTTCTCATAACAAATTGTCTGGCCAAATTCCTCTGTTTCTCAAAAACTTTGCCTTAGAGATCCTAAATTTGTCTTTCAATGATCTTGAGGGTAAGGTGCCAATGCAAGGCATCTTTGCGAATGCAAGTGTAGTGTCGGTTGTTGGAAACAGAGGGTTGTGTGGGGGGGTCGCAGAGCTTCAACTACCAAATTGCCACATCAGTGAGCCAAAGAAACATAAGTTCTCTGCAATAATTATATCGATAGTGGCAGCAGCTTGTTTATTCACTGGGGTAATATGGCTTTCGTACTTCTTCATCTGCTCATCCCAGCGAAGAAGTAATCTACTTCCTGCATTGTTGTCTAGGAGATCACATTTGGAAGTTACTTATAGGAAGCTGTTCAAAGCAACTAATGGTTTCTCTTCAGAGAATTTGATTGGCGCCGGTAGTTTTGGCTCAGTTTACAAAGGGATCTTTGATGATGATAATGGTGTCATTATAGCAGTCAAAGTAATCAACCTTCTCAATCGAGGAGCTTTGAAGAGTTTTATGCATGAATGTGAAGCACTAAGGAATGTTAGGCATCGAAATCTAGTGAAGAATATAACTTGCTGCTCAAGCATTGATTTTCAAGGTAATGATTTTAAAGCTTTAGTGTACGAGTTCATGCCTAACGGAAGTCTTGAAAATTGGTTGCACGCACAAGCAGAGGAACCAAATACACATTGCAAACTAGACCTTCTTCAAAGAATCAACATCGCTGTGGATTTGGCTTGTCCACTGGAGTATCTTCATCACCATTGCCAAACACAAATTGTTCATTGTGATATAAAGCCAAGCAATGTCCTTCTTGATAGTGACCTGACTGCACATGTTGGAGATTTTGGCGTCGCAAAATTCCTTCCTATACACACAATTGCAAATGACAGCACCTCAATTGGGATAAGGGGATCGATTGGATATGTTGCTCCAGGTAAGACCAATGATTTTGTATTAGATAAGATATTGTCTAGCTATTGACATGTAACAGATTTCAGTAATCTAGTACTACTCATTATTTATTTTTCAATTGAAATTCTATCTAAAAATGCAGAGTATGGTCTTGGAACTGAGACGTCACCACGTGGAGGTGTTTACAGTTATGGGATCTTATTGCTGGAAATGATGACAGGGAAAAGACCCATTGATCCTATGTTTGTTGAAGGCCTTAACCTTCACAAGTTTGTCAGCATGGCTATGCCGAATCATGTCATAGATGTTGTTGACCCAATTCTTCTCAAGGCAGATGGAGTTGTGACGACCAACAACAGCACCAGTCAGCTTCAAGTCATAAAGGGTAGTAAAATGGAGGAGTGTTTGATTTCGGTTTTCCAGGTTATCTTTCAGCATTACTTTCAATTTTTTCAATTTTTTTTAAAAATTTTTTTAGCATTAAATGAAACAAATAATAAAAAAAATAATAAAACTGATGAAAAGAAAACACGTAAAACAAGAAAACACTTAAAACAAGTATGAAAAGAAAAAGTACGCAAACAAACAAGTAAACACCACCCCCAAACTGAGAAAGAAACATTGTCCTCAATGTGAAAACATGAAATTAAAGCAACCAGAGGACTTCCCTGAGTAGTATCGTCGTCGACGTGAGCCCGAGGTGGTACTGCGTCTTCGGCGGCATGGTGATTCCTTTTTTCTTTTTATTTTTCATTTTTTTTTTTCACGACACTGTAGACGCCTGCGCAACAGCGCCATTTTTTAGCGCAACAGCGCTATTTCAAAAACATAACATCAAACAGCGTTAGCGCATCAGCGCTTCTTTTAGCGCAACAACGCTACTATTTTTTTTTTTTCGAACGTCAATGGAAAGGACGCCAGCGCAGTAGGGCCATTTTTTAGCGCAACAGCGCTATTGCAAAACGTAACTTTTAAGGACGCCAGCGCAGCTGCGCTAAAATTTAGCGCAGCAGCGCTACTACACAACATTATTTCTTCTTGTTTTCCTCTTCTATGCACGCAACCTCTTCACTCCAAACACGAATTTCTCCCAATTTTCTCCTCTAAATAACTTGGTAGAACCTCTCCTTGCCTTGGCTTCCCCCAAACTTAGTCTTGAACCTATCATGACAATAAAATCAACAATTAACTTCAACAACTATAATTTAAAAATTAACTAAAAACAACTAACTATTGAATCAGGAAAAAGTCAGAAACGTCGGGTTGCCTCCCGAAAAGCGCTTGGTTTAACGTCGACAGCCCGACGAAGCAATTTCTCAGGCTGAGTTGAGGTGAACAACGAACTTTTTCTTATCAAACTCATCATCCCAATAAATCTTCAACTGCTGTCCGTTAACCGTGAATGTTCATTTCTCTGAATGGTTTACTTCAACAGCTCCATAGGGAAATACCTTCGTTACGACAAAAGGACCTAACCATCTTGACTTGCGTTTTCCTGGAATCCGTGGGTTATAAAGAAGTATTTGTTGCCCAGGAGAGAAATCTTTTCCCAAAATGGATTCGTTATGCCACTCTTTTGTCATCTCCTTGTAACTTTTTGCATTCTCATCTTCTTTATCACATAATTTTTCCAGCTCATTCAATTGCAACAATTCTTTCTCACCCTTTGCTTGTACACCCATGTTTAGTTGTTTAATAGACCAATATTCCTTGTGCTCCAATCCCACCGGAACAAAAGAATCATCTTGTAACAAGCTAGCCTCCAAGGGATCCAATTGACCCCCATGGTTAGACATTATAGCTTGTATGGAATCAATGTGAAAACAACTGTCGCTGGCTTCTGGGTACTTGATAGCTTTGAAAACATTAAAGGTTACCTCTTCCTCTTGTACTCGCAACCTAAGCTCACCCTTTCGAACATCAATAAGTGCTCCCCCAGTTGCAAGGAAAGGTCTTCCAAGAATGATAGGAATTTCCTTATCTTCCTCCATGTCTAGCACTATGAAATCTGCAGGAAAGATGAATTTATCGACTTTGACTAGCACATCTTCAATGACTCCTCTGGGGTGCTTTAGCGAGCGATCAGCTAACTGCAATGTAACAGTTGTAGGCCTCGCCTCTCCTAAACCAAGCTTCCTGAAAATAGATAAAGGCATTAAATTAATGCTAGCACCTAAATCACACAAAGCTCGCTCAAAAACAACATTGCCAATTTCACAAGGAATAGTAAAACTCCCTGGATCCTTAAGCTTTTGTGGTAGCTTCTTTTGTAGAATAGCGCTGCACTCCTCAGTAAGTGCGACTGTCTCATAATCTCCAAGTCTTCTCTTATTCGAAAGAATGTCTTTCATGAACTTCACATAACTAGGCATTTGTTCAAGTGCATCCGCGAATGGAATATTGATGTGAAGTTTCTTGAAGACTTCAAAAAATTTAGCAAATTGCTTATCAAGCGTTGTAGAAAAGGGACTTTCAGATGTGCTTCTTGAGGAGGTTGTGCCTATTCTTCTGTTTTTTCTTCATCTTTCTCCTCATTTTTCGCTTCACCTTTCTCAACCTTCTTGGCTCTCACTGGCTCCTCTAACTCCTTGTCGCTTCTCAAAGTTATCGTTTTGCAATGCTCCATGCCATCTTTTCTAGGATTCACCTCAGAAGTACTAGGTAAACTTCCTTGTTGCCTTTCAGAGAATATCATAGCCATTTGGCTCAACTGCATTTCTAAATTTCTGATTTGTGCAGATTGGTTCTAGAGACTTGTCTTAGTTTCGTTCATAAATTGAGTCTGGGAATTAGCCAACTGCGTCTGCGAATTCACCAATTGAGCAATTACCTCTTCCAAGTTCACCTTCTTCTCTGGTGGTGGGTTATTCTACTCAAGCTGTAACACATTCTGAGTATTCCTCCAGGAAAAGTTCGGATGATTACACCATGCTGGATTATATCTGTTAGAGTACTGATTGTGTTGCGGCCCATTAAAATTCCATACATACTGTGCTTGTTCTGCTATGCCTTGCGCAAATGGATTTTCAACCTGACATTCTGCACTATGATGTAGACCACAACAAAACTCGCACATCACTGTCGCCTGTACAACATTGGCAGTTGCCTGACTATTCTGCAACTATTTCGCGAGATTGTCAATTTTCGTTGTCAAGGCAGTTATGGCATCAATCTCATGGATCCTAACTGTTTTCTTTGGTATGACTCTCTCACTTGACCACTACTGGTGGTTCAAAACAATATCCTCTAGCAATGCATAAGCTTCATTTGTTGTCTTGTTCATTAAAGCTCTTCCTGCTGATGCATCTATCAAAGTTCTTGTGGAGCTAATTAACCCATTGTAAAAATTATGAACTTGCATCCACCTAGGCACTCCATGATTAGGACACTTCCTCAACAACGCCTTATACTTCTCCCATGCTTCACATAGAGTTTCTCCTTCATGTTGCGCAAAATTATTGATTTCTATGTGCAGTTTCGCTGTCTTTCCAGGTGGGAAAAATCTTGAAAAAAACTTGTGCACCAAATCCTCCCAAATAGTGATTGAATCTGAAGGCAGCGAGTTCAATCATTCCTTAGCTTGATCCCTTAAAGAGAAAGGAAACAAGCGAAGGTGCAGAGCTTCATCAGTGACTCCATTGTACTTAACTGTTTCACAGACTTCTAGAAAATTCACAATGTGCTGGTTAGGATCTTCAGAAGGAAATCCGTGGAACTGAATATTTTGAATCAACTGTAACGTCACTGTCTTCAAGTCAAAATCATGCGCCTGAATTGCTGGCCTTCTTATCACAGGTTGAATTCCAGTGAGTGGCAAAGCATACTCTCACAGTGTTCTAGGTGAATTTTCTTGATTATTTCCTTCTTGTGCTACCACAATGTCAGCCATATTTCCTTGTAAATGACGGGTAGTTGTAGTCGCTCTTTTCTCCTTTCTATTCTTTCGACAGGTTCGTTCTATCTCAGGATCGAAAGGCATGCACTTAAAGGAATATGTTCCTGAAACACATGTAATGAAAATAAGAGACAAAAACAAAATAAAATAAAATCCAAAGTAAAATTAAAGCTATTTGGTATCGATATTAATAATTAACACAGTCCTCAGCAATGGCGCCAAAAACTTGTTGTGTGATTTCTAACACAAGCGCACGTGTCGCAACAAGTAATAAAATGATGAATAAAGAACGTTCCCACGATGACTGAGATTATTAACTACCGAAATTGGTTTAGTTTAATTTTATTCAGATGACCAAAACTTGAGAATCTGTAGTTAAAAACTCAAGAAATAACAAAACTAACAAAAATAACAACTAAGCAAATGTGAATTTGATGGAAAATTTGATTCAATAATTGGAGAGTTTTAGGGATTACGATTTCACCAAAATTTATCCTACTCGAATCTGTTGATTAATTCCAATTGACAACTATTCCTTATGCTGTCAGCAATCTCACTAATGTAAATATTAATCTTTCTCAAGCATTAATACCCTATCCCACTAAGCAAGCTGCCTACATTTCTGTGATAACTGTGAACTTATGGAATGCATTAAATCCTAGAAATTTAAATGCTGCACTAGATATCATAACTATCTCTAGCTTATGACAATTTAATGATACTCCACACATAGTCTAGTTTAGTTATCACTTCTCAGTCTCAAACTAAACCACAAAACAAACAATTATTGGCCAAATAATCACAAGCTTTACGTATAGTGTGAAATATTAAGCATAAAAATAGAATAATCAATCAAACAATCAATTCAACATAATCCGAGTGATCAAAATCTGGTTACATCGTAGCCCTAGAAAAGTAATCTTGCAACTCATAATCAATGTAAATGAAATCCAAAGTCTATTAAAATTCATGATGAGAGAGAAAGAAAACTCTGGAAATCTCAAGAAAGTCGTGGCTAATCTTGTCTGATCCATCCTTCCTCGTCAATCTTGTGTTTTCTAGCATTTTATCATCTCCAAACTTTTGCTTTTCTCCCCAAGAACTAGCAGCCAGCCAAGCAGTCCCCTCATTTTTCAACGTCTGATACTCTTTTATCGTAGGGTTTTCTTCTTTTTGCACCTTTTTACCAAATTGCCCTTAAAAATCCTGCGATGCTGCGCAGCTGCACTATGACTGCGCTACTTCAATTTTCTCTTTAATTTTTCACGAACTGCATAAAAGATTGTCCTTAGTCATTTTTCCTCAATCTTGGCCTCCAAATCCTTGTCTTCACATAAAATTCACCTACATAGCAAAACAAACATGGAACCAATCAATTTGCTCATATATTACTCAAGAACTAACAAAATTAAAGTAAAAAGACGCTGAAATAATATATCAATAATACACCCAACACTTTGCTTCATTAACTTCTCCAAATTCCTATGTTTTTGCTATAATTTCGAATTTGCTACAATTGGTACTGTATTTGGATAACTTGCTAATTCATTTTTCTTTTTGTATGCAAATATTAGAGCTACTAATTAAACTGTTGGATATCCAAATGATTGAACAACTAGTGTTGTATCTCTCGTTCTTTAGAATTTTGCAGTTCTATCAATTGACCCAACTAGGTGATTGCATGCTTTTGCTATATTTTCAAACTTCTTAAATGCTACTTGAGATTTCATGATTTGTTTGTTTTGAAAATGATTTTCCATGAAAAAAAAAATATGGGTTTATTCGATTTGAATTATATTGATTGATCCATCCATGAAGACCATGGAGCGCGATAGAATAAAATTATCATGGAAATTTGGGTAAATGAGGATATATCAAACTTCCTTGGTTTTGGGAGTCTCTAAACAATGTGTTTTGTATCTTCAATCACCATATTCTAATATCCATATGATGCATTCTCTTTAGGATACCTGCGAGAACATTGTTAAGAGAAAAGTCCTCATTCTTTGTGAGCATTTCAATTTTCATATTTTTTTTCCCAGTCTAGTTCATAACCCACGGACGACACCCTTCCAGTCATAATGCTTTTGTGCCCTTATATATTTTGATTGCTTTCATTTCACTATAAGCTTATTCTACTTACTGGTTTCGCTCACCCTTTTTTTGTCGTTAATTTTTAGTCGGAGTGGAGTACATTTGGGTATAGCAAGTGTTGTTTTCATAGGTATGCAATGGATGTAACTAGCCTAGTCTTCACGGGTTTTACGGGCGTGCGTAACCATAATTAAAGCCAATAAAGTAAAACTGTAAAAATAGAAGAGGAGAAATTACTTGACTAGTAACATGTAGCCATTGGCGGAGGGTGGAGGCACCCTTTGGTCAATGTGTGCACTTGGGAAAAAAATAGTTTTTTATTATTATTTTTTAATATTAAAACAATGATAAGTGATGGTAAGTAAAGTTATGGGAGGTGAATAAGTGATGAGAGTTGTCTTATTTTTACTTTTTGACTAAAGATTTCTTTCAATTATATTCTCTTGTTTTCTCATATTGAAAATAATATGTTTTGTACTTTTACTGAGTGGAGAGATAAAATTAGGAAACAAGAAAAAATAAAGAGAAAAATGGGAGAAAAAAATAGTAAAAAAATGGGTGGCTTTCATCTAACGTAAGAACAAACAGCTTAATTAATCAATTCAATGCTTCAACCCTACATCAACACATTCATAATTTGTTTTCAAAGGAATAAAACTAAATTATAATTTATTTTCAAAGGAATAAAACTAAACTTCTAAATCGGTGTAATGATTTAATTTTTTTTTTTGTGAACAGATCTAGTAACATTGAGGCTTAGCTACCAAGCCTTTGATTTGGTGGAAAAGTTACTCGCTTGTTTGCGAGAGGTTACAGGATCAATTCTTGTTAGTTACATATATATTGTATGGTCATAGGCCTCCCTTGAATAAAAAAAAAAAAAACATTTGAGGCGTAGGTGCCTCCAGGGGTATGATCCCACAATAGTGGGAGTGAAATTATTCTTGCAAGGTCACTGTTTGATACTTTCTACTACTCTGGAGTTTTCCTTTTGATTGATCTAGTGCATATGTAGGGGCACACCTCCGAGGGTTTACCAGTTAGTGATCGATAGTAATCGTTAAATAAAATTACCACCCCCTATATATTTTGTTTTTCTTATCATCAATCTTCTTATTTGAATCTTGACCCCCCAATGTTAAATTCCTAGGTCCGCCTCTTCTGGTTAGGTTCCTTCGGATAATTCGGTATTTAGACTCTATCAATTAAGTTTTCACGTCATCCAAAAAAAACATTTGAGATTTAGGTGTTACATTTTTAGAGCCACAAGAGGACTATATATATATTAAGCAATACTGCACAGTAACGTGTTTTTGTGTTTTCATTGATCAAAAAGGATGTACAGTAGGTTGATATATAGAACAGAAGATAAACATGATAAACATATATTGTTAGGATAAGATAAATACAACTAAATACAAAAATATTCAAAAGCAAATATTAAAGGCCGTTATCAACTAAAGGTAGATTGAGCAGTGTGTTAGAGATGTTCGAGTTGTGTGTGTTATGACATCCTCAATGGAGTTTTTAAATGCAAAATTAGAGATTCAAGTCTCTAAAAACAACACTATTTATGATAAAAGTACATGGAGTCCGCCACTTTTGGCTTAAAATATACCAAAATAGAGATCCAATCTCTATTTTCTTCCACAAATTTGTTGGGTTGTGAGGAAGAAAACATGGAATTAGTAGATGTGGGAAGTACTGAGAGTAGACCACAAGAATGGGCAACATTAGAATTGGAGTGGCGAAAAGGAAAATAACCCTCGTCAAACACAACATGACGGGAAATATGTACTTTGCCAGTAATTAAGTTGCAGCAACGATACCCCAGATGACAAGGACTATACCTAATAAAGACACGCTGTTGAGACTTCGGACTCAATTTATCAATTTTTATAGGACCAAGATAGGGTAACATAGACACTTGAACACGCGCAAAATTAGAGTAGGAGGGCGGGGAATGATAGAGCATTTCAAAGGGAGATTTTTGTGACAAGACAGGACTCGGCAGTCTAGTTATTAGAAAAACAGCAGTAGTGAAGGCCTCAAGCCAGAACTGTTTAGGAAGGGCCGCATGAAAAAGAATGGTTGTACCCATTTTCGTTACATGTCTTATTTTACGTTCAGCAAAGCTATTTTGCTCAGGTGTGTAAGGACAAGATATGCTGTATTACGTACCCGAGGAGTCAATAATAGATTTACAATGATCTTGTGTTAGTTCCCTTGCCCCATCGCATTGAAATGATTTAATAGTGGAGTTAAAAAGATTTTCGGTGAGTCTTTTGAAATACAGAAAACAATCAACACACTTATCCTTACTTTTTAAGGGGTACATCCATGTAAATCTACTATAATCGTCAATAAACAGGATAAAAAATTGAAAATCAGAGAAAGACAAAATAGGGGCTGGACCCCAGGTATCACAATGACCTAATTTGAGAGGAAAATTGGTACATTTATTAGAACTTTGAAATGGAAGTTTGTGACTTTTGCATTGCATACAAGAATTACAAAGCTTATTCAACTTGAATGCACCAGAAACATTAAAAAACTTCCTAGAACTAAGAATGGACACGACAGAGTGTGCTGGGTGGCCTAATCTATTATGCCAAACTTCAAGAGGAGCACGATCAGAGACGACAAACGCAACAGGACTAGTCCAGTACTGGAAGACTTGGACACAATCGGCAGTGGAAGTGAATAGAGATTAAATTCAACGCGGCTCATGAGAAAGGGGTCTCGGTGTGGAGGTCCTTTACACTACAACAAAAGGGATTAAATTCGAGTGAAACATCATTTTTCTTAGGAGTAAAATGCATCATACCCCCCTGTGTTTTCATAAAGTTGCATTATAAACCTTCTGTTTTAAAAAGTAGCGTTATAAACCCTGTGTTATGAAAAATATTGCATACACATCCCAAACTCAAATTCTATTTAACTATGTTAGTTAGCCTTGTAAAAAGATAAAATTGTCCTCGTTTAAAGATAAATCCGTCAAAGGGGGTATTTGTAACTTTTTTGATATCAGAATGGGGTATTTATCACTTTTTTAATATTAGAGGGAGGTATTTACAACATTTTTCATTTTACAATATCAGAACCATGTGCTAGTCTACCTTCTAAGGAGATCTATAACCTTAAACTAATAAATATCATTTAATTAAAAGAATAAAAAAACGTACAGCTTATATAACAGAACATTGATGTCCACCATAAAAAATATAAATCTTATGCTTGAAGTTCAAAGTCATATTGTAACTAGCAATAATCGTACCTTCACTTGTAATCACGTTCTTCTACAAATAGATTAAAATCTTTAAATTAGTGCAAAATCAACTTCAAATCGAAAGAAAATCACTTTGAAATAGTTTTTCTCTCTAGGATTGTCAATTTTTTTTTTTTTTTTTATAATCTTTGAATGGGCAATTTACATCTTTATAAAAAAAACATAGTTGCAATTTAAAACCTTATAAAAAACACAAGGGGCAATTTACAACTTTATCGAAAACACAAGGGGCAATTAGCAACTGATGTTAAAAAGGGTATTTTCGTCATTCTGCATGTGTTTTAAAGCTTGATAAATGTCATACTTGCATTTTAAGCGTGTGTATTACACTCACGTTAAAATTGACATAAAAATAGACGGCAGGGGGTTATATGCAACGTTTTCCATAACACAGGATTTATAACGCAACTTTTTGAAACACAGAATTTATGATGCAACGTCATAAAAATACAAGGGGTATGGTGCATTTTACTCTTTTAGTAAACTGCGATACAGAAAGTAGATTTCGAGTAAAATGAGGGACACGCAAAACTTTTTGAAGTGAAAAGGTACGAGAAGTTGTAGAGAAAACGGATGAACCTATATGAGAAATGGGAATAGACTTACCATCCCCGATAACCACCTGATCACTACCGGTATAAGGCTGAATGTGTTGCAAGAGTGACGGGTCAGACGTCATATGCGAAGACGCCCTAGAGTCAAGGATCCAAGACTTAATAGAACCAGCTGGTGGAGAAGTAAAGAGCATATGAGCCTATTGAAAATGATAACCTGCATAAGCAGAGTGCAACTCACTATTCTTCAACTGAGAGTAACGATACCTACACCGAGCCGCAAAATGACCATTCTTTTGACAGATGTGACATTTAGTGCGAGAAAAATTAGAGTTGGAATGAGAAGATTGAGTCGGCTTGGATGAATTTGGATGAGAGTGCGAGACAAAATTGGAGTTTTTGTGCACTACCACTTTTACTTCATGAGAAATTATAGTAGACTGTAGCTGATTGGTTAAGGCCATGGTTGTATCGGATGACTCAGGAGACTGGGGTTAGGATCCTCTAGGAGGAGACACTGCTCATACATAAAAAGCTTAGCACAAATTTGGGAAAAACTTGGAGTTGTCACCAACTGTTCGACGAGAGTAACAAATGGACGATACTCTTTTAGGAGGCCATCTAGATTAGCAAGAACCATGTCCGAATCAGTGAGGGGATCCCCAACGGCAATTAGAGCAGTAGAGATGGTATGAATGTGGTGAAAGTATTCGGCGGTAGAGAATGTACCTTTCTTAAGGGTGTGAAGCTGGGCACGCAAGAGGGATTTGAGAGCAAGTGATTGTTGCTGATAGGATTCATGAAGAGACTGCCAAAAAGAATCAGTAGACTCGAAACCCGTCGCCTGGTGGACTAAAGGCTCAGATAGTGTGGCTGTGATGCAAGAGGTAACAAAGCGATTATAGCACAACCAATTATCCAAGGCAGACGTAGCAGTTGCGCTATCATCAGAGGTGTCAGACACAGGAAGAATGGGTTTCTTGATTAACCATTGATGTAGCGCAGGAGTTTGTTAAAAGTCAGGAAATTGATCATTTGAGTTTGCCACGTCAAGTAGTTGGAGTTGTCAAGCAAAACAGTGACAAAAGTTTTGACATTAGCAGAGGGAAGAGAGAATATGGGGGAAGAAGAGTTGGGTTTGGATGAAGCTGTAGTGGAAGAGGAAACGGATATAGTGGAGGCCATGATGGATCAACAAAGAAGGGAAAGAAGAAAGTGACGTTGTTAGCTGTGTGAAGACGTTAGTCAAGGGATACCATGAAGAGACTTAAGCTGTAATGTGTTTTTGTGTTTTCATTGATCAAAAAGGATGTACAGTATGTTAATATATAGTACAAAAGATAAACATGATAAACATATATTGTTAGGATAAGATAAATACAACTAAATACAAAAATATTCAAAAGCAAATATTAGAGGGCGTTATCACACAGTGTTAAACATGTATACATTGACATCATCAACAATTGCTCTCTCATGATTATCATGGAGTTTGTTAGGACATGATGGTTACTGGATGAAATCAGGTGATGAATGGACATGAAGTCAAGAAAGCCCGTCGCAGAAGTTAGCCTATAAGATAATTAAGGTAAGCACCTTAGCATTGAATGGGATAGTGACACCTACGGATGATGGTTTGGGTAGAGAAACCTCTTCCTTTAGTTCCTTTGGTATTAAAATTGAATAATTATTTAAAATAATTGGATTTCGATGTAACAGTTGAGAAATTTGGCCTCCTTATCAAATAATTGTGTTCATGTGAAGACTTCTTATTTTGTGGTTCTTAGTGGCTCTTAATTATTAGTTTGTGGTTGTGGTGTCACAATCTATTGGGGTGGGATTCACCCCTTCTATTTCTATCAATTAATGATACTAACATTTCTGGAGGTTGTTGCGGCTCAATTGAGTTCCCAACTGTTGTCTAAGGGCAAAAGTAGCGAGCCAGTCACCATACATATTAACCTCTCGGTATACATGTTTATTGTTGAACCCATTTTGTTCTGCAAGCAAACTTCTACATTTATCAATAATCGGCTTCAAGGAGTTGCTCAGCCTTTCCCACATTTATCATGTATCCCGATATCCAATTGCCATCAATATCCTTAAATATAATCCCTGCTCCTGCTAGTCCCGAGTTCCCTTTTGAATACCCATCAACATTTGATTTCCATCTCCTTATCGGCCGAGTCCAGTTGTTGTGGGGAGCCTAGGGAATCTGAGAACAAATAATAGACCTTAACATCCATGTGTAAAACTTAACTATTGACCCAAAAGCTTAAACTATTGGGTCTTAAGCCTACACATGTTTATTAATAACTCATTATTCTTCTAATTTTTCTATGTGGGAGAAATCCTTCTCTTTGCTCTTTAGTTCACCATATGAAACTCCTAACAAATCTTTCCCTTTTCACATATGAACTCCAATTGGACCTTAACTCTCCCTTGATCCACATTCATCGCCGATGAATCCATTTTATCACTCTCACAAGATATTTAGATCTTCTTTTTACACCTTAGCTACTACCATGCTAGCTCAATAGCTTTTTCCCGTGCACCCTAGATTAACCATGCACCTCCCTGTACACCCCAGACAATCATGCATCTTAGCTACTACTATGCCAACTCCAGTAGCTCTTCCTCGTGCACCCGAGATCAATCATGAGGCTCCGCGATCTTACTCTCGTATAAGTTCGCTTAGAATCACCTAGATCAACCAATATTTGCTCCATTGCATTACTGTAACCTCATATAACTTTGAAAGTATAGCCCAATAATTATGTTTATCTTGTCCCTACTCCATAGTCTGAGCCCTGCTGCCTAACTCTCCTGAGAGTCCATCACAATAGTCCACCGTTAAGCTTTTGAATCAATAGTGAGTTTTACACATATATATTAAGGCTCATTTATTCTCAAGTTCTTTGGGCTCGTCACAACACCAGTGAATTTGCACCATTTTTTTAAACACCCGTGTTCTAGGATTATTACTTATTGTCCATGCATCAATAATGCTTCTAGCATAATCCAGCAACATCTTTCAATTTTCCGTTCACATCCAGACTTTGTTGTTCATCATTTCCATAAAGTTTTTTATTGCGCCATTTCCATAGCCACCACAAAGTGGAAGCAAATAGGATATTCCAATCAATCCCTCGGTACTTTTTCTTTGTTGCATAATTTTTTTTGCAGCCAGTCAAGCCAATTGTCATTATTTGAATCTTCATGGGGTACATTTAGTCCAATAGCCAACCAAACTTCACGTGCCACGGGGTAAGAACGCATGAAATGTATAGCATCCTCTTTAACACTCTGGGCCAGGAGGTGACAAGTTTAAAGGGGTGGGTGTGTGAGTGGGTGGGGTTTATTTATTTTTTATTTTATTTTAAGGTGATGAGAATTTTTTTTTTATTTTATATCAAGGATGAGGGAAGAAACGGAAAAAAATGTGTCTGTAATTAAGGATAATTTTGTTCAAAAAACATTTAAGCAAAAAAATATAAATAATTGTATATGGGGGCGTGAGGTACAAATTTCGTTAAAGCAGATAGATTTTTTTGACATGGGGATACTTAGTCTAAAAAATCACAAGAGGATTATGAGGGTTATGGTACCAAAGGAGGTATTATTCACTTTTAACAAATCATAGAAAATTGTGTTCATTTCACCCCTCTTACAAGTCTATAGACCAAAATGTTATTTTTGAAAGATTGAGGACCAACAAAATATTTCTTTTAAAAAGATTAAAGACCAACTTGTCATTGACATTATAGCTGACAAAATATACAAGTAATTCACCCTTCAATTTATTACACCATCACCGGAAATAATATTTTATAGTGAAGAATGATTAATTTAGAAAAACCTAAGGTGATAAAATTATGAAAGGACAACCAGGATTTGTGTCCCTTCTACTCTAGATTAAATAGTCAACTCAATGCTTCAATCCAACATTTAACTAAAGCCAATTAGCATACTATCAGCATGCATTCATAATTTATTTCAAACAAATAAAATCAAAATTCTAAATCAGAGTAATCCTGAACAGATTTTTAGAGCCACACGAGGATTATGAGTATATTATAACATCACGGAAGATGACTATCAAGCAATAGTCCAGACTTGGGTATTATTCAATTTTGTTTCGTTATGAGATTAGATTTTAAATTTTTTTTATTGAATTATATTCTTATTTAGTCTAGTTCTTATTATTGGTTATCAAGTTATATGCCTTATAAATACTGGATAAAATGATCAGATGAAATGGACATGAAAGATGGACATGAAGTCAAGAAAGCCTGTCACGCCCCAAAATCGTTCTGTGGAACAAGTTTAGGGCGTGACACGCCGCGAACTCGAGAGGTGTAACCTCTTAAGTACACTAGGCTATATTAGCAAACCATAAGAACAAACCAGAGTACTACATTCCACAATAAATTAAATCATTCTTACAATCATTTGCCAAATCATAAATTTAAGCTTAATCTACGAATTGTTACATTAATCAAGCCACACTGACGAACTTAAATAGAAATACCAAATCTCCAAATTTCAATCTCATAGTCTTATTTATTTCTCCCTGTTGACTACCCCGCTCGAAACCCGAGTTATCACCCTTATTATGTCGGATCTGAAAAGAAACCAGGCGGAAGCAAAAGTGGTGAGTGAACAAAAGCTCAATAAGGGAAAAACTTTCCCAAAGAATACGATAATGATAATGAAACAGACGAACAAAATAATCTTAACGATCAAACGAATAAAGGTACAAATGATAAACAAGTAATCTGACAAGTGAATAAGGACACAAGTACATATGAAAATTGTTTTAATAATAATATCAAACTAACAGATTATAATCCTCAAACTGTATTAGAAAGACGGGTATTACACCCTCATTGGGCCAGACAAGATGATGAGTATTACGCCCTCATCAGGCAAGAGATCTCTTCAGACAGACAATTTAATATTAAGGTATACAGTTGATGACAAGTCAAATACACGTTACATAGTTTGAATCATTATCATAAAAGTAGTAATAATAATAATATTAGTAGTACTAAAATAATAATGGTAATAATTGATTTACTGGTCAAGAAAAATAAAAAGGACAATATTAACATATTGACCAAAAATCAAAATAAGTGACATAAATACTTATCAAGCGAATGGATCACTTCGGGTAATCTAAAAGAAATAGATTATTCCAGAGTAAAATAGTCGCGTTGATCCAATAGATGAATGAAGCGTATAAATACGCGACATAGGAATGAAATACTCTAAAAATTTAGATAGGACGAAAAGGACAAATAAAATAAAAATACCCTATGAACCAATAAAAATATTATATGAGCTAATATAAATATTACAAAAAATATAATATTATTTGGAGTTTCCATGGAAACACAAAAAGAAGAAAATAGGAAACTCAAGCAACGAGACATTTTTAGTCATGGCATGAATATAATCAAACTTTTATGAAACGAACATGTCATACATTTAATTCAACGAATTAAAGTTGAATTTAAGCTATTTTTCAACGATCGGAATTTTCTACAAGTAATATTATATATGAAATAATTGGATATAAAATAACGAGCTTATAAGGAGAACGAACATATAAATACTACGATTATACGGATACGAATACATGAGCAAAATTTATTCCAGACAGATTCAAAGGAAGACTAGTAATTATAGAAATTTTCTAAAAATATCGTACATACATAATACCCAAAAATAACGAAACAAGCTTATGAAATGAATAACCAAACGGATAAAATGACGAAACTGATATGAATACATGAACAAAATATATTCTGAATATATCCAAAGGAAAGCTAGTAGTCAAAATAAAAGAATTTCACTTACCTCAATTTTACGGTAGTATAAACTTTGTTCAATCACAAGCCTACATATTTCAATCAATATGTATTTCTGTTAAAACTCTTAAACTAATATAATTCGCCTTCACTAAAATATTCCTAATAAAACTATTAATTTCAAATAATGGATCGTAGGCCTAGAATTTTACCAAAATGACTGAGTCAAAATACTACTCGCTTCTGTGGTTTTCTTGTTCTGCCAAAGGTACTGCCGAGAGAAGAAAATGAAAGTAGAATGAGGGAAAGAGAAATTGTTGCACGGGAGAGATTTAAGAATTGGAAGATTTACTTATAAAAATATTTTGTGGGAAACATCTTTGAGCAAATTAGGAAAAAGTGAGGAACAAAGTTGTCAACTTTATTAGGTATAGGGAAAAAGTTATTGCAAGTGGGAAAGGTAGTGGCCTAAAGCCCGTCGAAGAAGGTTTTTTTTTTTTTTTGGTCGGAGAAGTTAGACTATAAGAAAAAGAAAACAAAAGGGTTAAATCCACTTACTACCCCTATTTTTTACATCTTTTGACACTTATTACCCTTAATGTATAGTTTTAACCACTTATTATCCCTTGACCCAAGTCAAGGCTAACAAAAGATAAACTTTGTCAAAAATTCTATTCAAATTACTTTTATATCCTTTGATTTATTCTTTTATTTCTTTTCCATTTTTTTTATCATATTTAATTTTTTTCCCCCCACCCTAATTCTTCATCTTCTAGCCCCTGTTCTCCTTCTTCTTTACCTATCATCATACCACAGGTACACACCACAAAAAATACACAAAATCAGAGACATACACACAACGTACACATCTCACACACACCACATACACAAAATCACACACATACACATAAGACACCCACACATGGCGCACATATTATACACACGCGGCACAAAACAAACACAAGATAAAAAATCACAGATCACACATACACACAATCACATGGTACACAATACACAAACCCAAAAAAAATCACACATATAACTCATACGCATGAAATACACAGCTTTTAAAGACCAGTCTTCAAATGCATAGCTCTATTACACGAGAAGAATTTCCTCTTAAACGATTTTTGGTGGGTGGGTATGTGTCGTGTGTGTGATTTGCTTTGAGATGTGTGTTTACCATGTGTGTTTAAGTATGAATTTGTGGTCTCTGTGTGTGTGGTGAGTGGTCTAGTGTGTGTGTGTGCCTTGTGTGTATTGTATTACTTTGTATGATGCAGGTATTGTGAGTGTATGTATGATGTGCATATCATTACGTGGGTATCGTAGGTGTGTTTTTGTGATGAAGAAGATAGGTATGGGTGTGAAGAAGAAGATGAGGATAAGTAAAAGATAAAACCAAAAATTACAAAAAGAGAAATAAAAGGGTACAAAAGTATTTTTGATAAATTATTTTGACAGAGTTTGGCTTCCCTTCGATAATAAGTGGTTAAAATTATACATTAGGAATAATAAATGTCAAAGAATGTAAAAAATAGGGGTAGTAAGTGGATTTAATCCAAAACAAAAAAAAATACTTGAATAACAATCTATATATTAGAAACTTGCATCATAGATCACGTGATGTACGTTTTCGTTCCTTATATTAATGATGCAATTGACTTGGATAGACTGCATCTTCATCCTACATAGTAAAAACCTTCACTACATATTACAGAGCAAACACTTGTAAGGAACAACGTTATATTGCTATGTTCAGACACTGAGTGAGTTCCATGACGTTTCTCTCAATTTCTGTTACCAGAATCTCTCTGGCCTTTCTTATTGTGTTTCTACTATATGTGAGAGCTTTTGCAAGCACAACAACTACTAATATGTCTAATCAGAATGAGAAAGATTATGCTGCCTTAATAGACTTGAAGTCTAAGGTTATGGATGATCCTTATGGCATCATGAAGTCATGGAATGGTTCTGTCCATTTCTGCACATGGACGGCTGTTACATGTGATGGCCGGCACAAAAGAGTTACCTGTATAAACCTAGCTGACAGCGGCTTGGTGGGTTATTTGTCACCTTTCCTTGGGAACTTGAGCTTTCTCAGAGAGTTGATTCTATGGAACAATACCTTCCATGAAAAAATTCTAGATGAATATGGTGGTCTTTTCAGGCTACAAAGGCTAAACCTGTCTATTAACTCTCTTGAGGGAGAAATTCCAGTCAACTTATCTCGATGCTTCAATCTTATATATCTTTCCATAGTTGTTAACAGTTTAACAGGGAGAATTCTAGAAGAACTAGGTTCCTTGTCAAAGCTGGAGGTTCTAGCCATTCACAAGAACAAGCTGACGGGACGAATCCCTCATTCAATCGGTAATCTTACCTCACTGGATGTTTTCTCTCTAGCATTTAATTTTCTAGTGGGAGATATACCAGAAAGCTTGGGTCAGTTGAAAAGTTTGACATTCCTGTCATGTGGCGTTAACAAACTATCAGGTATAATACCTCTATCTATATTTAATATTTTCTCCCTCTCTGTGTTGTCATTGGCTGAAAATCAAATACATGAAAGCCTTTCCCCAAGCTTAGGCATCATGATCCCTCATCTTCAGGGACTTCAGTTAAGAGATAACTATTTAACAGGACCACTTCCAGCCACATTATCAAATGCCTCAGAACTGCAAATTATAGAAATGAATTAAGAGGAGTGTTACCTGAAGACATTGGCAATTTTTCATCCCATCTCTTATCTCTATCCCTTGGTGAAAATCATATATATGGAGGCATACCTTCAACAATAGGTAATCTCATCAGCTTAGAGATTTTGTATCTTTATGGAAATCAATTAAGAGGCAGAATTCCTAGTAGTGTAGGCAATCTTCAAAAGTTACAAAAGTTGTTTCTAAGAAAGAACGAATTGTCAGGAGAAATTCCAGAAGCTCTGGGGAACCTAACTCTTCTGAATATACTCTATCTTGATCAAAACTTATTAGAGGGAGCCATACCACCCGCTCTTGGAAATTGCAAAAACTTGTTATTGTTGAGTCTTTCTCAAAACAAGCTTAGTAATACCATTCCAAATGAGATTTTCAAGATTTCTAGTTTAAGTTTGTATCTTGATTTATCACAAAATCATTTGTCTGGATCATTACCTGTAGAGATTGGCGAGTTGGTAAATCTATCAGGTCTCGAGGTGTCTGGGAATAACTTGTCTGGTGAAATTCCTAAAAGCATTGGCAAATGTATGAGTCTTGTGAACTTATCTCTAGCAGGAAACTTATTTTATGGACCTATTCCTTCATCGTTTAGTTCGTTGAGAGGAATTCAAGTTCTTAATGTTTCTCATAACAACTTGTCTGGCCAAATTCCCCTGTTTTTCAAAAACTTTGCCTTAGAGATCCTAAATTTGTCTTTCAATGATCTTGAAGGTGAGGTGCCAATTCAAGGCATCTTTGCGAATGCAAGTATAGTATCGGTTATTGGAAACATAGGGTTGTGTGGGGGTATAAGTGAGCTTGAGCTACCAAATTTCCATATCAGTGAGTCAAAGAAACATAAGATCTCACCTGCAATAATTGTATCAATAGTGGCATCAACGTGTTTCTTCATTGGGGTAATTTGGCTTTCATACTTGTTCATCTGCTCATCCAAGAGAATAAGTGATCTACTTCCTGCATCGTTGTCCAAGAGGTCATATTTGGATATAACTTATGAGAAGCTCTTCAAAGCAACCAATGGTTTCTCATTCGAGAATTTGATTGGCTCAGGTAGTTTTGGCTCAGTTTATAAAGGGATCTTTGATGATAATAATGGAGTTATTTTGGCTGTCAAAGTAATCAACCTTGTGCAGCGAGGAGCTTCCAAGAGTTTTATGCATGAATGTGAAGCACTAAGAGGGATTCGACATCGAAACCTAATGAAGACTATAACTTGTTGCTCAACTATTGATTTTCAAGGTAATGATTTTAAAGCTTTAGTGTACGAGTTCATGCCAAACGGAAGTCTTGAAAATTGGTTGCACGCACAAGCAAAGGAACCAAATACACACCGCAAATTTGACCTTCTTCAAAGAATCAGCATCACTGTGTATGTGACTTGTGCATTGGAGTATCTTCATCACCATTGCCAAGGACAAATTGTTCATTGTGATATAAATCCAAGCAATATCATTCTTGATAGTGACATGGCTACACGTGTTAAAGATTTTGGCCTTGCGAAATTCCTTCCTAGACACACAATTGTAAACGATAGCACCTCAACTGAGATAAGGGGATCTATTGGATATGTCGCTCCAGGTAATGACACTGATTTTTTTTTATTAGAGTCATAGTGAAGTGAAGAAATTAGAAACTAATGCTTTTATTTTGTTATAATTTGTTTATGTAATGACAACTAATCATTATTCTTTAACTTTCAATTAAAATTTTATCTAAAATGCAGATTATGGTCTTGGAACTGAGGTGTCACCATAGGGAGATGTTTACAATTATGGCATCTTATTGCTGGAAATGATGACAGGGAAAAGACCCACTGATCCTATGTTTGTTGAAGGCCTTAACCTTCACAAGTTTGTTTGTATGGCAATGCCACATCATGTCATAGATATTGTGGATCCAGTTCTTCTTAAGGCAGATGGAACTGTGACAACCAATCCACTAGAAGTAATAAAGGGCAGTAGGATGGCGGAGTGTTTGATTTCGATTGTTCAGGTAGGCTTGACATGCTCCATGGACTTACCACAAGATCGAATGGACATGAACGACGTGGTCGTTAAGCTGCAATCTATCAGAAATAACATTTTACGTTATGAAGGTACGTACTGTAATGAATTTAGTTAGTTAAAGATGAATGTAAAGGCTCAAGATGATTGTATTGATTGAACAATAGAGGAATTACGAGAAATTTAAGATAGTGCCAATTTTTATAGTGCCAATTTTTCGAGTAGAAATTGGTAAACTCCAAGCTAGAACAGAGAAGAAGAAAAAGAGTACATTTGGCTAATTTCTGATGCCTCACCTATGAGCCTATTAGTTCTATTTATAGATGGGTCTTCATGTAACAAACTCTCTCAGATAAGAAGGAGCCTTCTTGGTGCGCAAGCCATTTCCAAATTGTTGGTTGATAGGAATATTCTGAGTTGTAACTGCTCATTCACATTGATCCTCTTTGAGCACGTTAGCGTTTAAAATATTTGGGTCATGCTTGCATGACTGCTCTGTTTTGGTATTCATCATATTGCTTCCCTCTTGAACCAGAAACTTGTCCTCAAGGTTCTGAAGCTGTTGTTCATATTCCCATGTTGATTCTTCGACCGGTAAGCCCTCCTATTGGACAAGAACTTGGCTGACAGGGCGACTTTGTCATTGGATAGAACGTTGTGCTATGATACCCGCTGGTTTATGTATGGGGTAAGAGTGAAAGGACTCTTCTGATAACTGTACAGTGGTGGTTGTAGCATATTTAGACAAAAGAGAAGCCAATTCAGGGTATAAGTGTACCTCAGATGGGGAAGACATTAGAAGAATTTCAAGATGGAAATAGGCAGTTGCGGAATCCATCTCTTGAATGCGTCGGAACCGTTTAAACTACATAGGTGCAACATATAGATTTGTTTCCCCTTTTAGCTCAACATTCTAACCATTCTGCTGAAACCCAAGTATTAAGGAAGAGTAATTGAGATGAATGTCTCCAAGTGTAATTAACCAGGAAATGCCCAGCATCATATCAATACAAATTTCATGTCCCTGAATAGTGATCTTAGCCTGTTTGACACACCCCTCCGTGCGCAATTTTTCACCACTACCAACACACACTGCAAACTTCGAAGAAGGTTCAACGGGTAACTTTAGGTGGTGAGCTACTCGAGACTGCACGAAATTGTGCGTACTACCACCATCAACAAGGAACTGAACCGGAGCACCTCGCAATAAGCCGTTAAGGCGAAGAGTAGCGAGGTACTGTTGTCCAACCATAGCGTGGTATGAAATTTCTGGAACAGGAGGGTCATTACCTGAATCGAGCACATCCTCAGAGGTAGAAGATGGTGGAGATTCAGTTTTTGACTCGTAGTCCATTAACAACAATTTTGGTGTTGTCTTGCACCAATGAGAAGACATCCACTTGGTATCGCATGAATAACACAACCCTTTGTCTCTTTTAGCTTGAATTTCAGCCGGCGGGAGACGCTTGATGGGTAAAGTAGTAGGGGTCAGAGGAGATTGTAGTGAAGGAGACGATGAAGTGAGTTGACTACATGGAGATGGTGATATGGGTGGGCTATATATGGGAAGTGATAAGGCATAATATAGATAACCTTTCTTTTCGAATTCAATTGACTTGTATCTTGTTTGTTGTAATCATGTAATCCTTATCAGGTAGTTTAGATAGCTTACCTTGTATTATAAATATAGGACAATTATTGTAACAGAGTCATGGTGAAAATAAAATTATTTTTTCCAAATCTTTCATGGTATCAAAAGATAACACATAGTGTAATTTTCTTTACGATCCTGCTTTCTTTTTCTTCCAATCATGGCTTCATCTTCCGCTGACACTTTCTCCATCCCTTCCTCTAATATTAAAACCTTTGTCACTCTTGCTCTGGATCATACAAATTATCTTTCCTGGAAAAATCAAATCACTCACTTTCTCCGGTTCAACAATTTACTTCCGTATGTTGACGGTACTCTTCCCGATCCCTCCAAATCTATTGCATCTTCTAAATCTGAATCAGTTGTTGCATCTACTTTATCCGCTCTGTCCTCTCCTTCAATCACTTCTGCTAAGTGGCATCATGCAAACAGTTTCGTCACTGCTTGCATTAATGCCACATTATCTGATGCCTTAGTTCATCAAGCAACAGAGTTTTCTTATGCTCGTGAGCTTTGGGTTAACTTAGAAGAATCTTTTCTTCATCAGTCCATGGCTCGTCGTTCTTTACTTTCCCAACTCCGCACTATTCGTAAAAATGATCTGTCTATCGCCGAATATCTTCAACAAATTTGTCTTCTTTCCTCGTCACTAGTTGCCATTGGTGACTCTGTTGCCGATTCTGAGTTAGTGATCATCAGCTTGAATGGTCTTCCTTGAGCCTATAAACCATTTATTACATCTATTGAAAATATGGATCTGTCTCCTTCATTTGCACAGCTTCGTGCAAAACTTTTAACGCATGAGCAACGTGTCTTACTTGACAATGATGATGTTCCCTCTGTCACAAATAGTACTGATACAACATTGCTTTCCCAACTTTCTATTTCACCTACTTCTAATCAAATCAAAGTCGTGGGACCCACAGGCCATAATGGTTTTTCTCTTATGACTTCTCATAATAGCTCACACTCTCAATCTCATATGTCTGCTTCAAAATCGTATGTTAACAACAACTCTGGTTAGAAAAATAATTATCGTGAGAAATGCCAGATATGCCGTAAACAGGGTCACTCAGCCTCTTGATGTCGCTATTGTTATGCACCACCACAGTCAAATTCTGCTCCTTCTCAATATGCTGGTTTCCATCATCAAGGTTCCTTCCTTCCTCCTCTACTGCCTACTCCACCTTCTCCTCAGTCTTGGATTCTAGACTCAGGCGCTACTTCTCATATGACGAGTGATCCAACGCTTATACGGTACATGCATCCATATTCTGGTTCTGATCATGTTGTTGTGGGTGATGGTAAGTCTCTCAAAATTGCTAATATTGGTTATTCATCTCTGTCTCATCCTACTCATAGTTTTTCGCTCAAGCATATTCTTCATGTTCCTCATATTACTCGTAATTTGCTTTCGGTGTCTAAATTTACACGTGATAACAATGTTTCATTTGAGTTTTTCCCTTCTAAATGTGTTGTTATGGACCTCCGCACCGGGATGCCTCTCCTTCAAGGCCGTGCTGACTCAAATCTTTACAGTCTTCCAATCTCTCCAACGTTCGTGTCTTCTTTCTCTCATGCCTTTGCTGCTTCTCGAGTGTCGGTTGATCTTTGGCATAGTCGGTTGGGCCACCCTTCGAAGTGTGCTTTGTCTTCTCTCAAGAGTCACCAAGATTTAGATTTTTCATATTTTTCTTTGTCTAATAAACTGTGTACTGCCTGCATGATGGGCAAGAGTCACAAGTTACCTTTTAGTCAGTCTAGTCGTATTTCTACTTTTCCATTGGAAGTAATTCATTGTGATGTTTGGGGTCCTGCCCCTGTTAATTCATGTTCTGGGTTTAAGTATTTTATGTTATTTATCGATGATTACAGTCGATACACTTGGTTGTACCCGTTGCGGAATAAAAGTGATTGTGCTCAATCTTTTGTTCATTTTAAGTCCTTGGCTGAAAATCTTTTTTCTTCTCGCATAAAATATTTTCAGTGTGATGGTGCCAAAGAGTTAACACAAGGCTCATTTGCCAAAATTATTACAACTAATGGCATTCAATATTCTATTTCGTGTACTCATACATCAGAACAAAATGGATTGGCCGAACGAAAGATTAGACACATAACTGAAATGGGTACTACTCTTCTATTTCATGCCTCTATGCCTAAATGATTTTGGTTAGAAGCTTTTAATACTGCTGTTTTTTTAATTAATCGTCTTCCAACTCCAGTCTTAAATCATGACTCTCCATATTTTCTTCTCTACAAAAAACCTCCAGATTATACGATTCTTAGGGTCTTTGGTTGTCACTGTTTTCCACATTTGGGTGCTTATAAACAAGATACATTGAGTCCTAAATCTGCCTCGTACGTTCTTTTGGGTTACAGTGACCAACATAAAGGCTATCGTTGTTATAATATTGACAATGATCGTGTTTATGTTTCTCGCCATGTTGTTTTTGACGAAGTCAGTTCTCCTTTTCAGCAGCTCTTGACTACTTCAGCGTCCTTGTCCAACGCGCAACTTTCTTCTTCTCATAGGTGTAATCCGTCCCGTGCTTCATTAAATGCCTATTCCCTTTTTCCTTCCAATTTAAATCCAAGTGTATCCTCTCAAAATGCCCCTGCTAACGCGTCATCTGTTCCGCGCGTGCCTCTCACTTCAGTTGTCTCTCCTGCAGCCACGTCACCTCTAGTGTCATCCCCTCACACTCGTGTGTCTTCTCCAATCGCTATGCCAGCGCCGTCTATGAGTCAACTTGTCTTACCAAGTTCTCTAGCTTCTAGCACATGGTTCAATGCCCAGTCACCATCATCTCTTCATCCAAAAACTTTCTCATAAGCTCTCACATCATCCCCTATGCAGTCGCAGGGTCCACCTGTCCCTACCATGTTTACTGCTTCGTCAATTCCTTCATCTCACTCTTCTTTACCGGTGGGTCCCACTTCTTCCTCCCTTCACATGCCACACTTTTCGTCGGGCCCAATTTTCTTTGACAATGATTTTCCTCCATTCCATTCTTCATCGCGTGCATCGCCTTCACGTGTGTCAGTTGCGTCTTCTCATTGCAATTCTGCCTCCATCAGTGTCCAGCCTAGTCCTACAAATTCACAGTCTCACATCGCTGCGTCAGATACACCACCATTACTCACTTCTACTCGCCTGCCTCCCACAGACGTGTCAACTTCTTCTCATCAGATGGTCACTCGGTCTAAGGATAATAGCCTGAAACTGCATTTTTTTTCTGATTTTGTCACATTCAATGTCGTCAATGCACCACTCTCTATTGTTTCATCTCTTGATATTGAGCCTACCACCTATGCTCAGGGAAGAAAACACTTACATTGTTGCACAGCTATGTCTTCTGAGTACAATGCCCTGATGCAAAATGGTACTTGGACTCTTGTACCCCAACCCTCCACAGCAAATGTAATTGGGTGTAAGTAGATGTTTCGAATCAAGCATAAACCAGATGGTACTGTTGAGCATTACAAAGCCCGATTAGTGGCTAAAGGTTACAGTCAAGAAGAAGGACTTGATTATAGTGAAACATTCAGCCCGGTCGTCAAGCCAACTACAATTCGAGTAATTCTTTCAGTTGTTGTTTCTAAAAAGTGGGATATTAGACAACTTGATGTTAACAATGCATTTTTGCATGGTCTATTGCATGAGGATGTGTATATGTCTCAACCACCTGGTTTTGTTCATCCGGTTCATTCACAATATGTCTGCAAATTACAGAAAGCGCTATATGGCTTGAAGCAAGCACCTCGTGCTTGGTTCACTCGACTAAGTATTTTTCTTGGTCAGATTGGGTTTTCAGCTTCAAAATCGGATTCCTCTTTGTTTATCTATTCTCATGCTACTGTCACTATGTTCATGTTGGTCTATGTGGATGACATCATTCTTACTGGTAGTTGTTCTTAGAGTATTACATCTATTATATCTATGCTCCATCGGCAATTTGCTCTTAAAGACCTAGGTCTGTTATCCTACTTTCTTGGGGTTTAGGTACGTCGTTTAGATGATGGATTATTGTTGACCCAGCATAAGTATATTCTTGACTTGCTTGACCGTGCTAAGCTCACTGGTGCTAAGCCAGTTGTCTCATCTATTGCTTCCAATCATTAGTTGTCGCAACATATTGTCGATCCTTTTCATGATCCCACTCAGTATCGCAGCATCGTTGGGGCTCTACACTATCTTACTCATACACGGCCTGAAATTTCTTTGGCAGTTAATAAGGTTTCTCAATTCATGCATCAGCCCACAGAATGTCACTGGTTTGCAGTTAAACGGATTCTCCGCTACTTAAAAGGTACAATCTCTCATGGTCTACATATCAGGGGGTCTCCATATTTTGCCTTGCATGCTTATTCTGATTCAGATTGGGCGGGTTGTCCTGATGATCGTCGTAGTACTCATGGCTATTGTATCTTTTTGGGTCCAAATCTTGTGTCCTGGTCTACAAAGAAACAACCTACCACAGCTCGCTCGAGCACAAAGGCGGAGTATGTAACGACCCCAACCTAGCCCTTCTCAAGACTAGGTCAAAGTCTGCGTTTATTGTCATTGCGAGTTCATAACTTTCTATTAAAAGGAACAGTAAATAAAGAATTACTTAATAACAAGCCTTTATATAATAATTTAAGTACAAAAGGGTGTTACAACATCTGAGATCTGATAATTACCCGGCTAACATACAAACTAAGGTTTCAACACAGCTACCCTTCTTCCCGAAATTAATACAACAAACTCTAACTTTTACAACTTGGATCCAACTATGACTACAAGAGGCTTCGAGCAGGTAAACATTCAAAGTCAATTTTCATTTCAAGCTAAGCTGCACCTACACTGGGGGGAGAAAAGAGGGTGAGCTCTGGGGAAGCTCAATGAGGATGAAATAGAAGAGTTTTGAAAACATTTCTGGTCGGTCTCTTTTGCAAATCATGCTACTATTCACGTATGATAGTATAACAAATTATTCACATAAGATACATATAACAAGTAGAAATTACTATTCAAGTCACATAATGATAATAATTTTTAGATAGATAATCAATTTATATTGCAATAATAATCACATTTAGTGGTATATACCCACATCACATATCAGCCTACTCTATGAGGGTGGAATGCCAAGCGAGAGTAAGACACTACTTTCCGAGGGTGGTACCAAGCGAGAGTAGGAACAAGTTGATCATTTCACGAGATGGCCAGCCTTGATCACAATTCCAACTTCTTATCTCTCCCAAGAGGATACTCCGGATTGTACCCGAATCTTACGACCCAACTCTCCGAGGGTAGTACCAAGCGAGAGAGGAAATAGGTCCACGATAGACACGGGAGCACCGGCAAGTCCTATACCGCCCAGCTTTTGTGCAAGCTATCGGGCCTGAGGTTGCAACCCCTAATTTTAATAGCACACAAGCATGCAGAAGTATTCACGTAACACACAATTGATAATTATTTGTACAATTTATGATCACGCACTTTGATAAACACGTAGGTGGAGAACAATAAAAGAGGTTGTCTCCGGTTAAGTACCTTTAATAATATTAATTCACTGGAAGTTCAAATAACTGAATAAAGCCGTATCATACCAAGTAGCCACAAAGGGTGATTAATTTCATAAACAGTTAGCTCTTAGCTAATAATTTCGAAACAATACATTATTAAAGTTAATCCTAGTTCAAATATAACAAATAAAGAATATTAACAGACATGTTATATATCTTAAGCTAGAATATTAAAATAACAAATCATATTATAATTATATAATAATCATATAAACATATAAGATGCTATTTTTAATAAAATCTCCTCACCTCAAAATGTCAAAAATTGGAGAAGATTCAGATCGATTTTGAAACTTTCGAAACGTTAACTAACTGAATCGATATAATTTAGTGGAATCGGGCCAGAGAAAAGTGTCTGCCTGTTTGATTTCAGGGGTTCAAGTGACCCTTTTATATAGGTTTTCAAGGCTGACGCAGGGGAAACACGTGTCCCGCCACGTGTCTCACATGTGTGGCACGTCCACGCATGTGTGACACGTGTCCCCTACGTGTCACGCATGCGTGGCATGTCCACGCATGTGTGACACGTGTCCCTCCATGTGTCACGCATGCGTGGCACGTCCACGCATGTATGACACGTGTCCTGAGACACGTGTCACTCCCCGAGAGTGATACCAACGTTTCATTTTTTGCCCGTTTCGTGCGTAGGTGTCCCGATTTTTGTATTTTCGGGCTGGGTAGCAATTTTGTCAAATTTCGTCATTAAGTAGTACAAGTTAAAAGAAACCCAATGGTGTATGCCTTTTTTCACGGCGGGATCCTGATTTTCCTATAATTGGCCCTGAAGTGAAACCCCTTTTCAAGACCAAAAACCCCTAAAATCGGGAAAACAATCGAAATGGCCTGAAAAGTTAAAGGAAATCACCCATACTCTTGTAAGCAGCTGAAAAGTTTTACTTGGTCATGTTATGGAGCTTTACATCCCTATAACGACCCTAAACTTACTATTAATTCATGTTATAAGAACACCTAATAATATGTTACTTTTAATCGTAATACCAATTGATTTTTAAATAGTAAGACAATTAACTATAGATTAAATGCAGACAAATAATCACAAAGGCACATTTTTCAAAAATAACGAAAGAAATAAATATAAAAAATACTTATAAATGCATGGTCGGGTTCAAGTATTACAGAGTATCATGCAATTGCCTATACCACAGCTGAAATTTATTGGTTGCAGTCTCTTCTAGTTGAGTTGCCCGTTGTAGCTCCTTTTGTTCCTATGCTATGGTGTGATAATATTGGAGCTACCTATTTGACAGCCAATCCTATTTTGCATTCTCAGACCAAGCATATAGAGATTGATGTTCATTTTGTTAGGGAAAAAGTGGCAGCCAAACAATTGCAGGTTAATTTTATCTCTACTGTTGATCAACTTACAGATATTATGACGAAAGGGTTGTCTATCTCGCGGTTTATAATGTTGCGGCGCAAGCTCAACCTGTGTGACTTGGTTTTGCTTGAAGGGACGTGATAAGACATAATGTAGATAACCTTTCTTTTTGAATTCGATTCACTTGTATCTTGTTTGTTGTAATCATGTAATCCTTATTAGGTAGTTTAGATAGCTTACCTTGTATTATAAATATAGGACAATTATTGTAACAGAGTCATGGTGAAAATAAAATTAATTTTTCCAAATCTTTCAGGAAGTGGGTTAGGTGATGATGCTTGAACAGTCTGAGTGAGCTTCGCCAAGGCGCCATGGGGGTTTTTAAATTCAATTGGGGCAAAACGAGCTTCCAGAGCTTGCGTAAATTGAGACCAAGAGTTGAGTTGGTGATTGTGATATAGCCATTGAAACCATTGTAACGCGATGCCATCCATATGGAAGGATGTGATGGAGAGGCGTTGCGAGTCATCGATGCATAGTATTCAAAAAATTGTTTGGCTTTGAATATCCGTCCGACTGCATCGGATCCATCAAATCGAGGGAAATCCAAGTGGATGGAGCGTGGCAAAGGGGCAGCACTACCGCCGAGACCCGTAGAATTCGACGATTGAGGTGTATGTGAGGAAGAAGACTCATTTGCACGGACTATTTGGTTGAGCTTGCCATCTAGAGTGGTACACTGGAGAGCTAGCTTCGCCATTGATTGTTGTTGGCCAGATAGGGTAGCTTGGAGAGATTCGAGAATGTGGGCGTAGTGTTTAAGGGTGTTGTCGACCACCCTTAAATGTGTGTCGTTCGCCATTGTTCGTGAACGAAAGTACCTTTGTAATGAATTTAGTTAGTTAAGATGAATGTAAAGGCTCAGTAGAGGAATTACAAGAAATTTAAGATAGTGCCAATTTTTCGAGTAGAAATTGGTAAACTCCAAGCTAGAACAGAGAAGAAGAAAAAGAGTACATTTGGCTAATTTCTGATGCCTCACCTATGAGCCTATTAGTTCTATTTATAGATGGTCTTCATGTAACAAACTTTCTCAGATAAGATGGAGCCTTCTTGGTGCGCAAGCCATTTCCAAATTGTTGGTTGATAGGAATATTCTGAGTTGTAACTGCCCCTTCACGTTGATCCTCTTTGAGCACGTTAGCATTTAAAATATTTGGGTCATGCTTGTGTGACTGCTCTTTTTTGGTGTTCATCACACGTACACTCTAAAGAAACTCCATGAACGAACATTTATTTTGGAAAACAATCATTGCTCACTTGGAAATTTGTCATATATTTACCATATGAAATATGGGCATCCAATATGCATAAATAAGTAAAATTAAGAAAAAATTTCAACCGTGTGAGATAGGCTCAATCTTCATAAGTAATTGCCTTTTCATCTAATAATAGAATAAGTCATTAGTTTAGGCTTCAAGAGAGCACAAACTTCAATATTGCAAATGCTAGAAGATCAAAGAGGAGTTTATAGGAAAAGAATTTACATGAAATTTGTTTTTAGAAACGTTATGCAGGCACATTAATTGCTTTAACTGATAATAAAACAAGTATTGTGTTTTAGACTCCTATGTGTTATAGGTAACTCACTCGTTACATTAATTGGCTCTACTTTTTGTTGTGGGATAAGTTCTCTTATTGAGTTTTTGTTTGCTTATTCTTTCTCTTTCTGCTTGTTCTCTTTGCAGATAGAGCAGGATAAGCACTTTAGCTTTGGGCAGAATAGTGATATCCAAGCATGACAATTTGGTTTGAGGACCTCTTTGTTTATTTCCTTTGGTGTTAGGATAGAATATTTATTTGAAGTATTTGCATTTGGATGTAACAATTGAGGCATATGACCTTTCTTGTGACTATTTTGGAGATTTTTCCTTGATCGATGTTTTGTATTTGCTTGGAGACATTATTTTATAGCTTTTAGTGACTCTTAAGTGATTATTTTGTAGTTGTGTGCTTAGCATATGCGAGGGATTGCACCTTTGGGCGTGAGGCAAATCACGTACGTGCTGGAAATCACCTCAACGGCAGGACTTGGGGCATTAAATTCCTGTCTTGAATTCATAATTTCTCCAATTTCCTATGTGATCCCTATAATTTTAGAATTGTTGCAACTGGATTTGTATTCTTATCTCATGCTAGTTCATTTGATACCTCATATTTTTTGTGGTACGCAAACATTGGAGCTACTTGTTGAAAGCTATTTAATGTGATTGAAGAACTGGTGGTGCATCTATCGTTCTGCAGAATTCTACAATTCAATGCCTGCTTTTGTCAAACATTGTAAAGTGTTACTTAATTTTTTATAATCTATTTGTGTTGAAAATAAACCAGACTCCACCTAGTAAGATAAACTTGATTTGGCTTAGTTTTGTAAAATGATAGAAATAACAAAAGCATCCGTACAACATTGGTTAAAAACAAGTTTGATTTTTCTTTCCATACTGGTTAAAATGTTTTTTAGCATTTTGCTGTCAGTTTCAGATGAAAAAAAGAAGATTAAATGAAGTCTAGAGGCCTTTATATCTAAAAATAACCAAAAACATATTATTTATACTTTACGGTAGTTTCCCAACCAATATGTGAAAAGTCATAAAGTTAATTAGATAAGTCACTTTGGTGAATTTTATCCAATTTAACCTATGTACGTTGTGATGATAATATTGCAACACGAAATTGTCGTTGCAGGAAGCCTCCATTGAAGAAGGCAAAGAGTCCAAAATTTGAAAGGTTGGATGCTTGGCATTGCTCGCCAAAGGGAGGAATTGTTGGGTTTATTGCCTCGAATTCCAAACCTAATCAAATTTTATAGAGAATTAGACGTCCATTCAAAGTAGAAGTACTCTAGAAGATAGGAATCCAATCATAGTTGGATTAGTACTAGTCTCCTATAAATAGAACTATATAACTCGTCTTTATTTGTCACACCAATATCACACCTAAGCCACACGCTATGGGGTGTGTGAGTCAGTCCTAAATTTTATGTGTATTGTTTAGTGTGAGCATGTTTTATGTATATTGTTTAGTGTGAGCATGTGAGAATTTTACAGTTTTTTCCTACAAAAAGTCATGGTTGTAGTCCTTTGAGTAATAGAGATAAATACTACGTGGACGTTGAGATTTGTCGAACCATGTTAAAAATATTATATGTTGTGTATTTGTGTGTATGATTCAGCTTTGGAATTCGTCGAAATTCCTAACAGTTTAGAGGCCTTTTATAGAGAAAAGGTAACTCGATACATAAAACTCTCACTAGTAATACATAAATGATTTGCTCATGAGTGTATTACGGTTGAAGATCAAAACGAGCGTAAGTCATCTCAGTTTTGTTAAACAACAAACAAATTTGTATCACTTTTCTTCATGATATCTTCTCATTTGTGGGCTACGCCCAATCAATTTTTGTCGTTTCTGCTATTGAGATTTCTAGTTTCTAAAACCAACTCCAATTGCATCCTTATTTGATTCTCTACCTTACATGTAGCGAAGGGAATGGTATGAATGATTTCCAATAGCTTTCTTAGGTGATTCTTTAAATTTTAGGAGATTCTTAAACTCATTTTTAACATCTCTACATTTGGAGAAAAACATATACTCTTCTATCCCATCTCCTAAAATCTTCCAATGGTATAAAAAGCAAAATTGATAAAATATAAGGAAACTGTTGGAGTGACACTGTAATAAGAAATTCCTAAAATCAAATGTTGATTAAATGTAGAGAAGTTTTTAGAGTCGAACTGAAACAAAGGACCACTAAATTTGGAAAATTGCTCCAATCCTTTACATGTAGGAAAAAAATAAAGAAATTGATTGAGTTGACCTAAGATGTATAGAAGCTTTGTATCCTCTCACTTTTCTTCTTCGAACCCAAGCTTACTAAATTCGACCTTCCAAAATTGTCACTAGGCTATCTCTTGGGGTGACAAACTCTTTGTAATGCTTCTTGAGTCATGATTCTACCTAAAGATTGACAATTGTGGTATGGAGCCTCGTCACTTAATTAATGCACCATCATTGAATATCCCACAATTAAAAACACAAGATATATACTTCTTTATCTCTAGTTTTAGTATATGAGGAAAGGGTTACCTAACCTATTACTTGCTTTATTGAGATTCAAGACTATATATAAATCTTTATAATGTTACAATTTATCGCAATTAATTAAGATTTTGCGCCTCACAGGCTAAGGAAAGCTTGTTTTCTTGGGCTGGCTTTGACAGGTTTGAGGGCATGACATAAATTGAAGTAAGCAAAGACAAGAAAAGAAGAAGAGAAATTATTACTCGACTAATAATATGTAGCAAACAAACTATCAGCCTAGGAAATTATAGTCAGAGATTAATAGGCAACGTGCTTTTTCGCTTCTGTATGTGGTGGAATAATGCGCCCTGTTTACCCTCGAAAGTCTATTACGTACAGAATATGATTGAGTCAAGGTCATCTTGTATAAGATTATGATGGCCTTTGGAAGTATGTCTCCACTCACCAGCCCTTCAACGCTTTCATTTTTCAGACCCCTTGCAACATCTACCAGCCTCAACCAGAATTTCTAATCTAGTGTTAATTATGGACGAAATTAAGAATTTAATATTGAAATTATTGACAAAATAAAAAATAAAAGGGAGTCTGAAATTTTTTTTAAAAAAATAATGCATAGATTTTTTTAAATATAGTTGGACCCTCAGGGTCTGGGCTCCCCCAATCCCCGGGCCTCCGTCCCCAGTGTTAATTACTTATGGACTGAAAGAATTAAAGCTACGGAAAACGTATCTATTAGGCATTTACTTATATCTTTTTTAGCCACTAAATCCATAGCTAACTATTGCAAAATCATATATCTTTGTAGTCGAAATCAAGGAAGAAGAAACCCTTACTACACGTGGTGATTGAAATAGCATGTAAAATCTTGATTGGGTATGTTTTCCAGTATTGAGACTAAATATTGTTATTGAAAGTGGACGAATACAATAAGATAGTGGATAATTATCACTTTGGTTTGGATCAAAACATGTTCTTTGGAGGATCGAGATATTGCGGGTTGACGATTTATTGCTTGGTAGAATTTAATTTGGAGTTAAAGTTATGTAGAATTCTTTTTTCTTGAATACATTTTTTTATATCTAGAACTTAAAAAGTATCACCTATTTATTTTATAAAATTTATTATTATTAAGTGACTATCTCATTTAAAAGTTTAAACTGTTAGAGATGGGTTTGTTTAAGTTTTTAAATAACGTGGTCACTTAATATAGTATTAGAGCTAGGTACCAAAAAGGTCCTGGGTTCAGAACCCACTACTACCCAATTAAAAACCTTAAAACTATCCAATTATATGACTCAAAAACTAACTTCGTTTGCACTTGTGGGAGCATGTTGATGATAATAACCAATATAACAAACCCCTTTCTAACCACTTAACCTTTTAGATGAGTTTAGATAAGTTGGTCACATAACAATTACAGAAGATGACTGGGGTCAAGGTCTGGGAAAATATTTTAATGTCATTTGGGAGAAGAAAATTGGTCACTTAATTATTTGTTTGGTAACACTGAAAAATTGGTCAACTGAAAAATATTTTTCAGTCAAATATTACGGTTAGTACAAAGTTTGGAAAAATATTTTTATGTTATTTGGGAGAAGATCTTTTTTTTTGGAACTCACCACCCCTACCCTCTACCCCTCACCCCCACCCTCCACCCTCGCGGTTAATGTCACGCCCTGGAATTTTACACTTGTACACTGTCTCGGCACGTGACATGTCGCGTGCTAAAAGGATAAGATCCCTAAAGCTTGCTAGTCGCACATCTATTAAACACTCAAATCAGAGCCACTAAACCATAAATATTTAAAGACTTCTAATCAAACCATACGTATTTGATTACAAATCAAATCTCCAAATAGTCATTCAAAACAGATCCTCAAAATTAATACAATCAAACTCAAATGTCACAAATAAAGTTCAAATCCGAATTCTAATAACATTAAATAAAGTAAATTTCAAGTCACTATATCGTCGTGTTCGGGTGTCTCTACCCTGCTCACAAATGTAGTGCTTATTCTTTTTTAACTGCAAAGAAAATAGCGGAGGCAAAAGTGGTGAGCGAACAAAAACTCAGTAAGGAAATACAATCTACAATAAAAAAATATAAATTGGGGATTGAGTCAGGAAATTTCTGACTAGAATTCACAAATTTCACAACAGATGTTGTACATATAACAGTTGGTTAATAATTGATAGGCCAATACATTTAGTGGAATAGAAGGAAATAGTCACTAACACGACTCATAAACAAAATATATAAAAATAGTTGTGACTGCATTTAACCCGTGCAGTGTTAGTTCAGTAATAAATTTAGGCCCAATTCATATAGTGGCAGTATCAGTACCTGCTAAAACGGTACAGTTATAGTTCCTATACGGTGGTACTGTAACAGTATCGGTACAACTAAATTAACACAACTATAAGAAAATTTTCATGATATAGAAAATCATAAATAAAAGAACACGTGCGAAGTTAACGAAGACTGAGAAACTTTTGGATGGTGATCAAACAATACAATAGAGTTCCTAAGGATTTATCCGGGCTTAGAGAAAAAATCATAATACGATTAAATAATAGGAGTTTTATTTACATATTGAATGAAATTTAATTCTACAACTAAAATGTGTAGAATAACAATACAAACTCTTTAAATGCTACTTTTGACTTTCTTCTAAAATAAATAAAGTATACAATGTCCAATATATATATATATATAATTAAAAATAAATATCGATAAAATATTAACGTCTCTAGTCGACTGGCCAGAGACGTTAGTCATTAAGTGACTTTTTCGAAAGTCACTGTAAGTGACCTTAAAAAAAAAGTCGACTTTCATTTTTCTTATTTTTTTTTATAAAAAAAATCAATCTTTTAATTTCAATAGTTTAAAATCTATCTTTTAATTTCAATAGTTTCAACCAAACTCATTTTCAGATATATAATAAAAGATGAAAAGGACAATTAAAATTACAAAATCTAACAATTACATAATATCTTAAATTTGGTCATTTTAATAAAACAAAATCCAAAATAATAATAATTTTATTGAACAATTCCATATGAACTTAATCATTAAATAACTCAAAGTCCGGAATAATCCTTATAGGGACAACTAACAACAAGAGATCTTAACGAATGAAATATCAAATTCACTTTCGGATTAACCTTATACTAACTGAACAATATAACATAAGAGGGAACAAATCTTGGATCTAAAAATTAAGATGAACATAGGAAATATTTGGAGGATGATAGATGAATTTCACTTACACTTTGGTCCAAGAGCAAAAATTCTCAAATCACAATATCGCAAATCTTAGTAATCACTTCAGTCTTCTAAGCACATAAACCAAAATTTCTATTACCAAATAAGTCATCAACAATTAATTCTAGAAATTATTTCACAACCTATGAAAAATCCTCTAGCCTATGAATTTTATTAAGTTACTTACCTTACCCAAAGAAGCTTTTGTCTAAGGTCTCTACGATTGAGAGCAAAGAAATGAAAGGAACGTATAAGAAAATGAAAGAGATGTCTGATCTCTTATGCATTCACTCTATTTTTTTTGGTCTAAGCCATCATTAGCAAAACTTTTCATCATTATCCCTACTTCCCTTTATTCCCCAAATCACTCCATTTTACCCCATTTTAAGATACTTTGTTTCCCACTCATCATTTATTTTTCTTTTCTTTTGTCTGATTTGGACGGTCATTACATCTTCACTCCCTTATAAAAGTTTCGTCCTCGAAACTTACCTTAATCAATGAAGAGGAAGGGATACTTTGCTCTTGCTTCATGCTCGGCTTCCCATGTAGCTTCCCTTGGTGTTTGACATTGCCATTGAATCTTCATGAAAGGAATAGTACGGTGTCTCAAGACTTGATCTTTGCGATCTACAATGCCAATGGGTTTATCCTCAAAGGTAAGATCTTTATTAATGTGAAGTTGTTTATGTTGAAGTACATGGCTGGGATCGTATACATATTTTTTGAGCTGCGACAGATGAAATACATCATGAATGCCGGCCAAGGAAGGTGGTAGAGCAAGTCTAAAAACCAATGGGCTTAATTTCTCCAATATCTAAAATGGCCCGATAAAACAAGCATTTAACTTTCCTCGCTTTCCAAATCTCACTACCCCTTTGGTGGGTGATACTTTCAAGAAGACATAATCTCCAACTTGAAATTCTAAGTCTTTCCTTCTTTTGTCGGCCCAACATTTTTGTTGATCTTGGGTTGCCTTTAATCTTTTGCGAATCATTTTGATCATGTCTTCGGTCTGTTCTACAAGTTGTGGGCCTAATATTTTTCTTTCACCTAGGTCCCAATAGAGTGGTGTTCTACATTTTCTTCCATATAGGGGCTCAAATAGTGACATCTGAATACTGGTATGGTAGCTGTTGTTGTATGCAAACTCCACAAGAGTTACATATTTTTCCCAATTATCGCCAAAGTCTAATACACAGGCTCGTAACATGTCTTCTAATGTCTAAATAGTCCTCTTTGTCTGCCCGTTAGTTTGTGGATGATATGCTGTGCTCATTCTTAGATTAGTCCCTAAAGCATCTTATAGACTTTTCCAAAATTTTGAAGTGAATCTTGGATCACGATCAGACACAATTTCCTCATAGAGTCATTCTTTTCTCGTGACCATGGTAAGCCCACGACAAGGTCCATCGAAATGCATTCCCATTTCCATTCTGGAATATCGAATGGTTGAAGGAGTCCAGACAGTTTTTGATGTTCTGCCTTAATCCTTTGACAAGTCAAACATTTAGCCACAAATTCTCCAATTTCTTTCTTCATGTTTCTCCACCAGAACTTCTCACGTAAATCTTGATACATTTTTGTTCCTCCTGGGTGTATAGAGAAACGAGATCCATGAGTTTCAACTAAAATTTCCTTTTTTAACTCTGGGTTATCAGGCACGCATATTCTATCACCAAAATGTAGGATTCCATCATCATGTAAGCGAAGGTAAGAATCTTTCCTATCTTCAATCTCTGCAAGATAAGGGTCCTTACGTTGGGCAACTTTGAGCCTCTCAAAAAAGTAGATTGGACAAGGATATGCGCCAATATGCCGGTGCTAGAAGTCCTTATCACTTCAATTTGTAAGTTCTCAAGCTCGCTAATCAAGTCATCTTGTGCAGTAATCATGGTTGTCATGCTAGTAATTGGATGTCTACTGAGTGCATCAGCTACCTTGTTGGCCTTAGCCAGATGATAATGTATCGAGATATCATAATCCTTGATAAGTTCCAACCAACGTCTCTATCTCAGATTCATATCCTTTTGGGTGAATAAATATTTCAGACTCTGATGATCCATATATACTTCACATGTAATCCCATACAAATAATGTCGCAAGATTTTCAGAGCAAAAATTACGGCAGCTAATTCTATATCATGGGTAGGGTAGTTACGTTCGTAACTCTTCAACTATCGTGAGGCATAAACAATTACCTTTCCATGCTACATAAGTATACAACCCAAACCTACCATGGAAGCATCACTATAAATGGAGAATCCTTCGGTACCTTCTAGTAAAGTAAACACTAGAGCCGTTACCAGTCATTATTTTAACTTTTGAAAGCTACTTTGACATTTAGGGGTCCATTTGAACTTGACTTTCTTTCCTAAGAGCTGGGTCAAGGGTGCTGTAATACTTGAAAAACCATCTACGAATTTTCTGTAGTATCCAGCCAATCCCAAAAAGCTACGAATTTCTATTACATTGGTAGGTCTCGGCCAGTGTGCTACTACCTCTATCTTTTGAGGATCTACATAAACACCTTCTGCAGTGATTACATGACCTAAAAAGGCAACCTTAGACAACTAGAACTCGCACTTCTTTAGTTTGGCATACAATTGATTTTCTCTCAACGTTTGTAAGACAACCCTTAAATGTAGTTCATGATCTTTAGTGATCTTCGAGTAAACAAGTATCTCGTCAATGAAAACCACCACAAATTGATCTAAATATTCCTTGAACACGCGGTTCATCAAATCCATGAAGACAACTGGTGCATTTGTTAGCCCAAAGGGCATCACTATGAATTCGTAATGCCCATACCTAGTTTTGAAAGCTGTTTTTGTCACATTTTTCTCCATTATCTTTAGTTGATGATAACCTGATCTCAAATCTATCTTTGAGAAAACTTGAGCTTCTTGAAGTTGGTCAAATAAGTCATTAATGCGTGGCAATAGATACTTATTCTTTACCGTTACTTTGTTCAGCTCCCTATAGTCAATGCACAATCTCATGCTCCCATCATTTTTCTTCACAAACAACATAGGAGCACCCCAAGGAGAAACACTCAGACGGATCTGTCCTTTATCTAAAAGTTCTTGTAGTTGTACTTTTAATTATTTCAACTCTGCCGGAGCCATACGGTATGATGCCTTATAGATGGGTACAGTGCCCGGGACTAATTCGATGTCAAATTCAACCTCTCGATCACGGGGTAGTCCAGGAATGTCTTCGGGAAAAACGTCAAGAAATTCCTTCACAACAGGGATGTCTTCCAATTTAGGTTCTTCTTGTCGAGTGTCCACGATACAAGCTAAAAAGCTTGTGCAACCTTTCTTTAATAGTTTTTGTGCCTTCAAAGATGAGATAACACATGGACGAAGAGAACTCTTGCCTACAAATTCAAATTTAGCTTCTCCAGGAATTTGAAATACAACTCTCTTAGCAAAACAGTCGATATGACCGTGGAAAAAAGACAACCAATCCATACACAAAATTACATCAAAATTTCTCATTTCAAGCTCTATTAAATTGGCAAGTAAATCTCTCCCCTCAATTTTAACTAAACAGTTTTTATACACAGTGCAAGCCACAGTAGAATTACCCAAAGGAGTTTCAACACAAATATCATTAGATAACACATCAGAGACACAATTTAAAAGAGATGCAAATTTAGGCGAGACATAAGAGTAATTTGAACCCGTATCAAATAGAATATAAGCATACTCAATCATGATAGGTATAATACCTGCCACCACTTCTTCATTTGCTTGAGTATCTCCTTAAGTCATTGTGTAAAGTCGGGTACGATTCTGTGGCCCCTGGTTATCACGTCTATCTTGACCACCCTGGCGTGGTCCAGGTCTACCTTGGTTAGGTCGATTGCCTTGTCTAGCAGTCTGTGGCTGCTCTTGAACTATCGGATAGTCTCGAATACGATGATTAGTAGACCTACAACGTAGATTTGCTCTACTTTTCCACCAACACACTCCTGGTGGATGCCTCCTTAAACATATACTACATCGTTTTATAGCATTATTCTCTTTGCTTGCAGTTACAACTCTTTTTGGTGCATTGCCTTGTTGTTTGCCCCTATGTTGAGAATCACCTGCTCGATCTCTATTTTTATTTTCAAGCTTTTGTTGATGTCTTTTCTTAATCCCTAACCTTTTCTCAGTTACCAATGTAGTATCATACACATCTTGAAATGTCTGGTGACGAAAGACCTCTACCCTCTCAAGTATCTCAAAACACAAGCCAACCTCAAACATTTTTTATTTTATTTCTTCATTTGACACTATTTGAGGAGCAAAGCATGACAACTCATTAAATTTCAATCCATACTCCTCAACTGATATAACCCGTTGTTTCAAATTGATAAACTCAATGATTTTTTGACTTTTGTAGGATGGAGGGTAGAACCTAGACTCAAATGTACCTCTAAACTAAGCCCAAGTGATCGATTTTGGCTTCTGTTCCTTTTGCAATAACCACCATTCTTTTGCTGTACCTTTAAGCATACGTGTATCAATCGTACTTTTCGATCCTCATCATAATCATAAGTAGAAAGATTATCCTCTATATCTATCAACCACTCAGATCCTAACTGGGGACTACCCTTTCCATTAAAGGTTTTAGGAGTCATCTGCATAAATCTTTCAAAAGCCTGATACTCCATATCCCCTACATTCATCAGTAGAATCTGCATGAACTGAGGCTTGATAAATTGTTGAGGCCACTGGACAGACTGTAATCCTACCATAGATGTAGGTGCATACTGAGGTTCTGGTATATACTGTGGCATATATACATATTGAGGTATCAGTGTGGCTGAAGACGTTGGGTCAGCTTGTGCAATTGGAACCGTTGATGGTGTAGGCATAGTCAAAGGTATTTGGACAAGCACTGATGGTGTAGCTGATGGCAGTGGAACAAGCTCCGATGGAACAACTATTTGTGTTATAGTAACAGGTACCTCAGATACAGGTCGCGATAGCCGGGTAGACTGAGGCACAACGACAGAAGGTAAATGAGCCATTTGTGGTGATGATACGGGCAGCGATACCTCGGTCGGCAGTGTCACAAATTGTGGAACAGTAATAGTAGGATCGTTTACCGGTACTTGATTTCCATCTATCTGAATTCGTCATGAATGTAACACATAGCCTTATGGAACAAGTTCAGTTAATAGAATATTGTCCGCGCCACGACTTTTGTTGGGATTGTCCATATCCTAAAAGTTCAAACACTATGTTATTAAACAATAAAAATCAAAACTAAGTCTTATTCGTAAATTCAATACAATGCATACTTAATCCCTTTTACCCAAATTCTACCTAGATCAGCATGTAATGAAACCTAGGCTCTGATACCATCTCTGTCATGCCTCGAAATTTAACACTTGTACACTGTCTCAGCACATGACATGCCGCGTGCTAAAAGGATAAGATCCCTAAAGCTCGCTAGACGCACATCTATTAAACACTGAAATCAGAGCCACTAAACCATAAATATTTAAATACTTCCAATCAAACCATACGTATTTGATTACAAATTAAATCTCCAAATAGTCATTAAGAACAGATCCTCAAAATTAATACAATCAAACCCTAATATCACAAATAAAGTTCCAATCCAAATTCTAATAACATTCAATAAAGAAAATTTCATGTCACTAAATCGTCGTGCTCGGGTGTCTCTACCCTGCTCACAAATGTAGTATTTATTCTGTTTTAACTGCAAAAAAAGCAGGCGGAGGCAAAAGTGGTGAGCGAACAAAAGCTCAGTAAGGAAATTCAATCCACAATAAAAATACAAATTGGGGACTGAGTTAGGAAATTTTTGACTAGATTCACAAATTTCACAACATATGTTGTACATATAACACTTGGTTAATAATTGACAGACCAATACATTTAGTGGAATAGAAGGAAATAGTCACTAACACGACTCATAAACAAAATATATAGAAATAGTTGTGACTGTATTTAACCCGTGCAGTGTCCGTTCAGTAATAAATTTGGGCCCAATTCATATAGTGGCGGTATTAGTACCCGCTAAAATGGTACAGTTACAGTTCTTATACCGTGGTACCGTAACAGTATCAGTACAACTAAAGTAACACAACTATAAGAAAATTTTCATGATATAGAAAATCAAAAATAAAAGAAACACGTGCGAAGTTAACGAGGACTGAGAAGCTTTTGGATAGTGATCAAACAATCCAATAGAGTTCCTAAGGATTTATCCAGGTTTAGAGACAAAATCATAATACGATTAAATAATAGGAGTTTTATTTACGTATTGAATGAAATTTAATTCCATAACTAAAATGTATAGAATAACAACACAAACTCTTTAAATGCTACTTTTGACTTTCTTCTAAAATAAATAAAATATACAATGTTCAATATATAATAATAATTAAAAATTAATATCGATAAAATATTAACATCTCTAGTCGACTGACCAAAGACGCTAGTCACTAAGTGACTTTTTCGAAAGTCACTGTAAGTGACCTTAAAAAAAAAAAAGTCAGTGACTTTCATTTTTCTTTTTTTCTTTTTTTTTTTTTTTAAAAATCAATAGTTTAAAATCAATCTTTTAATTTCAATAGTTTCAACCAAACTCATTTTCGGATATATAATAAAAGATGAAAAGGATAATTAAAAGTACAAAATCTAACAATTACATAATATCTTAAATTTGGTCATTTTAAGAGAACAAAATCCAAAATAATAATAATTTTATTTAACAATTTCATATGAACTTAATAATTAAATAACTCAAAGTCCAGAGTAATCCTTAAAGGAAAAACTAACAATAAGAGATCTTAACGAATAAAATATCAAATTCACTTTCGGATTAAACTTATACTAACTGAACAATATAATATAAGAGAGAACAAATCCTGGATCTAAAAATTAAGATGAACATAGGAAATATTTTGAGGAGGATAGATGAATTTCACTTACACTGTGGTCCAAGAGAAAAAATTCTCAAATCACAATATCACAAATCTTAATAACCACTTCAGTCTCCTAAACACATAAATCAAAATTTCTATTACCAAATATCCCATCAACAATTAATTCTAGAAATTATTTCACAATCTATGATAAATCCTCTAACCTATAAATTTTATTAAGTTACTTACCTTATCCAAAGAAGCTTTTGTCTAAGGTCTCTACGATTGAGAGCAAAGAAATGAAAGGAACGGTATAAGAAAATGAAAGAGATGTCTGATTTCTTATGCATTCACTCTATTTTTTTATTTTTATTTTTGGTCAAAGCCATTATTAGCAAAACTTTTCATCATTATCCCCACTTCCCTTTATTCCCCAAATCACTCCACTTTACCCCATTTTAAGATACTTTGTTTCCCACTCATCATTTTTTTTTCTTTTGTCTGATTTGGACAGTCATTACAGTTAACATATATATTGTGTGTATATTTTTTTAAAAATAAAATCTAATGTTGGAAAATATTTTTCATTGTACATCCAAATACAAGAAAATATTTTCACTCAGCAAGTTATTTTACGGCAAACAAACGGAGCACAAGAAAAAAATTTATTTTTTTAAAAAAAAAATTTTAAAATTTATTTTTTTACAAGCATGTTATTTTATGGAAAACAAACGGAGCCAAAATGTTGTTTGGTCTCACATTTTCACACTACTCAGTTTAGTATTAATTCTCTCTAGCCAAACAAGACCGTTTCTTTTAAATGAAGCCTCTGTTTGATTGTCCAAATTAATTTCAAGACCCAAAACAAGAAGAAATAACTTCCACCGGTCCTTCCTCATAATTTAGTTAATTAAACAATGACAATTTAATGTGTGATCTTACTATCAAAATTAATCTTGAATTCTAAATTCTATTAATTTTGACAAAGTCAATAAATTTAATTACAAAGTCAAGCTTAGTCAACTTTTTAGTAAACTCACATAAAAATATGGTTTAACGACTAGCCTAATTAACTAATTTAGTTAAAAATTGAATCTTCAAGAAATTGAATTACAAAGTCAAAATTGACATTGACTTTTAAAATTCGTATTCAATTCTTCTACTACTATATTTAAAAACTAGGAATAGGGTTTGACCAAAACTTTGACCTTGATCCTCGATGGACCTTCTCAACCACCTAGGAAATTGTACCACACCACTATGGGGTGGTGGAACCACCACCACAAAGGCAAAAAATCGTCCATCTTGAGTCTGTCCAAAACAGACCTACTACACATGTACTAGTTTTAATGATTCAGATTACCTAATTACAAGTGTCCAAAATTAATAAAATTTTAGACAAATGTAGATCTTTAAGTGTATATAATTTTAGAATTAAACGGAACTAAAAAGTTGATTCGTTTTGACTGAGTTATGTCATCTAGAATAGATATTGCACAGTTTGTCCAAATTGTTGTTTCGTACAAAAACATATAGTAATTAATTACAAAGAAAATTTTAACTACAATTTTGCGAAATGGGATAGGCCTAATCTATTGTACAATCATAGTAGAACATCATATAAAAAATTCAGCCAAAAACTATGAAATTTAACATGACAAATTATTAAATCCAACTTAGCGTGCATATAAATGAAATCTTGTTTTCATACATTGATTGGGTAGCTGTACAACAATTTACATATAAAAAACATATATGATGCCAAATAAATTTAATGAAGTATGTATATCTCATCAATTATGCAATACATACATGAAAATTCCAAAATCCAATATAAAGTATTTCAAACTCATATAATAACATACTAATCACAATAAATAGTATGTTATATATATATATATATATATATAAAGAATGTGTAGAAAGAGGTCTATGAAAGTTTTCAATTAATTTTATGAAATAATAATCAGATAATCATGAATTAAATTAAGAACTTTCATAATTTATATAGTCAAACAAGTATTGCAAATTTTTTAATTTAGTGGCTGAAAAATCGTGCATATATAACCTTAATACCACATATATATTCTGATATACATGACTTTACAACATAATATACAAATTACAATTAGTAGCATAATCACATACCAATTTGAGCTATGATAGAACAAGTAATAATTGTTACCTGATTATTGACAAATGTCTTTTTCTCCCTGCTCTATTCAGGATTAACAACTCTTAATGAGAAAAGTCAGTTAGGGCTAAAGTAGGAGAGAAGATCTAGTCATGTATTTATAGTTTATTCTAATAGGCGCTCATAGAAAAGGCTTTGGTAGAATATACAGACCTAATACAAATTATTTGTATGTACTTATGGGTTGGAAACATTATATATTATCACAAACTAGTCTATGAATAAGATATCTAGTCTATTTTATAAATAAAAAAAGAATTAATGACAACTCACATAATAGAGAAATATTCCAACAATTTTTGCTAACCTAGGAAAATATTTCCACACAATGTTCATCAAATTAGTACACTTATCTTTAAACAAATAAAAGAAGCAGCTATGGCTTGAATAACTCAATCATGTGGCCCTCTCCTATCTCACCAGGAAGTTCAGATTCACTGGAACAAACCTTCTCATGGTTTTAAGTTTAACATTAATATTGATAGTTGTGCCAAGGGTAATCTGGGACTAGTAGGAGCAGGAGGTATTTTTCATGATGTTAATGGCATGTGGGTGGTTGGATTTACTATGAATCTTGGAACTACTACTAACAATGTAGCAAAACTCACAAATCTTTAGGAAAGTTTGAGATGTGCAGATAGAATAGGACTTCGTCATTTACATATTGAGACCAACTCCCAAGTCTTTGTTCAGTTGATCACTAGCCCTGTGATTGTTAACAGTTCCCTACGCCTCTTGTGGAAGATTGCAGAACTATTCTCTTACACCACAAACACTTCAATCTGTCACATGTTTTTGAGAAGCGAAAAAATGCGCGGATTGGCTTGCCAATTATGAGATCAATCAAAACTTGGGTTACCATCCATTGATTCATCCACCACAACATCTTCTAGTGCTTGTGGGAAAAGATAGAGTGGGCGAATCTACCTCAACAATCATCAACATTTAGCATTCGATTTTTGCCTCCCAAAAAAAAAAGTAATAATAATATTTCCATACAACCTGTCTACAAGGCATAGAGCGAATTAACCCCACTCACAACAGTGGATGGGGTACTCCAACTGTCCCTCGCCGGTATCCAATAGATTTATGGTTTAAACAACATCATATTCTACTTTTCTTTTTTTGAAAAATCTCAATCGCCTTAAACCAATATGCAAGGCTTTCTTTAGTTCGAATTATATTAATTCATCGTACTGATTATTCAACTACCTTTCTCTTATCTAATATACATCATGCAGTGGGCAAACTTGTATTACTTTTTACTCAACCATTAATATATTTAACTTCCTAACTCACCAAAAATAAAAAATAAAAATAAAATCCTTACTTACATGAGTTTTGTTTTACTCACGCCTTTTGATGTTGCTTCATTTAAGGACCTTTCGACTTAATACTCTGCCTCCTAATATATTTTGGTGAAAAATTAACTATTCACTCTGATTCCTCACTAAGCTTATGTACGGTCAAACCAGTTAGAATTATCATCCGTTACATTTATAAATTCTTCTACAATATATTCCAAAATTACCCTTTTGTATTATACAAAAATTATGAGGCCTCCAAATTACCAACCTTTTTCTTTGTGCACATGCCTTTTATCAATGGAATAGACCTGACATCATGTGGACAAAGGGTTGGAAATCTTTATCGTGCTTTTGAATCTTAATATGAACTTAAGCAAAAATGGAATTAGTCTATTGAATTATTGCGAATTTTGACTATGCACATATGCCAAAAAAAAGTCTATATTTTTCCTGAAGTATCAAAATCCAGATTCAATTTCATCAACAAATCTGAGTTTAGAGCTGCTAATTCTTAACAAAAGAATTGTACATGCATGTTGCATACATATATATAGACAAATGAGCATTCAGAATTCGTAACCTTTGGATTCTAATAATCCATAATAACTAGTAAAAGTGCAATTAATATATGCCCTAATTTCGTCCAAGCACAAACTTATCATACTTGAGATGCCAACTGACTGCGAAAAATGATTTTCTTTTATCAAGAGAAAACCTCTACTACAACAATAGAAGATCAGAGAATGGTTATTTTCTTTTATCAAGAGATTAATGTTTGGCTGAGATAAGTGTGTCTTATGAAATAATTAACAAATGTACTACTAACCCAATACATGAAGGGTGTTAAATGGGAAAATCCATCCTTTTAAATTATCTTATATAGGTAATTGAAATGTTCACTTTCTTTATTGAGGTTAATTCTAGACTATTAGATAAATCTTTATAACGTTACAGTTTTTTTGTAGTTAAGATTTTGCAGATTATGGGCCAAGGAAAACTTGTTTTCTTAGGCACACGATCCTTGTGAACTAGGATGGCTATTGAACTAAACAAAGTACAGAGTGGTTGGAAGTACTTATGATGTATAAATGAATTTCGTGAATATTTGTATTCGCGAATGAACTTCTTTATTTGAAATTGTAAATCAATATTAAGTTAATTTTGTCAAATTAGCTAGTTTCAAACTTTTAGTCACAAAATAAATGTTAGTAATAAAAAGTTGATGAGCATGTAAAAAAAAAGAGTGAAATATAGTTTACCCCCCTGTGTTTTATAATAATTACACCATAGCCCTTGTGTTTGTGTTAATACCAAACATTGCATACTCGCCCAAAGTTTATTTCCGTCAACTTTGATTAACAGATTTTGTCAAAAGACTATTTTGCCCTTATATAGTTTATAACTCCCTCGGCGAGTATGCAACGTTTTGTCATAACACATGGGGATAGATGTTACTTTTTCATAACACAGGGTCTATTGTACACATTTTGCAAAACACAAGGGGGTAAACTATATTTCACTCAAGGGTATTTTTGTCCATCAAATCTATGATAGACGAGAGCCACGCGCGTGTATTACATTTTCGTTAACTATAACGGATTTTTAAATGGCGGGGTGTAATATGCAACATTCGAGTAAAACACAGGGGAGTAACTGCTACTTTTCATAACACAGGGTTTTATGCACACTTTCGATCTAACACAGGGGGCTGTATGCAATTTACCCACACAAAAAAACACAAGTTAGTGAATTTTGTGCACTAAAGCTTAATGAGCTTGTTGTGTTTGCCTCCTTCTCTCATGACATCAAGGCTTCCAATTCAAAGACGAAGAATAAACTTGGATTGAAAAATACCAAGAAGAAATTCGCGGGCGAATAAGTTCACAAGAAGAAGAACAAGAAGCAATTGCAGAGGGAATGAGAGCGAGAGGAGGAGCAGAGTGGCAATAGGGAAAAAATAATAGCAGTGAAAAAATAAAAATAGAAACATACCTAGAGGGCAGTTTTGGCTTTGTTTGGCCTAACTTTTAAACACTCAAAAGCGTTTCCTGTGAGTTTAGAAGGTGAACTAACTTGTTTGGCTAATTTTTTGCTTTTAGTTAAAAGCTAAAGTTGAAAAAAACTAAAAAAATGAGAAGTTTGAAATTGGAGGTTTTCAAAAAGACTATTGTGAACCTGTTTTACATGATGTGGAAAGTTATTTTTTTTTTCTCCTAAAATAAATACCCTTCCATATTTTTTAAAATCATATTACCACAAAACTTTTAAGAGCTCAACGTTGCCTAACACAGGGCAAACAATCAATGATTTTTGTTCAACAGTATTTCTAACAAAAGTTCTACTAAAAGTTTTACGGTTCAAAAACTGAAATTTTACAGTTAGACTAAACAGAGCCTCAAGAGATGAACTTACGAATTTCATCTCTGGAGTAATGATTTGGATAAAGTATGAGGAAATCCAAGACTTGTAAATCTTAGATTGATAAATCTTGTATTTCTAATTTTTTAAAAAGGTACTTACAAAGACAAGTAATTCAATTTAGGGTAAATGACCTATTAGGTCCCTTATCTTTTTTACTATTGTCTAGTTAGTCCTTCATCTTTCAAACGACCATATGTCAGTCCTTCATCTTTCTAACTTGTGCCACCGTTAGTCATTCTGTCAAAAAACTAACGGTTTAGTCACATACACAACACATGACCATTTTTAGCAAGGGCATTATCGTCTTTTTGGGGTAGTCAGCATATTTTCCTTTTATATTAGCATGAACCCGATTTGAAACTCAATTCCCTAAAACTAAATTCCTAAATCCCTAAAACCCAAATCCTCAAAATCCCTAAATCCCTAACTCTTTCTTCTCCACATTTGGTCATTTGTTGCTGTTGCATTCTCGTTGATTCGCCATTCCCGTCGTCGACGACTCGTCATTCCCGTCGTCGACGACTCGTCATTCCCGTCGTCACTGAGGTATTGTACAACTGTTGCCATATGCAAAATAGAGCTCGCCGCATGAATAGTATTCTCCACAAGCATAATGTTGACCACACTAAGTTATTTTGATATTAATTAAGTTGATTATGTATTCATTTCAGTGTACATACCATACTGATCTATATGTTAGCTTCATACACATTGGTCGTGTCTCCAAGCTAGTCACCATGGCATATCAATGTATTATTTTAATCAATATACCATAACCATATAGTTTTTTTATGTATTATTTAATGCTAGATCGACTTTCAGCCACGAGTCCAAGCTAGTCACCATGGCATATCAGTGTTATTGCAGAAAACAAGGCAAAGTCATCACCTCTTGGACTGACTTCAATCCTGGGAGAAGGTTTGCATGTTGTGAATGTTACCTTGATGGTAAAGGTTGTGGTTATTTTGATTGGGTTGATCCTCCAATTTGTGAAAGGAGTAAACAAATTATTTCTGGTTTGCTAAGGGCGATGAATAGGAAAGATGCCAAATTGCAAGAATTGCATGAACAACATGAAGTTGAAAGAAAGAAAGTGAAGAAGTGCTTCTGGTGGCTGATCTTGTGCGTTTGTATCATTGCAATGCTGATAAAGATATTATTTAGTAGGTGTAGATGTTGATTAATGCTGATGAAGACTAGGTTTATTTAGTAGGTTTAGATGTATTGTTGTATAACAGTAGCTTAATCTGTGTGCACCAATGCAGTTCTTGAGTCGAAAAAATCGACAAATTTTGTGAATTATAACATGCATTTTGGTGCTTTATTATGTAATATGTATTCAATATGTATGCTAAAGAGTATTACATCTATGCTTGGCTTGATCCTCCAATCTGTAATGTTTTGTCTTAAAAATAGTCATATTCACATTCAATGGTTAAACAACCTGTTAAAGAGTCCACTTGACATTTAAAAATCTGCAAAAATAGTCATATGTTTATTCAATAGTTAAACAACCTGTTATGGCAAACACAAACTTATATATACTACCAGAAACAAGAATCACAATCCAAATCAAAAGGATTAGATTAATATAAAGTACATAGTCATTTCTATCGCAAACTCAAAATGTAAATTGTTCAACAACCCAAAATAAAAGCCATCACATAGACAAAGTACTAGAACACAAAGTAGCTCAACACAAGCCAATTCACATAGCCAAAGTACTACAACACTTCTACTTATCCATTCTTGTTGTCAATGGAGTCCGAACTTGGTCCTTTGCTATTTTTTATTTTCTTGGTCTGAGTTGAAGTTGTAGCAGGTTTGTTAGTACCATTAGAATTTTCAGCAAGCAAGGACTTAAGGCTCACACATGTATTCCCTTTCTATGTACTTGCACTTGGTTTGATCATAGATGATCCAATCTTCACAGATTTCTCACAAGTATTTAGTAATGGTGCCTTGACATGCAAACCCGCTCCCGCTGGTATGAATGGTGGTTTTTTGGGTGCTTCAGTAACCTACAAAAAAAACAATGTAAGTGTCAATAGTGTTAATACATTTTCTTTGGACTTTGAATGTGTAGAGGTGGACTCGAGAAGTCCAAAGGTACTTGCTTTTCTCTTCTTTACACTATCTGCAACCTTTGAAGGACACTTTATCACATCATGACCTTGTTTCAAGCATACGCTACACCTTACTTTTCTTGGCATGCGAGGATTAGTCACAACACTTCTACTATCTGTATTCAATGTATCCATATTTACTTGACTATTATTAGCATCTCTATACACATCAGTATTATTAGTAGTGACATTGACATTGTTGTTTGTCTCTGTTGTGGTCCCCACATTGCTGCATACTAATGCCACATTGACTTGGCTAGATTTTGCTACCACTTAAACCTCTCTACTAGTGACGTTGACCTGCACACTGCTAACATTAGTGGAGTTAATATCACCACTAATGTCAGTTGATTGAACTTGATTCTCTTGCATTCTTGAGCATTTCCTTTTGTTATGACCCTCTTTACCATATGATGAACATCGACCTCGCAATCTCTTTCTGACAAGTGTTCCAGTTCACTACAAGAAACAGTGGAGTTTGTGATGCCAGAAAACGTCACAATTTCGTCGCAAATAAATATTTGCGACGAAATTACGACGAAGTAGTTATCGTCGCTAAACCTTGCGTGGCTAAATCATTTTTCGTCGTAATTACATCGCTTTGTGACAGATTTGCGGCGAACAAAAACCCGGGAATATTTTGTCGCAAAATCGCCGCAAATGGTGACTAATTTGCTACAAATTCATTTTGTGGCCAAAGCGTGGCACGATTTCATCGCCAATTAATGGCAGAGTTTTGACGCAAAATAGTGGCAACTTGTTTGACGCAATTACGTGGCAAAAGTTTTGTTTCCAAACTGTGGCGAATCGTTTGTCGCAGTTGCGTGGCAAAAATTATGTCGTGGACAAATCGTGGCAATTTATTTTGATGCAAAATCATGGCAACTTATTTGACGCAATTACGTGGCAAAAGTTATGTTTCCATATGGCAAAACTTTTGTCGCAGTTGCGTGGCAAAAAATTATGTCGTGGCCAAATCGTGGCAATTTATTTGACGCAATGACATGGCAAAAGTTCTGTTTCCATGTGGCGAAACTTTTGTCATAGTTGCATGGCAATTTATTTTGATGCAAAATCCTGGCAACTTGTTTGACGCATTTATGTGGCAAAAGTCTGGTGCGTGGCAAAATCATGGAAATTTATTTTGATGCAAAATCGTGGCAAAAGTTATTTAGCTACAAGGTAAATTCTTTTGTCAGAAATTCGAGGCAATTCTCAAATCCTCCCAATAGGCAAATGTGGTTTGTGACGTCATCTTGTGTATCCTGCTAAATTACAAAAGAATATAAATTTAAACCCCATAATTGAATCTCATAAATTAGACAATCTACACATTCATTCAAAAGAACACAAATCTACACCAAAGTAGCTAAGTCATGCCATAATATATCAAAAGTGCCACCATTTAACAAAGTACACTTCCAATAAACATTCAAAAAGAAATACTAAATATACGTCTATCATAACGTCATCTAGCTTGTTTGTCCTGGTATGATAAGCTCCAAAAGAGAACTGTATACAAAAAGTTTACAGCATCCTCCATTACGACATGACATCCTTGCATAGAGACAATCCATATCTAAGCCTACTATTTTCACCATCTTCAGACAATCCATGTCATATTTGCAAACAATAAAACAAATCATCCAACTCAACCAAAACATTGCGATACATAAAAATGAAAATGAATGCAAAAACAAATTTTACGAGTCCGATGTACAATTTCTTCTAATGATTGTGTTTAATTAACACAATTGCAAACAAAACATCACATGTACCTTAAAACTCTTTACAACAAAATATTATATTTTATTAGCCCTTCTTAAGACTCTATCAGTAGTATACATGACATATATTCATAAACTCAACATATGCATATAACATAATATGCAAGAAAGACTAACATAATCCAAATTATAAACAGGTACAACAAAAAGTTAAAATGATCAATATATTTGTATAAAATATCAGAATTACATAACATACTTGAACCCGCTTACTTGTTGAGGTTTCCAATAGAAGATAAAGTCATACCATGACCCTATGGATCCTATTGGGCATCATCGCCTTGTTGTTCTGAGGGAGGCTGAGATTGATCCTGATGCGGCTGGGGTGGATGGGGCAATAATTGGGTCAACTGAGTGATTTGTTGCTCAAGCCTTCTATACCGCTCGTTCTGTTGTTCAAATTGGCTCATGAACGGACCCCTTAATTCTGATGTTGCCCTATTGACGGCTTCCTGCATGTCCTCCTCTGTGATTCGACGAGAAGAAGATAGAACGTTGTGTGCGGATCCTCCTATAGCCTGCGATCCTACACCGTACAACCGTCCTCTAGCCGATCCACCTACTGCCTGGCAAAATAATGCATCATGGTTGATAGGTGGTGCAGTTGGATCTCCTTGCGATGCCGTTGTGGACTGCTCGACTAATTCCTTGTATGTGGCCTGCAATTAATACATATTTATTGTTATTTTACTTTAATGTTCATTATTGATTATATGACATAAATAAACATAAATAATTGACATACCATGGTTTGTTCAGTCTTGGGGTCGGAGTATGGACTATTGGGGCCTTTCCTATGTACTTTCTCAAACACATCTGCCTTCGTCACTGGTCCGTTCTTTTTTAGTTCCTATAATAACATTAATCAAACAACAATTATTATATTAAATATTTAACTATCATATAGTATTACAATTTAAATAATTAGTTTAACATTTACCATTCTTCTCTTGATCTCGTGAAACCCCACACAACCACCATAATGTGGAGATAGCTTACTCTTTCTGTTCTTCTTGTTTTGCTTTGACCTCTTCTTCCATGCATCTATGTTCCACTGTTGACATAGTGCATCCCATACGCTATCACTCAACCAAGAGGGCTTAATATTTTTCTTCTTTTGCATGTAGCAACCCTTATAGAAAATGTCCCATAACTGAGCACTAATATTTCTAAAAAATAATTGGCGGATGACTGGTTCATCATAGGGGTACTACTTGTACAATTTCTATAGCCATATATTAAGTATTAGTAATACAAGTTATATATTGTCACGGTATATGTAACTGAAATATAAATAATGAAATTAATTTTATGTACTTAGTTAGTACTAGAAAAGCGATCCACCATCTCTCTTTAACCTCAACTGGAATCAAAGTCCATCTTATCCAAGGCGTATTGAACCCAGCAGATAATATATTGACAATCTCTCGCACCGCCCCAGCCGGTATCCATCTGCAATTGATAAAGATACAAAGTATACTAACAGTTGTAATGGAAAAAATAATAAAGAAAATAATGTACATATTATATAAAATTGTATTTAATGTTCTAATACCCATTTTCATATATTGTCATGTGTGTGCGCCTATCAATCTGCCACACAGTGTACGCCTCCAAAGATGGGAATCCAAACCTCTGCCAAACCTCTAAATGTAATCCTATAGCCCGTCGCGAGGCATCAGTAGAAGACTCTGGTAGGTCAGTAGATGATATGGACCGGACCATATGCGGGTCATCGGAGTCGACTTGCAAACCATCTAAGTGTCATGGTAAGCCTGTGGATGAAGTAGATGCCGGAGATTGATCATCTGTGGGTAAATTGGTCGGTCTGCCAGTCTGTGACATCAACCCTCCACTCGATGGTATTTGAGAGGATGAAGTAGATGTGTGCCCAACATTAGAGGCAGAGTGGGATACATGTGTACCACCTGAACGTGCAATAGATTGCTGCAACGCCCCAGCACTCACGTATCGTCTAGCCGTACCTTTACTTTTATCTTTACCTGAAGACATGTTTGTTTTGAACAAAATCCAACTATCATTAAAAATGTAGATCTATATATACAATTTGGATACATTATCGTCATATTAAATGTTTATCAATAGTATTAATACATTGAAATAATCTACTAAATGTCATTAGCACTGTCATGCCCCGACCCCTCACGGAGTCAGGACTCCTATTAACTTCACTAACGTTAACCCAACCCTAACCCTGGGCACGAAAAATGAGAAAAAATGGACAAAATCTCCCCTATTTATAGGATTAACCACATACCTGCACTCAGAACAATTGATCCACAAAACACGATATAACATTCCTATGATAACATACCCAAGTTCCTAAGGCCATCCGAGCTTTCTACTTAGCAAAATTAAAGCGTACATGCATTATTTCCTTTATTTCTAGCATAGTATGATTATAATTTCGCTTATCATACCACTATAATGTTTCCTATTTAACTAATTTAGAATTTGTGTTCCATTCAAACCATCCACAAGCTTAATTAACTACATACAAACTATTACAAGCATTGTTCAACTTAAATTAACTTTATACAAACCAACAACTTAAACTAAATATATACAAATTAAATTAACGCAATCATCAACATGATCGTCAATGTCATCATTATCATCGCCTTAATCTTCATAATCTATTTCTTTATCTTTGTCTTTGTCTTCATCTTCATCTTCATCTTCTTCGTCTTCTTTGTCTTCGTATTCGTCTTGTTGAAATTGTAACTCATTCAATTCCTCTTCCAATACCTCAATATTTTCAATTGATTCATGAACACGTTGAGGCAACTCTTCATCATCTAGTAGTACTATAGGCACATCCATTACATCGGACTGAAAATGTAATTCCTCTTCTATTCCATACTTTTCCCGAGGCACGTCATAGTAATTTCTCGGTTTGATTTTACATACAACCCACCAATCAGCACGATCTCTCTTAGCACCAGGGTACTTGCAGTAATACACTTGATGTGCTTGTTCTGCTAACACAAACGGTTCATATTTTAGAAATCCCCTCTTCACATTGACCTCGACAAGTCGATACTTAGGATGTTCCTTAACACCTCTGCCTTTTTGCGTATCATACCAGTTGCACTTAAAAAGAACAACTCTTGTATGTTTCTGTGTTGGATTATGGTATTCTAATTCAACTATGCCCTTCAATATTCCATAGTAATCACCGTACTCGGTAGTACCATCATATGTCCCTTTGACGAACACTCCACTATTCATTGTGGACTTGGAAGACCCATAATCAAGGGTGTCAAATCGGTATCCATTAACCAAGTAGCTTGACCACGTGCACACTCTCCTACTTGGCCACATAGAAAGACATTTCACCCGATCATCAACACCATTAGTGCCGACAAACTGCAAAGCACGAAATTTACCGGAAGTCAAAGAGTTGAGTGTTAACTTCAACGCAAATAAACCATCAATATATACTTTAATTGATGTGTACTTACATGGTCATATAACCATTTTGGAAAAAAATTGTCAATCTTATTTTGAATCTGTGTCGCCGTTAATGGTGGATAATTTCGGGAAAGATATTCCTTAAACATCCTGGGAACAATATGTAGGGTTCATATTAGAAATGTATTAATGTTACATTATATGTACAAAATGTCATGACCTTACCTGATATAAGGGTGAACCTCTTGGCAATTCATTAGTACATATAGTGTGTCGCATATAACTTTCCATCGTCCAGATTTCGGTTCTTTTCTTTCCCTATAGGACAACCCGGGTAAGTAATTATAGATAAGCATCCATCAGGATAGTCCACATCGCTATATTGGTCATTTCAACCAATATTTCTTGTTTTAGTTCCCACAAGAGATTCGAAATAATATGAACAAAAGGTTGTCGTTTCAAGGGAAAGATAAGCTTCACATATAGATTCCTCAACCCTTGCTTTATTCCTTACATTCCTCTTCAAATGATGTAAGAACCTACATGAGTGTTGGTCTTTAAACATGAGTAATGTTTATTGCAAGTGTTAGCATATAAATTTAGGAAAAAGATAGAATTATCTTTCGAAAGCTTTAGGGAGCAATCTCTACATAAAGACATGACAATCATGACTCTTCACATGTGACAATTTCATATCTTTCATGTCAACACACCTTGATAAATTAGATGCATATCCATCAGGGAATCGTAAGTTATTAACCCAATCTAGAATTGTTTTTCTCTCAGCCACTGGCAATGTGTACACACCCATATTCAGTTTGTAACCACCACCTGGTTTGCTCTGAACACATAATTCGGGACGGTCACAAAAGTTTGAAACATCAATCCTCACTTTGAGATTATCATTTGTCTTACCCTTGACGTCCATCACAGTGTTGAAAACATTCTCAAAGACATTTTTCTCAATATGCATCACATCCAAATTATGACGCACAAGATGTGAACGCCAATAGGGCAAATCCCAAAAAATACTTCTTTTCGTCCAATTATGCCAATCCCCAAAGCCATGTATCTTTTTTCTTTTACAAGATGTCAATTCACTTGTTGTAGGGAAGTCTTTTACACATTCCCAAATTTGTTCACCGTCTAATATAGGAGGACGACAAGAGCTTTCTGCTCTACCCTTAACAAAATTCTTCTTGTCTCGCCGTAACGAACTACTAAGTGGTAAGAACTAACGATGACAATCAAAGAAGCAATTCTTCTTACCTGTGGTCAATTGAAAAGCCTTTGAATGTTCCATGCAATACGGACACGACAATCTCCTATGTGTACTCCAACTAGATAACATACCATACGCCAGAAAGTCATTTATTGTCCACAATAAAGCCGCCCTAAATTGAAAATTTGTTTCTGTTGACACATCATAACAAGAAGCCCCTACTTCCCATAAATCTTTCAATTCTTTGATTGAGGGCTCTAAGTATATATCAATGTTTTTGCCGGGATTTTTCGGGCCTGGAATAAGAAGTGTCAAGAACATGACAGGGTTCTTCATACACATCTATGGTGGCAAATTGTATGGTGTCATAATCACTGGTCAACAAGAATAAGGTTTATAATTTGAATTGTATGGATTAAACCCATCTGAGCATAGCCCAAGACGAACATTTCTTGGCTCGGCAGCAAAATTAGGATATACTCTATCAAAGTGTTTCCATGCCTCAGCGTTAGACGGCTGACATATCTTCCCATCTTCGACTTGGTGTTTCTTATGCCATTGCATATGTTCAGCTGTAATCTTTGACATGTATAACCTTGGCAATCTCGGAGTTAACGAAAAATATCTCAACTTTTTGTGAGCTATTGGTTTACCCATCTTGATGTCTTGTAACGTGGCTCACTACAACGGGGACAAGAGTCCAGGTCACTTCTATCCCTGTAAAATATGTACATCCATTTTTGCAAACGTTTATCTTTTCATACCCCAATCCTAAAGGCCTCATTTTCTGTTTGAAGTTGTAAAATTTTTCAGGTAAATTATGAGTTTTTGGCAACGCTTCCTTCACTGTGTCGATCATTCTATTTAAGAATTGTTCATTCATATTTTTTTCACACTTGATATTCATGAAACGAGACATAGCAAACAAATGAGTTAGAGTCTCACAACCATCCCACAATGGTGCATCAACAGCCTTCAAGAGATTGAAAAAATGTGATGCTTCCGTATTAGGTGGTTCACGTGGTTGGTCGTGATCCATAACGAACTTCGGACCAGCAACATCAAATACCATTGTCCTATAGGTATTTCCTTCGTCAATGTTATTATAATTATGAGTAAAGGTTTGCTGAGAAGAATTACCATAATTATGAATTTGCTCCCCATGTGAAGTCCATTCGTAATAATACGACATGAAACCCCATTGATAAAGATGGACCTTTACATTGTCCGTATCCAAAAACTTGCGATTTTTGCATTTTACACATGGACATCTTATCTTATCACCGTCCATGTAATGTTGTTGATTACTTGCAAATGCAATTAACGTACACCTTCAATGAACGTATTACTAAGCTGCCTGTAAGGTTCCAAACGGTGATTCATCCATTCAGGATTGGAATCCATTTGGTTAAATATTGTATCATAGCAAATACTTAGAATATGGATTTCATAGCTAAGAGTATGAATTGCACTAATTTTGAAAAAAAAAAACTTAATGGTTTCATTTGCAATAAATGGAATTCCTAAACTCATAGCCCAATATGTTAATGGGCCCAATTACAACTGTTGGACCTAATTAAATTTATGGGGGCCAATTAAAGGTATTGGGCCCTATTACAATTGTTGGGCCAAATTCAATTAATTGGGCCTAATTAAAGTTATTCAGCCTAGTAATTATTGAGTGAATTAAAGATATTGGACCCTAAAAGTGGAAATATGTTTCTTGTAATGATATTATTTTTATGTATAAGAGCTAATTGGCAGGGTGATATTAAATAATTTTGTCAATGAATTTTATAATAATATTTGTATATGGATATATTATTTTTTGGTAGAATTCAATTGATTTTGGGTCTAAAAATATTTGAAGGATACTTATATATTTAGAAAAGCTTACTAAAAAAAAGACAATAGGCAGCAATTTCACCACGGCAATGCTAACTGTTGGATTATGGAGTTTAATGTTTACTGTAGTACAAGATTGTCTAAAGTTGTAATAATGTAATCTCATTTCTTTCAAAAGATTCTCACATAGTTCTAGTTACCCATCTTTTTCCCATATTATTTTTTTTTTATCATAATCTTTTTCCTATCAGGTAGATGAACAAAGAACTAAGAATTTACCAAATAAACTATGATGTTTAGTAGCCCAAGTGCCAAATGCTGCACAGTTCAAAGAACTAGTCATATCATTCGATTATTGATAGAGACTAAATTAACTAAAAAAGTACAAACATTTATCGTATTATATGGTTATGCATTATGGGATCTAATCCAATGTAGACAATTTAAATTATTACAGTTTGGAAAAGAATCAAGTCCTCATTATTATTGTACCTCTAATTAACATAATAAGAATGCATCACATATCATAGCAGCGTGTTCCTACATAATCATCATTTAGAAACTAAATCGAACAAAACATAATTGGACAAAGTTTCGGTCACAATACCTTTAACGTAGAGTAAGGAAATGGATCATGCAGCCTTGAATATGAAAGATCATAAGCTGTTCAAGAATATGAAAATGAAGTTATTCCCATAAAAAAATTAATAGCTCTATCACATTTTTTATTCCAAAAAGTACATACAACTGATAAAGCAAGAAGAGGCATAGTCAAATCAAATACTAGCCACTCTCAACTCTAAAACGATCTCAATCCCTGATCAAATTTGCCCTTTTCAAGTCAAACATTGTCTACCCCGTTTAGAGCTAATAGCATCACCATTACAATTAAAATTACAACTGAATATATTTATAACTTGAGGAAGCCTGCAATTTCTTAAGCTACTCACATATTCATTATGTATATTTATAATGAGACAGTAGTCAGCACTAAGAAAAGTGACCCACATCATCTATTATTACACAGTTAATAATATTCAAAACTTAATAGCCAAAAGATCACATTGATGATAAGAAATTCATCTTGAAAAAGATCATATTGGATCGATCTTAAGGTTATATAATTTTGTGGTGCAGAAGATAGCCTTAATTAACATATACTCTAAAGAAATCAAGAAATAGATATTAATATTTATAATGACTATGTAGGTTTTTAAGTGTTATAGATGGGCATAACATTTTAAAATATCTAAAAACATCAATACTTCGAGTATATCATGTCTTAATTATACCAATTGATCTTGAATATGCACAAGTGAAAATTGTGGTGAAAGTGCATAACAAATTATTATAAGCCATAGAGTTATGGACCATCAACTTTTTGAAATGGTTGTAAAGCTAGTTAACTAAAGGGATAGAAACCAAAAGATAAAGTTGGCCAGACTTTGTCCCTTAATGTTTGTAATTCAAGCACTGGAAGAGATTCCAAGGCACATGCTAAAAACTCTTGGACGTAACAAAAGTATAAACCACTCGTTAATCACATTGCAATAACTTCAACTAGCTAGACACAAAATGGAGTTCACACGACTCCTAAAGATTGAGTAAAGTAGTAAGACAATAATTTATCGTGATTAAGAATTGGGATTAAAAATTCTTATCTCCTTATCATCTTTCACCGATATAAAGTTGTTGTACCAAGAAAATTATAACACTGAGGTAGATTTAAAGAATCTTACCTAATGTAACTTTTTCGTCATTGATTACAAGAAAATAGGAAAAGAGTTCACACACATAAATGATGAAGATCAATGGAATCAAACACTTATTCTTCTATGTGTGGCTAATAGTAATTCAAATATGCTAGTCTCATTTCCAGAATACTAAGTCTACAAGAAAAAGAATCGTATCTTCAGGACTTGGCATAAATGGGAAGCTCTCAAATTCCATATAATTCAAATCGCATCTTAGTGGCAAGAATGTGTCATACTAATAATATTCAACAAACCCTATTTATTCTTCATGCTTTACACTTTGAACCATTGTTTTGGACAAGTGATCTTATCTGAACACTTTTCAGATACCAAATTAATAGGCAAGTGTACTAAAATTTCCCAAACAAAACATTGTTATTAAACTCTTGTACTTCACAATTACTAAATGGACTTTGAAATAAAGTTATGTGATAATATCTAATTTTTTATCTCAGTTGTGTGAAATCATGAAGGTAGAATCAATCATAGTCATAAAACTGCAAGCAGCTACTAGAGTCAGACCCTTTTTTAATTGGGGCAGGGTAAAAGAAACGAAAGAAAAATGAATAAAAAGAGAAAGTAAGACGGGGGAAGATACAAGAAAAAAAAAGATAATAAAATGGATACAATATTGCATTTCAATTTCAATTCTATAAGAAATTTACAATGAAAACAAAACAAAGTAGCTACTACAGTCAAACCTGAAAAGATTTTCGATTTGTACCGTCATTGACAAAAAATAACGTCACAAAAACCCATATCCTGTCATTGGCTAATTCACAAAATGCTCAAGCAAATTTCCACTTAAAGTATACCTTAAAAGATTGATTAGAATTTGTTTAAAGTTCAATTTCTAAAGTTTGTAAACTTTATGCAAACTACAAGTTATGTTACAACCAGCAACGAAGACATCATGATCATTTTCTGGGCTGAATATAAAATCAAGGGAGAAAGTCAATATAGAAAAGTACCCTGCCCCAAATTAAAAAATAAAAGAAGCTGGAAAACTCATATAGCAATACATCAAATTAAAAAAAATAAAAGAAGTTGGAAAACTCATATATCAATAAAGTGCAGTAGAAGTAAAACACGTAAAAAGGTAATTCTGCTATCTCATACATCAAACAAAAAAGGTTAAGAAAAACATTTAACTTTGCTCATTCTTTCACTAGGCAGATACTATACAACAAGATTCAGTCCAAGCAGCGGAAAAAATTCAAAAGTGCTTAATGAAATTCAACATTTGAAAAATCTGAGGATGTTGTCGCCAACAAAAAAAAACGCGAAATACTGAACACATCTTAATTCGTCCCTACACCATAATTCATTAAGCTAACACTTTGAACAAACCATCTTAATTCAGCCTCTTCCACTTTCGCATTCAGAGTAAACACATCCTCCTTCTTCACCACTGGCTCTGCCTCCTTATCCCTAGTTTTCCTCACAATAACATCAGTTGACTTCGCCTCTTTATTCTCTTTCACTTCATCATCCACTACCTTACCGTCTCCAAGCTCCTTCCCTAAATCTGTTTCCTCACTTTTCTGAAAACAATTTAACGTAGACGCATCATTTGCAATGCTAGCACCATTACTTTCATCCTTCATTGTTGAATTAAAATTAACACTATCGATATGTGGCTTTTCAATTTTTATAAGGATTATGTTCGAATTAACTGGCACAAGATTCTTTGAATTATTCGATAAATTAGAATTTCCTCTCTGCCTTTTCTCTCTATCAGCCTCATCAGCCGCAAATTCAGCAATAACATCATCCACTATACTATCACACAATACATTTTTTGCCTTATTGTTGTCGGCTTTTTCATAATTTGAGCATCCTTCTTCTCCGATTTAGCCTTTTTCCTTTTCGGCTTCTCCCTTTCAGCTCATTTCTCTTAGTGAACGACTAGATCTAAAGGAGAAACAAGCAAAACTTATAAAAGAAAAGTTACATTTATCGGCTACGTAGTGTGCGATGGTGGCGGTGGTAGTGTACTACAAGAAACAGTGGAGTTTGTGACGCCAGAAAACGTCACAATTTCATCGCAAATAAATATTTGCGACGAAATTATGACAAAGTAGTTGTGGTCGCTAAACTTTGTGTAGCTAAATCATTTTTCGTCGCAATTATATCGCTTTGTGACAGCTTGTTTACAAGTCAATTTTATTTGTTTTAGGCTGAATATCATGCCTAATTTTATATAGATTTCTTATATATAGGAGGATTCTAAGTTATTTAGGTGTAATTTCAATATATGCATAAAATTTCTTTTCTTTCTTGTCCCAATGTCTCAAATTTAGTATTTAATAGAACTTGAGTCTAATTACAAACCTGGTTGTCCAGAAAAAAAATTTACAGTGAACCGTTTCCTTTTGTATTAGGTTCCTTTAATTTTCAAGTAATGTGTCCAATTAAGAATAAGAACCCATCAACTATAAATATCTGTGTAATCTTTCAATTTAGTGTTAAGTTGAACAATGAGAACCTGATATTCCGTAAGTGTGCTTTTGCCTAATCCCACTAGATAAACTCGTTAAACACATCCCGAGAAATCAAGCAAAAACAAAAATAAAGTAAAAGAATGTAGCTTGAATGAAGAACAAGATGAAATAGTGACTAATTAGACTCTCTCAATGCTCACAAAAATTCCAATCCAGAGAGATAGCACTACTTAATCACCATAGATAATGGAAATTAATGTCGTCCTCTTCGATTTTACCTTCTAAAATGGAAGAGTTTTGCAATGTTTAGTATAAACTTTCAGTAGAAGAAAACAGAGTTGTGAGTATTTGGTTTTAGAATATTGGATATGATATTGATTTTGAAATCAATAGTTTTTTGAGAAATATCTTATCATGAAAATTTGTTTATATGTAATTACTACCCGAAGCCTTTTTATTGACTTTAAAACCAACCACTTGTAATAATATTAGCAAATATTTATTTTCTCCTTTTGTTTTAATTCAAAACCAATTTGATTACTGCAAGAAAATCTTAATGAAACAAAGACACAAGAAATTCAACGCAGAGAAAACAACCAAATGTTAAAAGTCAACAAAGACTAAATAAATCCAGAAGCTTAGACTATAGAAAACACACAATATGTTAAAGAGTCAACAAACACTCTCTCGAATTCTCATAATCCAGAAGCTTAGACTCTAGAAATCCTAGTGAATATAATGTAACAAGGACTTCGCATATCTAAACTTTTCCATCTCGACCAAAGAAAGAGACATGTTCTTGATACTAATAGGCAAAGTTTAGACTATAAAAATCATAGTGAAGATAATGTCCACCCATATAATACTCTCCCTTGGGGTAAACAAGGATAAACTTTAAGAAACATATTAATCGTTTGAAGCATTATAAGAAATCTATTAAACTAAATAAATCAAAGTACACATCACTAAATAAATCAAAGTACACATATCACTTAATATGTTACATACGAGTAACATCCCAATAGAATGAGTACATGGAGTTCACGCTTGAAAGCAGCCACAATGGCCGGTAAAAGTTATTTTTTGTAGTGATAGAATGAAAAGAAGAGTGAGGAGGTCTAACTAATCAGGCCAAAACACGGAAATGGCCAACTTGAGTATACCAAAAGGGCATGTAATAACAAGATATATTGTGTAACATCTATGTAACGTGTTTGTGGACTAGTGAGAAACATAATTAACTGCATGTGTACCTTTTGATGGTGCAAAGGCAATATCAATATACTGCTTTAAGGACACTAGAACTTCTTCAAATACACTTGTTGTATTAGTTCCCACCACTTCTACCTTAACATTTGGGGTTCTAGCAGCTCTACATAAGACCATCAGTAGATAGAAGATCAATATAACCATCTGAAAGAAAACCGAATGGAAACTCCAGTCTTGTAAAACCTAATCTAAACAGTGGTGTTACATATCACTTTGACGACTTGGTTACATAATTGCTTCATTTTGATCTCGTAAAATGTCCACAGTATCTTTTGGTAGACACTAGTTGAATATAGAAAATACAACTTATATAATACAAAATATTTTTCTCAATAAATACATAACAAAAAGATTCTAATCAAACAGTAAAACAAGATAGCTCTTACTTCCAAGCATTGAGAAAAACCTGGCCTGCCTCAAGTGAAGTTATAACAATCCAGTCAAATGAAGTTTCTACTGCCATGAAGATGAGTTATATCAAACATCCTTTCATCAAACAAAGCAAAAGAAGTAGTTCCTATCTAGGTTTTCACTTCAAATTTGAATGAACTGATACAAGTTCGGATGAGCTAATCACTCTATAATTGATCACTAGGACACCATGTGCATGAATTATCTAACAAGCGTTACAACCAAAACGTGTCTTGCTGCTACAAATAGATGTAACAGACAAGTTATATCAAAAGCCACAATTTAGTGGAAGAAGTTTCACATCAACTTTAAGACCACTAATTTGATCATAAAAGAGTTACCACGTAACTCCTCTACAAGCAAAACATCATGGTAACAAGGCATAATTGTCAGGAACTTATCATCCAGCCTTCACAGCCGGATAGACATCGTCTCAAAAAGATGCAAAAAGTCAAAGCAATTGCATGCCAACCTAAAATGTGCAACAAGCTTTACAAAGGAATAAAATTTAGGAAAAAAATGACTCTAAAATTGAATGAAGTTGAAAACAATAAATAGCTAAAAAGAAAAGAATGTCCCAAGCAAATAATTCCAGTGCATATACAGACATGACATGATCAGATGATACTTCAAACAATTATACACGGAAAGATCATAAGAGTTTACCGCTTAATACAGAAGATAGCTTATTCAGATCAGGCAAGTACATATGCTGGATGAGGGGAAGCTCCACACAACTGATTCCATGTTTGGCTTGTGTGCAACACGAAAATTTTCATCCAACTACTTTCAAGCTTATGTGTTAATAATTAATTCTTAATTCAATCATCCTCAAGCTTCTTGGAATTACAACTTCTATTTCGATTGAGAAATCATCTGGTCTTATTTCAATCATGAACAAAAGAAACTTAATAACTAAAAGTCATAAACATTACAAAGACAAAAGAAAGCACTGTCAAAATGCTTTGCCACTAGCTAACATAAATACATTATCACACTCAATAACAGAAAGCAATATCTTTTTATTTCTTTTCTTTTTATATTCTGATCTTTCAAAATTAAAGATTAAGCAGCTGCTCAAAATCTCTCAACAACACTCAAGAAAAGAAACCGATCTCAACTCTGACAACAACTTCTCTAAGAAAGGTAACATTAACATTACAAAACCTGAAACTTTATGCCTTCTAAATCTTGTCTACGTCACAAGAGTGCTGGCGGTGGTAGATTCACTACAAACCAAAAATCACAAAATAAGCATAGCTAATAATAATAAGATTTCATTTTCACTTCATTTTATTTGCCTTTTCTTTTTCCTAGGACCACATATCATACATATTTAAGTCCTCGTAGTGGACTACCAAATTTACTTTGACAAAACCTTAATTCATAAGCCAAAACCTTAATTCATGCAAACATTCAGATTCAAGATGGCTTTGGTTCGTGGTGCTACTCTTGCTTGGTTTTTGGCGAGCCCCTATAAATTATTGTAGGGATAGGCGTGTCTATGTTAAGATAGTGGACGAAAATGAAGAGGGTGAGTGAGTACCTGGATGAGGGCAGAGACCACTGCTGATGTTAAGATCAAAGCCTCGATCTTGTGAAGAAGAAACACAAAATGGTCGGATGAAAAAGTAGAACGAGGGATGGTGCGAGGTGGCGATGGGATGCAGAAATGATACTTGAGATGGCGGTGGTGCGTGGTGGCAGTGGTGCAAGGTGGTAGTAGTGGGAGGTAGGGCTGTGTGTGTGTGTGTGGTTGAAAATGGAACGAGTGAAAAAAGGGCCCCTTTTTCACCTATGTAATTTTTTTTTTACTAAATGTAGTGTGCGTCGTTAATACGTAACAGGTGCGTCATAAACTTTGCATCCATTTGGCTACAACATTTTAAATGGCGTTTTGCCACAAAATCGAGACGGCAAAGTCTACTTAAACATTTGTTTGTCACAAAAGCGTAGCAATTCTACCACGAACTTGCGACAAACTATGAATGTTGTCATAAGTTCGTCACAATATTTACGTCAATATTGTGACAAAACTAGGCAAAAGAGTTCGTCACAGTTTTGCAGCAAGTCACCATGATATTGCGACAAAATATAATGCCCGCGCTATAGTCATCCCATTTCGTGGCGAAAGTGTCGGAGTTTGGGATGATATTGCCATGATTAATATTTCCCGTATTTACTATTGACTTTCGTGGCAGAATTGTCGCAAATTGCGACGAAATTGCGTCAAAAATAGTTACTGTCACTGATTCATCACTATTTCAGCACAATATGAGAGCCATAAACTACCGTAGCTACTTCGTCCCAAATTTGCAATGTTTTTTATTTTTGTCGCAAACTTCATCGCAAAGCAGCTCCATTTTAGTAGTGGTTTTTGAACTTGCTCTTGTTTGAGGTCTCCTTGTTGATATACTTGATTGGACTTCATCTAGCTTCTTCCTTCTACTTTTTCTTGGTCTCCCAGGTAGCTTAATTCTTTTTGGTGGATGAATTGGAAGATATTCTGAAACTGGCCACAAATCAGGACCAATTATCGGGTAAATGATGGGCTCATAAGCTCTCATGTAAGCTTCCTTACTATAGCATTCATGCACAAAATCTTCAGGGTCACATCCAGCGTGTAGCATTGCAATGATTGCATGTACACAAAGAATTCTAGTTAGTTCCCACTTTCTACAAGTACAAACTTTGAGATCAAGATCAACAGTATATTGGTCTATCCCAAGGGACCTAATCTAAAAAAATTTATCCCCGCAGAAGGTTGCATTCCAAGGTCCACTATGAAGCCTTCTTTTATGGATAAGCTTGCTTATCTTTGGACAAATCTTCTTACTGTATCTCATCATCCGATCTC